>VWZI01022481.1:127575-140233 GCA_013396835.1 Psilopogon haemacephalus | reverse complement strand
GGGAATAATAAAGACACTGTAATATTCTTTCACTAAAATAAACAGAATATTCTTTTTTTTCCCCCCCAGCTAATTGTTTACGTCTTACTCCTGCCACTTCTTCCCTTTCATCCTGATTTTTTCTTGTTTTCCTTTATTCACATTTCATCTCTTGAACTCCTTATCTCCCTAATCCCTTATCCCCTATGTTCTTGCTTTATCTCTCACTCCACCATTTTATTCCCTGTTTCCTAAGCCTATCTCCCTTCCCACGCTAGGCTCCCCAGGCTTTAAACGCCCTCTGAACCCCTTCTTCCCTTTCCCTTACTCCTCTACCTTTCTCTTCTCTTTCATTTCTCCTTACAGCAATCTCCACAGAACAATACTAGAAGTGGGGGCTGGCAAGCTGACAAAAAAAAAAAAAAAAAAAAGAAGCAGTTGGAAAAAAAAAGTTTTTCCTCAAAGACAGGCACATTTCTGGGTTTGGGAAAAAAAAAAAAAAAAAGAGGGGAAAAATAAAAAAAAGGGAAGAAAAAGAAGCATCTAGAGGAAGGTGTTGCCAACTCATCTGCTTTTTCAGATGTGCAACTTTCAGCGGCGCTCATGCGAGGGAAGGGAGCAGGAAGAGCTATCAGGTTGCCAGATGACTTGGGGATGGGGAGGGGGGATGCTGAAGTGCACGTGACAGCAGGAACTCAGGATATCATCCCCCCCCACCGTGTAAAAATAGCTGGGCAAAATCATCACAAAGGATTTGGCACAACCAGACACGAGCCAGGAAACTCGGAGGCTCTGCAACTCTTTTTTTTTGTCGCCTTTTTGATTTCATAGAATGGAATCATGGAATGGTTTAGGTTGGAAGAGACCTCGAAGATCATCCAGTTCCAAGCCCCCTGTGCCATAGGCAGGGACACCTCCCACTAGATCAGGATGCTCAAGATCTCATCCAACCTGGCCTTGAGCACCTNGAGGAATCTCTTCACAGTGAGGGTGGTGATACACTGGCACAGGTTGCCCAGAGAGGTTGTGGCTGCTCCCTCCCTGGAGGTGTTCAAGGCCAGGTTGGATGAGGTCTTGAGTGACCTGTTCTAGTGGGAGGTGTCCCTGCCTATGGCACAGGGAGGTTGGAATTGGATGAGCTTTGAGGTCCCTTCCAACCTAAACCATTCTAGGATTCTATGATTCTATGACAGGCTGAGGGAGCTGGGCTTGTTCAGCCTAAAGAAGAGAAGATTCCAGGGGGACCTTAGAGCTACCTTCCAATACCCAAAGGGATCCTACAGGAAGGCTGCAGAGGGGCTTTTCATAATCACAGGATCACACAGGATCACAGGATCTTAGGGTTTGGAAGGGACCTCTAGAGATCATCGTGTCTAAGCCTCCTGCCAGAGTAGGACCATTGAATCTAGCCCAGGTCACACAAGAACACATCCAGATGGGTCTTGAAAATCCCAGAGAAGGAGACTCAGAAAAAAGTACTGATTGACTGAGGGCATTTTCTGAAGCATTCATTTTCTGCTGCATTCACCTGATGGTCAACAAAAAAAATAGAGCTAAATAAAATCTTAACAGAGCACACAGAATTGGAATGGTTTAGGTTGGAAGGGACCTCAAAGATCCTCTAGTTCCAATCCCCTGCCATAGGCAGGGATACTTCCCAAGATAGAACAAGGGGAAATGGTTTGAAGCTGAGGGAGAGGAGGTTTAGACTGGATCTCAGGATGTTCTTCAGCATGAGGGTGGTGAGACTCTGCTGAGTCTAGTTGAGAGGTGTCCCTGCCCAGGGCAGACAGGTTGGAGTAGATGATCTCTGAGGTCTCTTCCAAGAGAAGCCATTCTAGGATTCTCTGAGATGCTCCTAGGCTGGGGACACAGAGTTAGGGGAAATCATAGAAATGAGAAAGGCAAACCCATAGCAAGGCACAGAGCAGCAGCCACCTCCAAAAGAGCAGCCTGGATGTTGGATGGTAGGTCTAGGAACAATTTCAGCTGTGATTTGCAGAGGAGTACATTTAGTTACTGGGGGGTAGAGTAAACCACTTCAGGCTTTGCATTAGGTGGTGTCAGCTTTTTAAAAGCTTAAGGAAATGTTCTTTCCCTGCTCAATGGACTGAAGCTGGAGCAGCTTCACTTGGCAAATGTCTATTAGAGTGCATTGATTTATTCTGGATTTGAATTTTGCTCCTGGAAATAAAATGGGGCTGTGAAAAGAGCTGTAGATGGGATTTCTATCCCCATCCTCACTATCCCAGCTGACCTTATAGTAGCCTTCCAGTATCTGAAAGGGCTGGGGAGGGACTATTCAAAAGGATGAGGAGTAATGGGTTTAAGCTGGGAGAGGGGAGAGTGAAACTGGATGTTAGGAGGAAGTTGTTTGCAGTGAGGGTGGTGAGACACTGGCACAGGTTGCCCAGGGAGGTTGTGGATGACAGAATGGGATCTCTGCTTTCCTCTAGCTGAAGGGATCCTACAGGAAGGCTGCAGAGGGACTTTTCTTAAAGGTGTCCAGTGCCAGGACAAGGGGGAATGGTTTGAAGCTGAGGGAGAGCAGGGTTAGACTGGATTTTAGGAAGAAGTTCTTCAGTACAAGAGTGGTGAGACTCTGGAAGAGGCTGCCCAGGGAGGCTGTGGATGCCTCCTCCCTGGAGAGTGTTGCAGGCCAGGCTGGATGAAGCCTTGAGCAGCTGAGTCTAGTTGAGAGCCCTCTCTGCCCATGGTGCAGAGGCTGAAATAGGCAACCTCTGAGGTTCCTTCCAACCTAAGCCCTTCTATGACTCTATGATCAGCTACCTTATTTTCCAGAACTCAGTCATCCAGGCCAGCAACCAATTGTTTAACAAATTTCCTTTTTAAAACCAAAGCTATTTTTCAGCTAAACCAGAACTGGTTTCTTTTAACTGCAACAGGCTGGGAGAGACCAAAAACCCCTGAGGACTCCAGGTAGTCTTTTCCAGAGACACTACCCACGGGTGAGCAATAAAAAGAAAACAAACCAAAAACCAACAAACAAGCCCAGAAAATCTTAAGTTAATAAAGTTTTATATTCTTGCTGTGGCTTCCTCTGTCTTCCAGCAGCCCATCCTGTACATCAAAGGTCACAATGAACACAATGAGTCACTATCAAAACCCAAAGAATGCTCCATGAACAATTACTATACATAAATTGCAGCCTGGTATTTCATTTCTGTGCCAACTCACAGTAATACAGCCCATTTCCTCTTAGTTGGGTTTTTTTTTTTTTTTTCTTCCCCCTGCAGCTTTTGTCCATAATAGCAAACAGCTTTGTTAATCTGTTCTTAGAGCTTGGATTGGAATTGTTGGGTTTTTTTTTTTTCTTTTTTTTGGGGAGGTATATTTATACCTTTGACTTTTTGAGCAGTGAGGTAGCAGTGGTAGGAATTCTTCTGGCACAGCTCTTAAAGCTGTGGTTTTTTGGTGGTAAAGAGTCCACAACAACTCTAGAACTGCTTGGCCAGCAGGGCAAGGGAGGGGATTCTGCCCCTTTGCTCTGCTCTCCTCACACCCCACCTACAGCACTGTCTGCAGCTCTGCAGCCCCCAGCACAAGAAGGACATGGAAGTGTTGGAGAGAGTCCAGAGGAGGCCAGCAAGGTGCTGAGAGGGCTGCAGCAGCTCTGCTGTGAGGACAGGCTGAGAGAGTTGGGGCTCTGCAGCCTGGAGAAGAGAAGGCTGCCAGGAGACCTTAGAGTAACCTTCCAGTATCTGAAGGGGGTGTACAGGAAAACTGGGGAGGGACTGTTCACAGGGTCTTGGAATGACAGGACGAGGAGTAATGGGTTTAAACTGGCAGAGGGGAGATTTAAACTGGATGTTAGGAGAAAGTTGTTCACTGTGAGGGTGGCAAGACACTGGCACAGGTTGCCCAGGGAGGTTGTGGCTGCTCCCTCCCTGGATGTGTTCAAGGCCAGGCTCGATGAGGGCTTGAGCAACCTGTTCTAGTGGGGGGGGTCCCTGCCTATGGCACAGAGGGGGTGGAACTGGANCAGAGGGGTTGGAACTGGATGATTTTTGAGATCCCTTCCAACCTAAACCATTCTATGATTCTATGACCTGTTCTAGTGGGAGATGTCCCTGCCTATGGCACAGGGGGGTTGGAACTGGACGATCTCTGAGGTCTCTTCTAATCTAAACCATTCTATGATTCCATGATTCTAACTCTGCCAGGCTTTGTAGCCAAAACCATAGAATCATAGAGTCATAGAATCATAGAATGGTTTAGCTTGGAAGAGACCTCAACTGGTTTGGGAACAGTTTCCTCATGAAAGGAAAGAGATGTTTAGAACCTGGAGCTGTGGGAAACATGGAGAAATTGGGATACCTGGACAGGATAGGAAGAAACAGCTCATTTGTAGGACCACAGAAATAGAGGATCACAGAATGGCTTGAGCTGGAAGGGACCTTAAAGCTCATCTAGTTCCAGTCCCCATGCCATGGGCAGGTGTATCTTCCACTAAAAACATCTGGCCAGTATGATCTAGGGTAGGGTGTCCCTGCCCATGGCAGTGGGGTTGGAACAAGATGATCCTTGTGGTGCCTTCCAACCCTGACTGATTCTATGATGCTATGATAATCCAGTTCCAACCCCTGAAATAGTCAGAGACACCTCCAACTAGAACAGGTCACAGAATGTGATCTTCAATCCACAACCTCCCACTAGAACAGGACACTCAAGGCCTCATCCAGCCTGGCCTTGAACACTTCTGGGGAGGTTGTGGATGTGATTGCAGATCACATTCTGTGCTGCTGTCATCCACAACCTTCCTGGGCAACCTGTGCCAGTGTCTCACCACCCTCATTGCAAAGAACTTCCTCCTAACATCCAGTTTCAATCTCTCCTCTGCCAGTTTGAACCCATTCCTCCTCCTCCTGTCATTACCAGACCTTGTCAATAGTCCCTTCCCAGCCCTCCTGTAGGCCTCCTTCAGACACTAGAAGGTTACTCTAAGGTCTATTCGAAGCCTTCTCTTGTCCAGGCTGAAAGGTTTAGGTTGGAAGGGACCTCAAAGCTCATCCAGTTCGAATCCCTCTTATACACTTTAATACCAAGCATGCAGGACAAACCAGGCTTTGTTTGGAGATGAAAGTTATCTTAGCAACCACCAACCTTGGCATATCCTCCTGCAAGCCCCCACTTTTCCCACTTCTGGCAACAACACCTTGAGTCAATGAGTCTGGCTGCAATCTCCTGAAATGAGCAGAGGTCCTTCACTTACTTGTGAGGTTTAATATCTGAGAACTAAAAATTCTTCACAAATGCTGCTCAATAAATACTCTGAGGAGAGGGATGAGAAGCTCAACGTAAGGCAGCAGTGTTCACTCGCAGCCCAGAAAGGCAAGCAGAGGCTGGGCTGCAGCAGGAGCAGTGTGGGCAGCAGGGCCAGGGAGGTGATTCTGCCCCTCTGCTGTGCTCTGCTGAGAGCCCACCTGGAGTAGTGCATCCAGTGCTGGAGCCCCTGGGACAAGAGAGATGTGGAGATGATGGAGGTGTGCAGAGAAGGGCCACAAGGATGCTCAGAGGGCTGCAGCAGCTCTGCTGTGAGCACAGACTGAAAGAGTTGGGGCTGTGCAGGCTGGAGAAGAGGAGGTTCCCAGGATCCTTCAGATTGTGGCCTTCAGATCCCAGGATCCTTCAGATTGTGGCCTTCCAGGATCTGAAGGGGGCCAACAGAAAAGCTGGGGAGTAAATTTTGAGGCTCTCAGGTAGTGAGAGGACATGGGGGAATGGAGCAAAGCTGGAGGGGAGATTGAGGCTGGAGGTGAGGAGGAAGTTGTTGAGCATGAGAGTGGTGAGGCCGTGGAGCGGGATGCCCAGGGAGGTGTTTGGAGCCACATCCCTGGAGGTGTTTTTGGCCAGGCTGGCAGAGGCTGTGGGCAGCCTGCTCTAGGGTAGGGTGTCCCTGGGCATGGCAGGGGGGTTGGAACTGGCTGATCCTTGTGGTCCCTTCCAACCCTGACTGATTCTAGGATTCTAACATTGTCACTTAAGGACACAAGAATCAGGACTGGAATTTCAGACACTCCAGTCCCAACCTTTGAGGGCCTCATACTCTCTGAGTAAATGCTGAGTGGGTTGGAACTGGCTGATCCTTGTGGTCCCTTCCAACCCTGACTGATTCTACAATTCCATGACCTCTTTTTTTTTCCTAAATAGCCAAGGCAGTCTTGTGAAGGACAATTTTCTATCTTATCAAGCATGCTACCTTAAATAGGAAGGATTCTGAATGATCCACCCAGGTAATAAAGTCCAAGTAGAGAGAAAGGCTGGTTCTATGATTTGTGTGTGTGTGTTTGTGTGTGTGTGTGCACTGAAGCAACAAGTCCAAACCCAGATTTCTCTTGCCACTGCACTACTACCTACACACTCAAGCTTCTGCATACTGCAAAGTTTTTTTAAGCAGCCTTCTGGTTAATCTTTATTGTCTTTAATGGGCAATATTATGGACTAGAAAGTTGTGATGACAGGCAGCAACAACTGGCACTCTCTCAACAATTCCACCATAAGAAAAGAGGGAAGTAAGATAATATCAGGCAGCTTCCTTCTGAAGAGGCTTGGTTAGAGCAGAATTCTTGGGTTTAGAAAATTACAAAGCAAAAAAAAAAAAAAAACAACAAAACCTCAGCCTACAATTCTACCTAGCATGGGAGGAAGATAGTAGATATTTTTAATGCTGCTAAAATAATCACATCCTATTGTGCCCAGCTTTGGTGAAAGGTATGCTGAAGCAAAACACTGAATTTTTTTTTTTTTTTTTCCCCCCTCCTGTGTTGTGAGAATTGTTCAAAGACTCTTTGCTTCAGCTGAGGATCACAGAGGTAATCAAAGGTGTTTGAAGGTTGGACACTCTGCCTCCTCTGGCCATAGGACTCACAGTCAGGTCCAGGGCTTTCGGGTGGCTACGGTGTGCTGGTCTGAACCCATTGGAGGATGTGAATGAGAAATTAGACTCTAGGCTGAGAAAGGCAAACACTGATGATGATGCTGCACTCATAGCTTCACTGAGAAAGAAAAAAAAAAAATTTAAGAGTTGTAACCCAAACATAGATAAGTCAGAGAGCTTTGTGCTATGGCTGCTTTTGCATGGCTCTTTTCTCCCTACCTTTCCTAGCTGGATCTGAATAATTTCAGTAACTTCTTTCCTGCTGCTAATCTCCCCTGGCTGATCTACCTTTGCCTATCTGCTGCATAAAACAGATGGTGAGATAAGACTGGGGAAGGGGTGGAAGGTGGTAGGGGTGGTTAGAATAATAGAACGGTTTAAATCATGGAGTGGTTTATGTTGGAAGAGATCATCAAAGATCACCTAGTTCCAACCCCCTGCCATAGGCAGGGACACCTCCCACTAGAACAGGTCACTCAAGGCCTCATCCAGCCTGGCCTTGAACACCTCCAGGGAGCAGCCACAACCTCCCAGGGCAACCTGTGCCAGTGTCTCACCAGAAATCCCCTCTTAGGGATTCTCTGATCTCTGGGAGGGCTGTGGTGTTTCTGTATTACCTTTTCACTGTATGTATCTGTAAATATCTCTTATACACTGTAAGTACCTGCTTGTATCTTGTGCAAAGCTGTAAACATAAAGCTTCATTTGTTAACTTCCAACCAACTTAGTCCTAGCCTGGGTTAGTTCAAAGTGTGTGTGTGGAGGGGCAGATAACTGCCAAACCACCACCTACAGTAACATTCACATCAACTACCAGGAGGAAGCAAGAGTCCCTGGAGGGATAGTGACTGTCTTTACAATACACTTGACAAGGCTGGAGCCTAAATTTTAACTCTTTGTTCCATGCAAGTGCAAACCTGCCTGAATTTACTCATGTGCAGATCCATAGAATGGTTTGGGCTGGAAGCTTGAAAAAGAGGAGGCTGAGGGGAGACCTCATTGCTGGCTACGACTCCCTGAAGGGACATTGTGGAGAGGTTGTGGAGAGGCTGCTGCTGGGCTCTGCTCACAGGGAATTGGAGACAGAACAAAGGGGGAATGGCCTCAAGCTGAGGCTGGGGAAGTTTAGATTGGACATGAAGAAAAAGTTTTACCTGGAGAGAGTGGTCAGGGACTGGAATGAGCTGCCCAGGGAGGTGGTGGAGTCATCACACCACCTGGATGTGTTATTTGGATGTGGTGCTTGTGGATATGGTTTAAGGTGAGCCTTGTAGAGTAGGGATCTAGGTTGGACTTGGTGTTGCTGAGAGGCTTTGCCAACCTGTATGTTGCTGTGGTTCTGTGGAAGAGACCTTAGAGACCACCAGATTCCAAACCCGTGCCATGGGCAGGGACACCTTCCACTAGTCCAAGTTGCTCAAGGCCCCATCCAGCCTGGTCTTGAATACTTCCAGGGAGGGTGCAGCCACGACCACCCCGGGCAAACCATTCTGTGATTCCATCTCCTTTTTGCATATGCTACAAGCAAGCTACAAGCTGCAGAAGCAGTGCAGAATGTGCATGCACCCAGCCAGGAGACTCACTCCTGTAGAGGAACTTGTAGAAATGACTCCCCCTAAGTTCTGCCAGCAAAATAAAGAAAACTTACCAGTATTGACAAGGTCTTGTAATGACAGGAGGAGGGGGAATGGGTTCAAATTGGTGGAGGGGAGATCTGAACGGGATGTTAGGAAGAAATTCTCCACAGTTAGGGTGGTGAGGCACTGGAACAGGTTGCCCAGGGAGGTTGTGTCTGCTCCCTCCCTGGAGGTGTTCAGGACCAGGCTGGATGAGGTCTTGAGCGACCTGATCTAGTGGGAGGTGTCCCTGCCTATGGCACAGGGGGCTTGGAACTGGATGATCTTTGAGGTCTCTTCCAACCTAAGCCATTCTATGATTCTGTGACTGACACTGTAGAGCAGAATCAGTGGTGGAAGTCGTGCTTGGGATTGAGATGTCCCCAGCATATGGACAGAGAGTCCAGAAAAGGGCCACGAAGATGATCCAAAGGCTGGAGCAGCTCTGCTATAGGCTGAGCGAGCTGGAGATGTTCAGCCTGGAGAAGGAGGGACCTTAGAGCTGCCTTCCAATAGCTGAAAGGATCCTGCAGGAAGGTTGCAGAGAGACTTTTTGTAAGGGTGTCTAGAGACAGGCCAAGGGGGAATGGTTTGAAGCTGAGGCAGAGCAGGGTTAGAGGTGCTGAGGAAGTTCTTCAATATAAGAGTGGTGAGACTCTGGAACAGCTTGCCTGGGGAGGTTGTTGATGGCTCCTTCCCAGGCATGTTGCAGGCCAGGCTGGATGAGGCCTTGAGCAGCTGAGTCTAGTTGAGAGTTGTCCCTGCCCATGGTGGAGAGGTTGGAGTAGATGAGCTCTGGGGTCCCTTCCGACGTAAGCCATTGCAGGATTCTACAACTGATTCCTTGGTCCTTCCAAGCAAATAAAATCACTCTTCTGGGGAGGTTTAGATTGGACATGAAGAAAAAGTCTTACACAGAGAGAGTAGTCAGGGACTGGAATGAGCTGCCCAGGAAGGTGGTGGAGTGTTCAAGGGGTGGTTTGGACATGGTGCTTTTTTTCCTCCCTTCATTCCTCCTCTTCTCTCATACTCACTGAATGTTGGCTCATCTTGAGCTTCTCATCCACCCAGACCCCCAGGTCCTTTTCCTCAGAGCTGCTCTCCAGCCACTCACCACCCAGCCTGTATTTGTGCTTGGGATTGCACCCACCCAGGTGCAGGACCTTACAGCTTGGCCTTACTAAATTTCATGAGGTTAGCCTGGGCACAGCTCTGCAGCCTGTCCAGGTCCCTCTGGATAGATCCCTCCCCTCCAGCAAGTCAACTGTGCCACACAGCTTGGTGTCATGTGGGTGGGGAAGAGTGGAACCAGAAAGGGTCATGTCTTCTCCTCCAAACTTGAAGCTTTTTTTTTCTTTGCCACAGATGCTCTGCGCTCATCAGTTGCTGTGTGCTCCTGAGAGAGAAAAAGGAGAGGGGAGGCATTGCCAGGAACATCGCTAACCTCCAAACACAGGCATGCATAAGAATTTGCTGAAAATCAGGTTGTGGTGGATGTTCCTAGTTCAGCTTTGCCCTCGTTAACATCTTCTTAATAAACAGGTGCACACACTTCCCCAAGCTGTCACTATTGTTTACCCAGCCTGCACACTTTACAAATCCCCTCCAATCGTCTTCGGGATCTGTGCCTTAATGAGGCAGAGTCACAAAGTTTTCAGTGAAACACTTCCTGGCAAGTAAGAGTTCTGCTGGGTGAAAGCTTCACAAAGTTTGCTTTTAATGATTAAAAAAAAAAAAAAAAATTAAATAATTTTTTTAAAGTGTCACAGATTCACTTCTAAGTTCAGCACAATGCAAGGCAGGGTTTTGTAACCTGCCTGACAGCAGGGCAAGGGAGGAGATTCTGCCCCTTTGCTCTGCTCTCCTCAGACTCCACCTGGAGTACTGTGTGCAGTTCTGCAGCCCCCAGCACAAGAAAGATATGGAACTGTTGAAGGCAGTCCAGAGGAGGCCACCAAGATGCTGAGAGGGCTGCAGCAGCTCTGCTGTGAGGACAGGGCTGAGAGAGTTGAGGCTCTGCAGCCTAGAGAAGAGAAGGCTTCCAGGAGACCTTACAGTGGCCTTCTAGTATCTGAACGGAGCTCCAGGAAGACTGGGGGGGACTATTGACAAGGTCTTGTAATGAAAGGACAGGAGGAGGAATGGGTTTGAACTGGCAGAGGGAATATTTAAACTGGATGTTAGGAGGAAGCTGTTTGCAGTGAGGGTGGTGAGACACTGGCACAGGTTGCCCTGGGAGGTCGTGGATGACAGAAGCACAGAATGTGATTTTTGATCCCATTCTGTGATTCTGTCATCCATAACCTCCTTGGAGGTGTTTAAGGCCAGGTTGGATGAGGCCCTCAGCGACCTGTTCTAGTGGGAGGTGTCCCTGCCTATGGAACTGAATGAGCTTTGAGGTCCTTTCCAACCTAAACCCTTCTATGATTCTATGACATTAACAACTAAGTGAGCTGGAGAGAGCAAAAGGGAAACAAAAAGCTGTAAGAAAGGTGGAAAAGGCTTTTCTAGTGGAATTTGAAACCAAGAGAATCACAGAATGGTAGCGGTGGAAGGCAGCTCTTGACATCATTTATTCCAACCCCACTGCCAGAGCAGGATCACCTACAGCAGACCACATAGGAACACATCCAGGTGGACCTTGCAAGTGTCCCAAGAAGGAGATTCCACCACCTCACTGGGCAGCCTGTTCCAGTGCTCTGCCATCCCCAAAAGAAAGAAGTTCAGTCTCATGTTTAGCTGGAACTTCCTCTTCAAGTTTATGCTTGTAACCCCTTGTCCTGTCACCGGGGACCACTTAGAAGAGTCTGGCCCCATCTTTCTGACACCTACCCCTCAGATATTTGTTAAGTATTAATAAAATTGCCCCCTCAGCCTCCTCTTCTCCAATGCTCTTCACTGTCCTCTCAGATCACTGCAGTGCAGACTCAGGTTTGCTTTCACCAGCTCAGCATCAACTCCCCTGAAAGTTTCATTCCTTTCTCCACCTCTTGACCCAAGGCAGAGAGCCTGTCACGAGGCAGGGGAGATACTATTTTTTGATTTTGCCAAGTGGTGAAAGATTTTCAGCTGACATTTCCCTTTCTCTTGGCAAGCCTTGACCCATCAGGCCACAGCGCAAACCACAGCCTTGCTTGCTCAGAGAAGGGATGGCTACAAAAGGTCATCCTTGGAAAAAAAAAAGGTTTTGCCTGGTGAATGCTGAAGGGATGGAGGGAGTTGCACTCCATACTGCAGCCTCACAGGTCACCTGAAAAGTCAGCCCAAGTGTCTGACACTGACATTCCCCAAAGCTGCTGGAGTGGGCATAGCTGTGTTGATGCAGTGTGTTGACTTAACTTGAGGTAGGCATTTCAGATCTGCAAGGAGCAGAAACTCTCTCCAGGCATTCCCTAGAAGGCCTAATTAAATATCTAACTTCCATTCTGGATCCCGCTGAGAGGATCAAGCATTTACTGCTGTGGAGCAGGTCTCAACATCCAACCCAGTACAGACCTCATTCCAGGGTGCTTGGAGAGGAGTGGTTCTGAAGAAACTAATAGTTACAGCCAGTGTATTAAAGAGATTAATACCTTAATAATTAATTACTTTGCTATTAAAATAGATAAATAAGTTAAAGGTATATAATTAACTGTGGTTCCATCTCATGAGCTTTTAGTCTGCATTGCTGGAGAGCAGCACTGTCCCATTGTAGATGGCAAGCAGTAATTGCAGAAATTTCTTCTAATACCATGGGAAAGAGGTTCTGCAGTTAATTCCTCATTGAAGGTGTCTGCTGGATAGCAGTAATTGCAGAAATTTCTTCTAATACCATGGGAAGAGGTTCTGCAGTTAATTCCTCATTGAAGGTGTCTGCTTGATAGCCCTGGAGAATGGAATCTGTAATACTTATCTGCAGAGAAGTTACAGCAATGAAGGCAGCAAAAGACACTTTCCCTGTCTTACTGAAGTTGGTGTTACTCTTTGGGGCTGGATGAGCAATTCCACGCTTCCATGTTTCACCCTGCCATAGATGTCACCACTAGAGCACCCATGGAGAAACTTCAGCAACACAGAAAACTCTCCTGCTACAGATTTGACTGGAATAGAATAGAATAGAATAGAATAGAATAGAATAGAATAGAATAGAATAGAATAGAATAGAATAGAATAGAATAGAATAGAA
>VWZI01022481.1:99357-118559 GCA_013396835.1 Psilopogon haemacephalus | reverse complement strand
CCATCTTTTTTTTTTTTTTAATTTTTTATTATTAGTTCTTCCTTTTTTTTCCTCTTCTTGGAGGTCTGAGTATAGCTGAATCATTGAATCGTGGAATGGTTTAGGTTGGAAAAGACCTCAAAGCTCAGCCAGTTCCAACCCCCCTGTGCCATAGGCAGGGCCATCTCCCGCTAGATCAGGTCGCTCAAGGCCTCATCCAACCTGGCCTTGAACAGCTCCAGGGAGGGAGCAGCCACAACCTCTCTGAGGAACCTGTGCCAGTGTCTCACTGTAAAGAACTTCCTCCTAACATCCCATTTGAATCTTCTCTCTGCCAGTTTAAACACATTCCTCCTTATCCTGTCATTACAAGACCTTGTCAATAGTCCCTCCCCAGCCTTCCTGTAGGCCCCTTTCAGATATTGGAAGGCTGCTATAAGGTCTCCTGAAGCCTTCTCTTCTTTCTAGGCTGCAGAGCCCCAGTTCTCTCAGCCTGTCCTCAGATGCATTGGAAGAATACTTTCTGACATAAGTTTAAGTGCTGTGTATCCAGATCATATAAAGCAAGGACAAGTTCATAGAGTCAACCAGGTTGGAAGAGACCTGCAAGCTCATCTATTCCATCCTATCACCCACCCCTATCCAATGGCACTAAGTGCCTCATCCAGGCTTTGATGGAACACCTCCAGAGACAGTGACTCCACCACCTCCCTGGGCAGCCCATTCCAATGCCAATCACTCTCTCTGTCAAGAACTTCCTCCTAACATCCAGCCTGTACCTCCCCTAGCACAGTTTGAGGCTGTGTCTCCACGTTCTGTTGATGGTTGCCTGGGAGAAGAGCGCAACCCCACCTGCCTACAACCTCTTTTTAGGTAGCTGCAGAGAGCAATGAGCTCTGCCCTGAGCCTCCTCTGCTCCAGGCTGCACACCCCCAGCTCCCTCAGCCTCTCCTCACAGGGCTGTGCTCCAGGCGCCTCACCAGCTTTGTCACTCTTCTCTGGACACCTTCCAGTACCTCAACATCTATTTTGAATTGAGGGGCCCAGAACTGGACACAGTACTCAAGATGTGGCCTGACACACTTTGAGTAGTTTTTTAATACAGTGCTGGGATGTTTTGGTTCTTTGTGACTGCCACTTAAGAAAAGGTGAGGTTGTGTCATCATTGCAATACTTGGGTCTTTTTACAAACTCTGGAAAATTACCCTGATTAAGGTAATTTTCCTCCTTTACCAGTTTGGTAGAGTATATTGCTACAAGTGCTTGAAGCATGCAGTAAAGCCCTGTGGAGGCAAGGACAGCACATAGTGAGTTGAACTTGTCCCGCGTAGTTGAGCCTGAGTGAGGGAAGGCATTTGGCACTAATGGCCCTAATGTGGTACCAGCCAACATCCCCTGAATTTCAGACTTTGGGATTTGCCAGGAGTTACAAACACCTGTTAATTAACCCTTGTGCAGCTCTCTCCTGCTGTAGGATTAGTATCAAGTGTGGCTGGTTGTGATGGTTTGGGAGCTCCCTGCCTCCTCCACCACGTTTGAATTCATCCAGACCAGACTCAGCCAGCTGGAAGTTAAGGAATGAAGCTTTGTATTCACAGCTTGGCACAGTTTACAAGCAGATACTTACAATACCTTACAAATATTTACAGCTACAGACAGAAATATACAAGTATGCAAGCAGACATTTACAACTTATTACAAATATTTACAGCTGTATACAGAAATATACAAGTTAAAAGTAACACAGAAACACGATGCCCCTCCCAGAGATCAGAGTACCCAAGAGGGCTTCCCAACCACTCTTCCACCTTCCCCCCATCTCCCCTAAACTTATCCCAGAATGTGCCTGATGTGCAAGGTAATCAGGGAAGATTGGTGAGTGGGGTTAGAAGCAGAATGGATTAGTTGGGTTACACAGATCCAGCTGGAAGCCAAAGAGAGGGAGAGACCAACAGCTGGAGCTCAGACCAGAGAGACTCTGTCTCATCTATGCTGGTATCCTTGCTTTTGTACATCTCAGCAAACCTCGGAGTGAAGTGGATGTCAGCAGTGTCTGCTTTTCACAGCCTATCATCTAATTTCTCTCATTAAAATATTCCAATCATAGAATCAGTCAGGGTTGGAAGGGACCACAAGGATCAGCCAGTTCCAACCCCCCTGCCATGCCCAGGGACACCCTACCCTAGAGCAGGCTGCCCACAGCCTCTGCCAGCCTGGCCAAAAACACCTCCAGGGATCTGGCCCCAAACACCTCCCTGCAGGGGCAACCCATTCCAGGCTCTCACCACTCTCACGCTCAACAACTTCTTCCTCACATCCAGTCTGAATCTCCCCACCTCCACCTTTGTTCCATTCTCCCTAGTCCTGTCACTCCCTAATCACCTAAAAAGTTTCCTCCCATGCATTTTAGTGGGCCCCCCTCAGATCCTGGAAGGCCACAAGAAGGTCACCTGAGAGCCTCCTCCAGCCTGCACAGCCCCAACTCTTTCAGTCTGTGCTCACAGCAGAGCTGCTGCAGCCCTCTGAGCATCCTCATGGCCCTTCTCTGCACACCTCCAGCATCTCCACATCCCTCTTGTCCCAGGGGCTCTAGAATTGGATGCAGTACTCCAGGTGAGGTCTCAGCAGGGCACAGCAGAGGGGGAAAATCACCTCCCTGACCCTGCTGCCTGCTCTGCTCCTGCTGCAGCCCAGCCTCTGCTTGGCTTTCTGGGCTGCAAGTGCACACTGCTGCCTCATCTTGAGCTTCTCCTCCACAAGCACCCCGAAGTCCTTCTCCTCAGGGCTTCTCCCCACCCTTCAACCTTATCCCAGAATCTTCCTTACTTGCAAGGTAAATCAGAGAGAGCGGCCAGGGGGGTTAGAAGCAGAATTGATTAGTTGGGTTGCACGGATCCAGCTGGAAGCCAAGGAGAGAGCTCAGAGTCCACAGACAGAGAGACACTTACTGTCTTATCTCTGTTTGTGTCCTTGCTTTTAGACATCTTAGCAAACCTCTGAGTGCAGTGGACATCAGCACTGTTTGCTTTTCACCACCTACCATCTAATTTCGCTCATTAAAATATTTCAGTCAGCCTCAAACCAGCACACAGGTACCGATGGGAAAAGTCCTGCTTGTAGCTTGAGAACTGCCTCCACGCAGCTGAAACATGTCACTTTTGCTGCTAAGTCACTTAGGCTCTAATGTAAAATTTATACAACTTCCTTAATGTTGTTTTAAAACGAAAATATAGACAGGTTTTAAAGACCTGCTTGGCTGGAGGCCCGTTCTAGAGTGGCCGGTGAAAGTAATAAACTATCCTCAAACGTTTCTGCTCAATAAAACCTGAGAATATGAAAACAAAAATGTCCCCGGTTTAGTCTTTTCATAAATATTTTCTGCACCCTGCGACTGCAGTGTTTGACGTTGCCCATAGCTTGAAGAGCCACAAGCCCTCAGCGTGTTGGGCCTGATCTGCAGCACTGACTTTGGCTGTTTCCTCTTTTGACCGAAGCAGTGAAGGTTTGTGGTCTCTGAGCAGCATTCTGCACTGGTGAAACTCTCTAGATTGCCATTTTTGTGATCAAAACAGCACTTGAGCAGTGTGCTGTCCTTCTGTCATGGCTCCAGGAGTAAACTGCTTGGGTGAAACCTGAATGGCTGCTGTAAGCTGTGATCACTCTGAGTGCTTCCTAATGTAGAGGAGGCCATTAGTCTTAGAAGCATTTGCTGTCTTTAAATTCTTTTTTGAGAGCCTGTGTCCCCTCCTTCTGTTGCTGGTTGCCTGGGAAAAGAGCCCAGCCCCACCTGGCTGGGGAGAGGCTTGGAGCACAGCCCTGTGAGCAGAGGCTGAGGGAGCTGGGGGTGTGCAGCCTGCAGAAGAGAAGGCTTCCAGGAGACCTTGGGAGTGACCTTCCAGGATCTGAAGGGGACTCCAGGAAGGCTGAGGAGGGACTATTGACAAGGTCTTGTAATGACAGGATGAGGAGGAATGGGATTAAACTGGCAGAGCGGAGACTGAACCTGGACATAAGAAGGAAGTTCTTTGCAGTGAGGGTAGTGAGAGACTGGCACAAGTTGCTCAGGGATGTTGTGGATGACAGAGGCACAGAATGTGACCTTTGATCACATCTTTGATCACAGTCTGTGCTTCTGTGCTCCACAGCCTTTCCTGGAGGTGTTCAGGACCGGGCTGGATGAGTCCTTGAGTGACCTATTCTAGTGGGAGGTGTCCCTGCCTATGGCACAGGGGGGTTGGAACTGGCTGAGCTTTGAGTCCAACCGAAACCACTCTCTGATTTCTATGATTTTAGAAATACACTGGTTACCAAAGGGTCTTATTTCCCTTTGGATGTGAGAAGTAATTCTTTACCGAGTTGATAAAGCAGGAGAATCACTTTAATCTTGGGTGGCAAGTTGTTAAGGAGGGGCTCTGGAGAGCTGCCTTCCCCTGCCCCCAGCCATCGGTAAAGCGCTGCAGTTAGCAGCGCTGCCGCACTTAGCAGCGCTGAAGCGGTGCCAGTGGTGCTGTAAGGACACACACACCCCGGTGTGAATTTCACTTCTGAACGGATCTGTATCAAAGTGCCTCTTGAAGGCACACCTTTGCCAGCCATACTGCTGCACGTCAGACGTGAGAGTAAAAATAAACGTGCGAAGCACCAGACCGGAGTAGGAAATCTGAAAATCTGCAAACCCACGTCTCCAAACGGTCTATTAGCCTGAATCCTGCACCCTCTACGTATGGGAGCATATCTGCGTGCTTCGTTTTTTGATCCACAGTATTTCCTGTAGGCAAGAAATTAAAAAAAAAAAAAAATCTTTTCAAGTTATAACTGCCAAGAAGCAGGGAAAGGCAACGCTGTTCACAAGGTCTTGTAATGACAGGATGAGGGGGAATGGGTTCAAAGTGATGGAGGGGAGATTTGAACGGGATGTTAGGAAGAAATTCTTCACAGTGAGGGTGGTGAGGCACTGGAACAGGTTGCCCAGGGAGGTTGTGTCTGCTGCCTCCCTGGAGGTGTTCAAGGCCAGGCTGGATGAGGTCTTGAGCCACCTGATCTAGTGGGAGGTGTCCCTGCCTGTGGCACAAGGGGGTTGGAACTGGATAATCTTTGAGGTCTCTTCCAACCTAAACCATTCTATGATTCTGTGATTCAGCTTGCTGGTGTTTTGTGTGCGAGGAGCTCTTTGATGTCCACACCAGAACTGGAGGGATGCCTGAGATTAACAATGAAGGATGTAAAATTAATGAAGCCATCCAGAGGGACCTGGACAGGCTGGAGAGGTAGGCACAGGCCAACCTCATGACATTCAACAAGGCCAAGTGTAAGGTCCTGCACCTGGGTGGGTGCAATCCCAAGCACAACTCCAGGCTGGGTGGTGAATGGCTGAGAGCAGCTCTGAGGAACAGGACCTGGGGGTCTGGGTGAATGAGAAGCTCAACTTGAGCCAACAGTGTGCACACAGCCCAGACAGCAACTGTGTGCTGGGCTGCATTAAGAGCAGCTGTGGGCAGCAGGGCAAGGGAGGTCATTGTCCCCCTTTACTCTGCTCTCCTTACACCCCACCTGCAGCACTGTGTGCAGTTCTGCAGCCCCCAGCACAAGAAGGACATGGAACTGCTGGAGGGAGTCCAGAGGAGGGCCATGAAAATGATCAGAGGGCTGGAGCAGCTCTGCTATGAGGACAGGCTGAGGAAGTTTGGACTTTTCAGCCTGGAGAAGAGAAGGCTTTGAGGAGACCTTATAGCAGCCTACCAGTATCTGAAGGGCCCTACAGGAAGGCTGGGGAGGGACTGTTCACAGGGTCTTGTAATGAGAGGATGAGGAGGAATGGGTTAAAAGTGGCAGAGGGGAGATTTAAACAGGATGTTAGAAGAAAGTTCTTTGCAGTGAGGGCAGTGAGACACTGGCACAGGTTGCCCAGGGAGGTTGTGTCTGCTCCCTCCCTGGAGGTGTTCAAATGCAGGTTGGATGAAGCCTTGAGTGACCTGATCTAGTGGGAGGTGTCCCTGCCTATGGCACAGGGGGGTTGGAACTGGATGATCTTTGAGGTCTTTTCTAACCTAAACCATTCTATGATTCTATGATTCTGTGAAATGCAACTTGGAGGGGAACGAGCAAGGCCAGGCACTAAAGTGTGGTTTGTGTTTCTTCCCCCTCCAACCCCCCCCAAATAATTACTTGTTAGAATTAAGACAGAGGAAGAACACAAACAGCTGAGACACATAAATCCCTGAGTTAAGTTAGTGCTGTATAGGCAAGTTTGATTTAGCTGTTTCTCTGTCTGTGTGTTTACATATAATCAAACATGCAGAAGTTAATACATGTGTGATTAGCAGAAGTAATTCTCCTCGGCACTTCAGATGCGGCTGGATTTAGTAGCAACTTCGCACCTTAATTTTGCCCAATTGTTGGACAAAAATAACTTGAAGAACTGGAGAAAAATAACTGAAAAAGCAAACGTTACGTTGACAAAAAAGGAAAAAAAAAAAAGTGGAATTTTGTCAGTTCTGCATCTGAAAACATCTTTGGAATCACAGAATCATAGAATCATAAGTCAGGGTTGGACGGGACCACAAGAATCATCTAGTTCCAACCTTCCTGCAATGGGCAGGGACACCCTACCCTAGATCAGGCTGGCCACAGCCTCATCCATAGAATCATAGAATCATAGAATCAGTCAGGATTGCAAGAGACTGCAAGGATCATCTAGTTCCAACCCCCCTGCCATGCCCAGGGACACCTTACCCTAGATCAGGCTGGACAGTCTGTTCAGTTTGGAGAAGAGAAGGCTCCCAGGTGACGTTCTTGTGGCCTTCCAGGATCTGAAGGGGGCCTACAGAAAAGCTGGGAAACAACTTTTGAGGCTATCAGGGAGTGACAAGGCTAGGGGTAATGGAGCAAAGCTGGAGGTAGGGAGATGCAGATTGGATGTGAGAAGGAATTTGTTGAGCATGAGACTGGTGAGAGGCTGGAATGGGTTGCCCAGGGAAGTGTTTGGGGCCAGATCCCTGGAGGTGTTTTTGGCCAGGCTGGCAGAGGCTGTGGGCAGCCTGCTCTAGGGTAGGGTGTCCCTGGGCATGGCAGGGGGGTTGGAACTGGCTGATCCTTGTGGTCCCTTCCAACCCTGACTGATTCTCCTTCCAAGCCTGACTGATTCTATCATTCTAAGAGTAAATGTTTGCAAATGCTGAAAGCTCTGAATGGAGCAGTGCTGGTATGGGACTGTAGTGGCAGAGTGTTCGAGTGAGAGAAGAGTGAAGAGATCTTTGTTTCTGTGTAGAGAAATGCCACTCTGTCTGGGTTGGGCAGGGCGAAACCCTCAATTGTGCATTCTACGTCGTTGCAGAGAATTTGACAAAGTAGATCTTGATTCTGTTTAGATAGTGTTGAACTTACCAGCAACACCATAATTTCCATCATCGAAAACCTCATGTCTTAAGTATAATAGGTTGCTCCATCTGATGCTCAGTGTCATATTTCCTATTGTGGTGGTTTGGGAGTTATCCACCCTCCCACACACACTTTCGAAATCACCCAGACTACACTCAGCCAGCTGGAAGTTAATGAATGAAGCCTTATATGTACAGCTTTGCACAATATAGAAGCAGATATTTACAATATAGAATCCTAGAATAATAGGATCAGGATTGGAAGGGACCACAAGGATCATCTAGTTCCAACCCCCCTGCCATGGCCATGGACACCTCACACTAGATCAGGCATATATTACAGATATATCAGGCATATATTACATATATATCAGGCATATATTACAGATAATTACAGCTATATACAGTAAAATGGTAATGCAGAAACACCACAGCCCTCCCAGAGTTCAGAGCCCCCAAGAGGGGTTCCCAACCACCCTTCCTCCCAACACCTAATTTTATCCCAGTATCTGTCTTATATGCCAGGTAAATAGAGGAGATTGCCCAGGGGGTGGAAAGGGGTAGAAGTAGGAATTGATTAGTTGGGTTACACAAATTCAGCTGGAGGGCAGGGAAAGGGAGAGACCAACAGCCCAGAGCGCAGACCTGAGCAGCTCTGCCTTATCTAAGTTTGGGTTTTTGCTTTTGTACATCTCAGTAAAGGTATGAGCGAAGGAGACATCACAAATGTTTGCCTTTCTCAGCCTATGGTCTAATTTCTCATTAAAATCCTCCAATTAGCCTCAAACCAGCACACCTACGGCCTCTCTGCTTTGATACTTGTAAATACTCCAGAAAACAAAAAAGCTAAACAAGTGGCTGAACTTACTGTGTCTGTCATCTTCTGGTTGTATTCAAGGTTTACACAAGGATTATAGAACTGTGGAATCGCAGAGTGGGATTAGTTGGAAGGAACAAGAGGGATTGGTTTGAAGCTGAGGGAGAGCAGGGTTAGACTGGATTTTAGGAAGAAGATCTTCATTACGAGGGTGGTGAAACTTGAATAGGCTGCCAAGGGAGGTTGAGGATGTCTCCTCCTCAGGGATGTATTGAGGTGCCCAACACTGAGCACGGTACTCAAGGTGTGTCCTCACCAGTGCTGCTTCCCTACTCTTGCTGGACACACTGATTTAGATCCAGGCCAGGATGCCCTTGGCCACACTGCTGGCTCTATCTTCAACCATCCACCAGCACCCCAAGTAGTGTTGATTGTCCTGTAGTGTTGATTGGGGTTGTTGTGACTGAAGTGTGGGACCTGCCACTTGGTCTGAGTAAACATCATTGGGTTGACCTCAGCTCATGGATTTAACTCATCCAGAACTTAGAATCATAGAATCAAAGAATCATAGAATCAGAGTTGGAAAGGACCACAAGGATCATCTAGTTCCAACCCCCCTGCCATGGGCAGGGACACATCCACTCCTGGTGGAGAACTTGGAGGTTTGGGAATTGAATATGGCTTTTCTACAAGGGTCTATTGAAGGATTAAGTGCAAAACACTACAGGGCTTTCTAAAAGGGCTAATAGCTATTACAGGCTTTTTCAAAGAGCTGGAGGATTATCTGTGTGATATGCTGACGTTGGGCTCAGTGATGTCTCTTACAGGCTTGAGGTCTTTTTTTTTTTTTTTTTTTGTTGGCCTTGTTGAGCTGAATTGCCAGTAATTGGTATGTCACCCAGAAGCGACCCAGGTGACTTCAGGAATTCCAGCACCTTTAGCAGCCCCATGCATGTGGAATGTCTTTCCTAATCGGGATTAAGAGAGGGGGGCATTGAGCCCCGGCAACGATTGAAAACCTGCAAGCTGAAAACAAAATCCACAGGGGCATGTGACTGGAGGTGGGGAGATTCACATTGGAGGTGAGGAGGAAGTTGTTCAGCGTGAGAGTGGTGAGAGCCTGGAATGGGTTGCCCCTGCAGGGAGGTGTTTGAGGCCACATGCCTGGAGGTGTTTGCAGCCAGGCTGGCAGAGGCTGTGGGCAGCCTGCTCTAGGGTAGGGTGTCCCTGGGCATGGCAGGGGGGTTGGGACTGGCTGATCCTTGTGGTCCCTTCCAATCCTGACTGATTCTATGATTCTATGATTGTCTGCAAGAAGAAATGCTTCTTTGTCAGAGGGTATTAGCTGAAGCACTGCAGTAAAGTCATTGTCTTACTAATTCAGTTTAGTTGAAGTGGTTGTGTTCAACCTGGTGAAACCTTAAGCAGAAATAAGTAAATCCTACCAGAGGTGCTGTGGTTTTCTATGGTCCCTTCCAACCCTGACTGATTGTAGGATTCTATGATTCTATGGATGAGGCTGTGGGCAGCCTGATCTAGGGTAGGGTGTCCCTGGGTATGACAGGGGGGTTGGAACTGGCTGGTCCTTGTGGTCCCTTCCAACCCTGACTGATTCTAGGATTCTAGATTCTATAATTCTATGATTCTGTAATTCAGTGATTCTATGGATGAGGCTGTGTGCAGCCTGATCTAGGGTAGGGTGTCCCTACTAGATGATGGTTAGAACTAGATGATCCTTGTGGTCCCTTCCAACCCTGACTGATTCTATGATTCTATGATTCTATGGATGAGGCTGTGGGCAGCCTGATCTAGGGTAGGGTGTCCCTGGGCATGGCAGGGGGGTTGGAGCTGGCTGATCCTTGTGGTCTCTTCCAACCCTGACTGATTCTATGATTCAAATGCTTCTCCATGCCTTTGCCTTCTCATCGGGCCACAGCTCCTTCCTTCCTTAGCCATCCTTAAGGAGCACAGGGCATTGCTAAAGCCCTCAAACTGCTTTGCACCTCCCTCCTCCCTGAACCTGTTTCATGATTAAACTTTTCGAAGTCACAGCCCCGAATGAGGGAAGTGCAGCTTCATGGTAGCTGCGACATTACTTTGCTGTTCCTGCTGCGATTCTCTAGCACGACAAATATGATATTGGCCTTTTAAGTTGGTTGTCAGCAGAGAACAGGGAAGCTCCACTTGCAGCATCTGTGTGCAGTCTTGGACCCTCTGGAAAGCTGTTACTGTTAGGGCAGAACTAATCAATCCGTGCGAAATTGTATAAGGAGAATTAGCTCCCACTCTACCTCATTTCCTCTCGTACCGCTGTGAAAAATCAGCTTAGGAGCATCAAACCTTCCCTTCCTTGTTTCTCTTAAGTTCTTTATTAAATACTTCTATTAAGGCTTATTTATTGTAGGTGCTGGAAACAGCAGTGAAACTACCTGTATTTCTGGGTGCTAATGGGGTGTGCATGCCTGCTCCCTTTGGAGGTTTTCATCTCCTCAGGACTGGGTTCCTGGGATCATAGAATCATAGAATGGTTTAGGTTGGAAGGGACCTCAAAGCTCAGCCAGTTCCACCCCCACCCTGTGACATAAGCAGGGATAACTCCCACTAGAACAGGTCACTCAAGGCCTCATCCAGCCTGGCCTTGAACACCTCCAGGGAGAGAGCCGCCACAACCTTCTTGGCCAACAAGGCAACCTCCCTGGGCAATCAGCTCTGGTTGGAAGAACTTCTTCCTAACATCCAGTTTCAATCTCCTCTTTTCCAGTTTAAACCCATTCCTCCTCATCCTGTCATTACAAGACCTTGTGAAAAAGGAAGTTGTTTGCAGTGAGGATGGTGAGACACTGGCACAGGTTGCCCTGGGAGGTTGTGGCTGCTCCCTCCCTGGTGGTGTTCAAGGCCAGGTTGGATAAGGCCTTGAGTGACCAGTTCCAGTGGTAGGTGTCCCTGCCTATGGCACAGGGTGGGGGTGGAACTGGCTGAGCTTTGAGGTCCCTTCCAACCTATTCTATGTAGTGGGACCCCTGCAAGTGCGTAAAATAATTCAGTTATCTTGTAGCTGCAGGTGATTAAGGAGGGAATCTTTAGAGAGACTGAAATAAAAAAGATCAACTTGTAGAACATTTGTATGGCTGTGCACACTTGGGTCAGCAGTGACTTTGTTCCTCAGAGTGCTGTGTGAAAACGAATTGCATTCGTTGCATTAATTTATGCAGTGAACTAATTTGCAGTTCACTTCATCAATGTGGATTCATGTTTGTGTCTGTCACTTGGTGTCCTTGCACAAAGGCTCCTTCCTCGTAGCTGCTAGATCAAGGCTTTAAATCTTTGGTCAAACATCTCAGTGTTTGAGGTCTTACTTTGTGAGTTGTGTCGGGAAAAGAGGAGGGCAAGCAAAGGTATCTCTGCCTCAAACTCTTTCCTTTCATGCTCCTTGCTTGGAACGTAATCTGCAGGTGTTTTTCTCTTATGGCAGTGTTTTAGATCACCTGATGTGATCAGAGTCATAGAATCACAGAATGGTTTAGGTTGGGAGGGACCTCAGAGCTCAGCCAGTTCCAACCCCCCTGTGCCATAGGCAGGGACACCTCCCACTACAACAGGTCGCTCAAGGACTCATCCAGCCTGGTCCTGAACACCTCCAGGGTGATCAAAGATCACATTCTTTGCTTCTGTCATCCACAACACCCTGGGCAACCTGTGCCAGTGTCTCACCACCCTGACTACGAACAACTTCCTTCTAACATCCCGTTTAAATCTCCCCTCTGCCAGTTTAAACCCATTTCTCCTCATCCTCTCATTACAAGACCTTGTCAGACCCAAGCCTTCCTGCAGACCCCTTCAGATCCTGGAAGGCCGTTCCACGGTCTTCTGGCAGCCTTCTCTTCTCCAGGCTGCAGAGCCCCAACTCTCTCAGCCTGTCCTCACAGCAGAGCTGCTGCAGCCCTCTAATCATCTTAGTGGCTTCCAGGAGACCTTATAGTAATCTTCCAGTATCTGAAGGGGGCCTGCAGGAGGGCTGGGGAGGGACTATTCACAAGGGCTTGTAATGACAGGATGAGAAGGAATGGGTTCAAACTGGCAGAGGGGAGATTTAGACAGGATGTTAGGAGGAAGTTGTTTGCAGTGAGGGTGGTGAGACACTGGCACAGGTTGCCCAGGGAGGTTGTGGCTGCTCTCTCCCTGGAGGTGTTCAAGACCAGGCTGGATGAATCCTTGAGCGACCTGATCTAGTGGGAGGTGTCCCTGCCTATGGCACAGGGGGGTTGGAACTGGCTGAGCTATGAGGTCCCTTCCAACCTAAACCATTCTCTGATTCTACAGCAAGCACATTGTTTTTGGTGTGGTGTGAAAGTCTGCATATTCTCAGGCTCACAGGATGTCAGGGGTTGGAAAGGACCCAAGGAGACCAGACAATCTAGCTTAGGTCACACAGGAACACATCCAGACAGGCCTGGAAAGGCTCCAGAGAAGGACCTCTCTGGGCAGCCTGTGCCAGTGCTCTGGGATCCTTCCAGTCAAGAAGTTCTCCCTTGTGTTGAGGTGGAACTTCTTGTGCTTCAACTTACACCCATTGCTCCTTGTCCTGTCCCAGGGAGCAAGTGAGCAGAGCCTGTGTCCCCCCCACCCACCACTTATACTCCCAGCCCTCAGATATTGATTATTGATTAGGTCTCCTTTCAGTCTTCTCTAGACTAAGCAGCCCCAGGTTCCTCAGCCTCTCCTCCTAAGGCATGCCCTCCAGTCCTCCTATTCCTCTCTGAGTTGAGAAAATTCTTGCCTTTGCATCACCTCTGAGCAGCAGTCACATCTCTGCTTTCTGATCTCAGGCCTCTCCTGCTTGCCTTGGTGCTCCTTGCTTGCTGCTCTTCACCTCTGCTGTTGCCCCTGCTTTGGAAGGCTGCACCAGGTGAGATGTTTGCTTTTATTCCTCGTTCCAGAACAGTGCTCTGGCCTGGTGTGCAGCCTGTGGGAAGAGGCAAGTTGGTGGCCTCCCTCTTCTCCAGCTCTCACCTTTCAGAAGAGGACTTAACATGACAGGCAAAGCAGGGGGCTCACCAGAAAACCCTTCTCAGGGACATAGACTCCTGTAAATCTGCAGAGAGATTGTTCTAGTGGGATGTGTCCCTGCCTGTGGAAGGGGCTTGGAACTGAATGATACAATAGAAATAAAAATAGAAATAGAAATAGAAATAAAATAGAATAGAATAGAATAGAATAGAATAGAATAGAATAGAATAGAATAGAATAGAATAGAATAGAATAGAATCGAATAGAATCGAATCGAATCAGCCAGGTTGGAAGAGACCTTCAAGCTCGTCCAGTCCAACCTAGCACCCAGCCCTATCCAATGAACTAGACCATGGCCCTAAGTGCTCCATCCAGTCCTTTCTTGAACACTTCAGGGACAGTGACTCCACCACCTCCCTGGGCAGCCCATTCCAATGCCAATCACTCTCTCTAGGAACAGTTTTCTCCTAACATCCAGCCTACACCTCTGGCACAACTTCAGACTGTCCCTTTGTTCTGCTGCTGGTTGCCTGGGAGAAGAGCCCAAGCCCACCTGGCTGCAACCTCCCTTCAGGTAGCTACAGAGAGCAATGAGCTCTGCCCTGAGCCTCCTCTTCTGCAGGCTGCACACTCCCAGCTCCCTCAGCTTCTCCTCACAGGGCTATGCTCCAGGCCCCTCACCACCTTCATTGCCCTTTTCTGGACACCTTCCAGTACCTCCATATCTCTCGAGGTCCCTTCCAACCTAAATCATTCTATGATTCTGCAGAAGGAACAGCCTGTGGGTAATATATCACAGGAGGAACTGGGTGAAACCTGAAGACAACTTCCAAATGAGAAAAGCAGGTGGCTTGCATCGTTTCCTCCACGCTCAGTTTTTATGGTGGTGTCATCCTAACAATACATGACAAATGAATGTGCTTCTCTCTCTGTGATGTTTCACATTTGATTACCTGAATATTTATGTGGTTCAGTCCTTAGGAATACTTGAAGGGTTTTCTCCTTCACTGGCTTGTATGTAGGGTGATTTTGGAAGCTGAGCAGTGTGCTTGGTTGCAGGCTCCCCTAAAAGGAGTTCTTCATGGCGTGGACGCATTAATGTTGCGTTTAAAAATGTAAACTTGGAGGATGGAAGAATAGAAATAGAATAGGATCAGCCAGGTAGAAAGGTTGGAAGAGACCTCTAAGCTCATCCAGTCCAACCTATCACCCAGCCCTAGCCAACGGCACTAAGTGCTCCATCCAGGCTTTGCTTGAATACTTCCAAGGGATGGGGACTCCACCACCTCTCTGGGCAGCCCATCCCAATAGAAGAGAGCAGAATAGAGTAGAATAGAGAATAGAATGTAATGTAATGGTATGGAATGGAATGGAATGGAATAGAATAGAATAGAATAGAATAGAATAGAATAGAATAGAATAGAATAGAATAGAATAGAATAGAATAGAACAGAACACAACACAACACAACAGAACACAACAGAACACAACAGAACAGAACAACCAAGGTTGGAAGAGACCTCCAAGCTCATCCAGTCCAACCTATCACCCAGCCCTAGCCAATTAACTAGAGCATGGCACTCAGTGCCCATCCAGGCTTTGCTTGAACACCTCCAGGGATGGGGTCTCCACCACTTCCTTGGGCAGCCCATTCCAATGCCAATAACTCTGGGAAGAACTTCCTCCTCTGCTATGAGGACAGGCTGAGAGAGTTGGGGTTCTGCAGCCTGGAGTAGAGAAGGCTTTGAGGAGAACTTATAGTAGCCTTCCAATATGTGAAGGGGGCCTACAGTAGGGCTGGGAAAGGACTATTGACAAGGTCTTGGAATGATAGGACGAGGAGGAATGGGTTTAAACTGGCAGAGGGAAGATTCAAATGGGATGTTAGGAGGAAGTTGTTTGCAGTGAGGGTGGTGAGACACTGGCACAGGTTGCCCAGAGAGGTTGTGGCTGCTCCCTCCCTGGAGCTGTTCAAGGCCAGGTTGGATGAGGCCTTGAGTGACCTGTTCTAGTGGGAGATGTCCCTGCCTATGGCACAGGGGGGTTGGAACTGGCTGAGCTTTGAGGTCTCTTCCAACCTAAACCATTCTATGATTCTATGAACATCCAACCTATTCCTCCCTTAGCACAACTTGAGGCTGTTTCCCCTCATTCTGGTGCTGCTTGCCTGGGAGAAGAGCCCAACACCACCTGGCTACAACCTCCCTTCAGGTAGTTGTAGAGAGCAATGCTGCAGTTATTCAGTTCCATTCAGGAGGTGAACTCTGTTCTGTTTTCTGACATTAATTATGCAACCTTGAACTTCTTTCAATGAAATCAAGGTAGGGCTTTTTTTTTAGAGCCCAACACTACCTGGCTACAACCTCCCTTCAGGTAGTTGTAGAGAGCAATGCTGCAGTTATTCAGTTCCATTCAGGAGGTGAACTCTGTTCTGTTTTCTGACATTAATTATGCAACCTTGAACTTCTTTCAATGAAACCAAGGTAGGGCTTTTTTTTTTAGAGCCCAACACTACCTGGCTACAACCTCCCTTCAGGTAGTTGTAGAGAGCAATGCTGCAGTTATTCAGTTCCATTCAGGAGGTGAACTCTGTTCTGTTTTCTGACATTAATTATGCAACCTTGAACTTCTTTCAATGAAACCAAGGTAGGGCTTTTTTTTTTAGAGCCCAACACTACCTGGCTACAACCTCCCTTCAGGTAGTTGTAGAGAGCAATGCTGCAGTTATTCAGTTCCATTCAGGAGGTGAACTCTGTTCTGTTTTCTGGCATTAATTATGCAACCTTTAACTTCTTTCAGTGAAAGCAAGGTAGGGCTTTTTTTTTTTTTTTAATTTGTTTGTATGTAGCTGTTGAAATAAATTTACCAGCACCAGAAAACATTCTGCTAATAAAGGAGGGGATGCCTGGAGTTGGCTCTGCTAAGTGAGACAATTTAATTCATCCATCATGGGGGATGATGTTTCTTAGCAACACAAAAGTATTTTTCACCCCGGGGGTGCTTTCAGGAACTTTCACATTTTTTTCTCCAAACACAGCCTTGGTAGGATATTTCCCCACGACCTGAAGTTCGTCCCATCTGTCCTGAAGCTTCTCCATTCCTTCCACTGAGCAAATGATCTGATGTGTATGGTTTTTGGTATTTGGTTTTCTTTCTTTCTTTCTTTATTTATTTTCAGCTTGATAATCAGAGAATCAGTCAGGGTTGGAAGGGACCAGGAGGATCATCTCATTCCCAAGTTGACTTAGGGGATCATTTCGCACGTCAAGACTTCTTTTTTTTTTTTCCAAAGGGTTCTGGGAAATTGTTTGCTGCTCTGTATGGCAAAGCTGAAAGTTATTGAGGACGTGTTGAGAGCTTTATTATGAAACAGATAGAGGGGAAAAGATTGGTTTGGGAGCTAACTAAATGCTTTCTGATAGCCACGGCCTCGAGGGGGACGCTCGGATCATCCGTAATAAAAGGCTGTCTTTGATATCTCTTGGTGAATTGACTACTGCTCTGCTTGGATCATCATTCCTGGAAAAAAAACCTGCCCTGATAGACAGTGTTAGAGTCCCAAATTGTTTGGGTGTAAGAATTGCCTTAATGGATGGCCAAGGTTTTCAGCTTTTATTCTTCTAATGCACTCTCTGGAGCCAGAAGCAGCTGTTGATAGATGGAGACTCTACCTCTATTTCTTGCTTTGTAGTTCCATGACATGTGTGAAGCTGATTTGGTCAGCGTAGCTACAAGGCCAGAGGTGCTGGGTGGATTTTGCTTGCTTAAACTCAAGCAGGGATAGGAGAAAGTTCTTCACAGTGAGGGGGACGAGACACTGGCACAGGTTGCCCAGGGAGGTTGTGGCTGCTCCCTCCCTGGAGGTGTTCAAGGCCAGGCTGGATGAGGTCTTGAGTGTCCTGATCTAGTGGGAGGTGTCCCTGCCTATGGCATAGGGGGTTGGAACTGGATGATCTTTGAGGTCTCTTCCAACCTAAACCATTCTATGATTCTATGATATGGAGGTAGGGACTGGGGAGTGCTGGTGGAAGAGAAGCTGGACATGAGCCACCAATGTGCAATTGCAGCCCAGAAGGCCAAGGGCACCCTGGACTGCATCTAAAGAAGTGTGGCCAGCAGGTAGAGAGGTGATTCTGCCACTTCAGTCTCTTCTTGTTGAGGTGCTGGACAGAGTGGCTGGGGACAGAGTGGCTGAGAGCAGCCAGGCAGAGAGGGACCTGGGGGTGCTGGGAGATAGGAGCTGAAGATGAGCCAGCAGTGTGCCCAAGTGGGCAGCAGAGCCAATGGCATCCTGGGCTGGAGCAGGAATAATGTGGCCAGTACGACCAGGGAGATTATTCTACCCCTGTACTCGGCATTGGTCAGGCCAAGCCTTGAGTCCTGTGTCCAGTACAGGGCCCATCCAGTAAATCAGGAGCTGGAAGCACCAAGAGGGGCACCTAATCCCCTCCACTTAATCTACACTCACTCCAGTAAATACCCACGCTGAGTGCCATGTCCAGTTCTGGGCCACTCAGTTCAAGAGAGATGTTGAGGTGCTGGAAGGTGTCCAGAGAAGGGCAGCAAGGCTGGGGAGGGGCCTGGAGCACAGCCCCAAGAGGAGAGGCTGAGGGAGCTGAGGGTGTGCAGCCTGCAGAAGAGGAGGCTCAGGGCAGTTCTTATTGCTCTTTACAACTACCTAAAGGGAGGTTGTAGCCAGGTGGGGTTGGGCTCTGCTCTCAGGCAACCAATAACAGAAGGAGGGGACACAGCCTCAAGCTGTGTAGGCTGGATGGAGGAAGTTGTTGGCAGAGAGAGTGATTGGCGTTGGAATGGGCTGCCCAGGGAGGTGGTGGAGTCCCCATCCCTGGAGAGATTGAAAAGCCTGCAGATGTGCTGCTGAGGAACATGGTTTAGTGGTGACCTGGCAGTGCTGGGTTAATGGTTTGATGTGATGATCTTAAAGGTATTTCCCAACCTAAACAATTCTCCAGTTCTGTGATCTGCAGGTGTTTTGTAGAGTCCTTTGAAGAGTCTCTGAGCTTGGAAGCTTTTTCTAGCTGAAGAAAGGAGAGAGAGAAAAATCTTTCCTAGTGACAGGGAGCTTTTTAAGCCTTTAAAGTATTAAGTCTTTGAAAGCAGCCACAATCACTTGCATCTGATGTTGCCTTACCTATAAGTGTGAACTGTGGCAGCTTGCAGAAAGGTCAGGGCTCCCTCGGCTCCTCCTGCAAGCCTTTGTTGCGTGTGGTGAGAGACCATCTTCGCTTTCACCTCTGCCTCAGCATCCTGGATCGTTTGGGAAGATCTGAAATCAGTTGCAGGCTCTCCTTGCCCTTTCAGATGCCAAGTAGGCAATTGATTGCTGGGAGGAGGCTCAGTGTGCAGCTGTGGTGGCTCCTCTCGGCCCTCTGAAGGATGTGTTTGTCAGAAAGAAAATTTTACAAGATTTTACTATGCTGAGGCTTTATTTTTCCAGCTGTAAACCCAAGTGTCCATGAAAGCACAGGACTTAACAGAGCCTGCCACAGGCAAGTGCACAAGCTGCTGAGATACCAAACCTCCTAAGTACTCTCCAGAAGTTAGGGTTAAGTTCCTGGTTTTAGCTTATTTGAGACGCTGAATCTTAAAGCCATTTATCACAGGTAGGCAGTATCCAGCCTTGGGTGGAAGAAGAGTTTGGTTGAGGAAGGCTTCATGTTGGGTAGAGGGATGAAGAATTCCATAGCATTTGCAAGCAGAATTCATCTCCCTGGAAGGTAATTCTGCTGGAGATGTACAGGTCTGAGGTGGAGGAGAGGAGGCTGGGGTTTATTATTTCTCCTACTTGGGCATTTCTGTATGGCACAATAGTTCCTGAGGGTAGGCCAATGACAGGAAGCCACCTGAGTGCCATACTACAGACAGAATTAAGTAGCAAGTGAAGCCTCTCCATAGAATCCTAGAATCAGTGACGGTTGGAAGGGACCACAAAGATCAGCCAGTTCCAACCCCCCTGCCATGCCCAGGGACACCCTACCCTAGTCAGGCTGCCCACAGCCTCT
>VWZI01022481.1:87420-99009 GCA_013396835.1 Psilopogon haemacephalus | reverse complement strand
CCTCCCTGGCCCTGCTGCCCACACTGCTCCTGCTGCAGCCCAGCCTCTGCTTGCCTTTCTGCCCTGCAAGTGCACACTGCTGCCTCATCTTCACCTTCTCCTCCACAAGCACCCCCAAGTCCCTCTCCTCAGGGCTGCTCTCCTGCCAGTCCCTGCCCAGCTTGGATTTGTGCTTGGGATTATGTCAACCCAGCTGCAGGACCTTGCACTTGCCCTTGTTGAAGCTCCTGAGGTTGGCTTGTGCCCACCTCTGCAGCCTGTGCAGGTCCCTCTGGATGCCATCCCTGCCCTCCAGCCTGGCTGCTGCCCCACACAGCTTGGGGTGCTCAGCAAACTTGCTGAGGCTGCACTCAATGCCTTTGTCCATGGCACCCACTTAGATGCTGAACAAGACTGGGCACAGGACTGATCCCTGAGGGACTCCTCTTGTCACTGCCTGCACTTGGACATGGACCCATTGACAGCCACTCTTTGGGTGTGGCCATCAAGCCAGTTCTGTATCCATCTGGTGCTGCACCCATCACACCCATGTGTTACCAGCTTGGAGACCAGGATGTGATGCAGGACAGTGTCAAAATCTTTGCTCAGAGCCAGGTCAATGCCATCAGTTACTCACCCCTCATGTATTCGTGTTGTGACCTGTTCACAGAAGGCCACCAGGTTTGTCAGGCCGGATCTGCCCTTGATGCAGCCAATGCTGATGGGACCCAATCACCTCTTCACTATTCTCCTGTCTCAGTAATGGCTCCAAGAGGATCTGCTCCATGATCTTACTGGGCACAGAGGTGAGACTGCCTGGCCTGGAGTTCCCTGGCTTCTCATTCCTACCCTTTTTGAAAATGGGGGTTATGTTTCATAGAATCATAGAATGGTTTATNTCTGCCAGTTTGAACCCATTCCTCCTCGTCCTCTCATTACAAGACCTTGTGAACAGTCCTTCCCCAGCCTTCCTGTAGGCCCCCTTCAAATACTGGAATGCTACTATAAGGTCTCCTGGCAGCCTTCTCTTCTCCAGGCTGCAGAGCCCCAACTCTCTCAGCCTGTCCTCACAGCAGAGCTGCTGCAGCCCTCTCAGCATCTTGGTGGCCTCCTCTGCACTGGCTCCACCACTTGCATGTGCTGCTTGTGCTGGGGGCTGCAGAGCTGCAGACAGTGCTGCAGGTGGGGTGTGAGGAGAGCAGAGCCAAGGGGCAGAATCCCCTCCCTTGCCCTGCTGCCCACAGCTGCTCTTGCTGCAGCCCAGCACACAGTTGCTGTCTGGGCTGCACTCACACTGCAGCCTCATCTTGAGCTTTGCACCAAGATGCAGGTCCTGTTCCTCAGGGCTGCTCTCCAGCCACTCACCACCCAGCCTGGAGTTGTGCTTGGGATTGCACCAACTCAGCTGCAGGACTTTACATTCAGTGGGGAGCACCCTGACTAAAGCAGTTGCCGAGTTCCTGCTCCCATGTTTTTCATCTGGGGATAGTGCCCATATTCTCTGCATTCTCCTTTGCTTAGGTACAAGGATAAGAAGAGCTGATGAAAAAAATGTCTTTCTGAAGGTAGCAGAAAGGCCTGGCTGCCAGTATTAAAAAATAAATGGGCATAACTTGTTAGGAGGAGCACGGGGCCAAGACTGTTTGGCAGTTTTCAAAGCCTACTTTTCATCTTCACCCATCCATGATTCAACTATAGAACATCTCACTCCGTGGCCTGCAGCACAAGACGAGTTGTGCTTTGCTGGCTTTGGGTTTGGAGGCAGTGAGCATGTTAGTTGCATTTCAGCAAAGACAAGTTGAAGAGGTCCTATATTTAGGATTGAGCTTGGAAGCTGTAAGAGTAACCAGTGGGCTTCTCTTCATTTATTTTGCTCTTGTTGCATCTTTCAGTGCTGGTGTGCAAGGAGTGACGTTATCAGAGTTGTCACTGGGAACATTTGGCTGTAGAGGGAAAGTGTTTTTGGGCAGCTCTAATTTGCAAGAGCATGGGATGGGATATAAAAACTAGTGGAGGGAATTACCAGTGGTGCTAAAACGGTCACACATGGTAATGGTTTGGGTGCTGTTTCTGCAGGGAGTCTCTGCAGAGAATGGAGAAAGTGAGCACAAACCACTAAGGCTAAAGCATCAATGGTACAAAACTGAGAGGAGTGGCTGATAACACTGCTCAGGACACACCTGGAGTGCTGTGTCCATTTCTGAGCCCCTCAATTCAAGAGAGATGTTGAGGTGCTGGAAGGTGTTGAGAGAAGGGCAGCAAGGCTGGGGAGGGGCCACTCTTCCCAGTGGTGCCCAGTGAGAGGACAATGGGCAGCAGGCACACACTGCACACCCAAAGTTCCATCTGAACCAGGGAAGACTTCTTTGCTGTGAGGCTGGTGGAGCACTTGGAGCAGGCTGCCCTGAGAGCTTGTGGAGCATCCTTCTCTGGAGACTTGGAAAACACACCTGGGTGTGAACCAATGCAACCTGCTTTGGGCAGCCATGCACAAGCAAGGGGAGTGCACAAGGTGGTTATGAGAGGTTCCTTCCAACCTCTAGCATTCTGATTTCTCGAGGTGGTGGCTTGACTGTGACATTATACATAAGCATAGCTGTCTTTTCAGAGACTTGGGATCCAAATTATGTTCTAATTAGGATCTGGACACATTTATGAAGGAGAAGTTGGATGTCTTCCTGTTCTGTTTGCATGTAATTCATATTGGGTGAGAGGCTGCATGAAAGCAAATGGGTTTGGTTCCATTCAGTCTGTCCCTAGGACACAGAGATACTTTGTGCTGTCAATAAAAATCATAAATCCTCCACAGTCCTGAGCTTTATTCCCAGGCAAGAAGTTGAAGATGAAAGCATTCTGGCATCTTTAATGGCTCTAGTTTTTGAGGCTCCTTTTTCTGTGTGGATGCCTCTCCCTGGCCCTGACTTAACACGGAAGATCTCACCTCTCAGCAGGTTATTCTGAGGAGGGGACTATGGGGAGTAATGGATGTGGGAGAGGTTGACTCTCCAGTGCTAGTGACGATGTTTTGACATGCAGTAGTATCTGAAGGAGGGGGACCTGCTTCTAATAAGGTCCTCCTGTTATGCAAGGTGTAGAAAGCAATGGAAGCCTGTGCAAGGTGCAGAATGGAGTGGAAGCCTGTGCAAGGTGTAGAATGCAATGGAAGCCTGTACAAGGTGTAGAAGGCAGTGGAAGCCTGTGCAAGGTGCAGAATGGAATGGAAGCCTGTGCAAGGTGTAGAATGCAATGGAAGCCTGTACAAGGTGTAGAATGCAATGGAAGCCTGTGCAAGGTGTAGAATGCAATGGAAGCCTGTACAAGGTGTAGAATGCAATGGAAGCCTGTGCAAGGTGTAGAATGCAATGGAAGCCTGTACAAGGTGTAGAATGCAGTGGAAGCCTGTGCAAGGTGTAGAATGCAATGGAAGCCTGTACAAGGTGTAGAATGCAGTGGAAGCCTGTGCAAGGTGTAGAATGCAATGGAAGCCTGTGCAAGGTGTAGAATGCAGTGGAAGCCTGTGCAAGGTGTAGAATGCAATGGAAGCCTGTGCAAGGTGTAGAATGCAGTGGAAGCCTGTGCAAGGTGTAGAATGCAATGGAAGCCTGTGCAAGGTGTAGAATGCAGTGGAAGCCTGTGCAAGGTGTAGAATGCAATGGAAGCCTGTGCAAGGTGTAGAATGCAGTGGAAGCCTGTGCAAGGTGTAGAATGCAATGGAAGCCTGTGCAAGGTGTAGAATGCAGTGGAAGCCTGTGCAAGGTGTAGAATGCAATGGAAGCCTGTGCAAGGTGTAGAATGCAGTGGAAGCCTGTGCAAGGTGTAGAATGCAATGGAAGCCTGTGCAAGGTGTAGAATGCAGTGGAAGCCTGTGCAAGGTGTAGAATGCAATGGAAGCCTGTGCAAGGTGTAGAATGCAGTGGAAGCCTGTGCAAGGTGTAGAATGCAATGGAAGCCTGTGCAAGGTGTAGAATGCAGTGGAAGCCTGTGCAAGGTGTAGAATGCAGTGGAAGCCTGTGCAAGGTGTAGAATGCAGTGGAAGCCTGTGCAAGGTGTAGAATGCAATGGAAGCCAGTGCAAGGTGTAGAATGCAATGGAAGCCTGACAGAACTGTTTTTACAGTGTTTCAGGCTTTAACTGGTAGTCTTTGAATTAAGAAGTGTAGCTGGGTCCTTAGATCCTAGTCAGCTCAGATGAGTAGAGAAAACATCCTTCACTACTCATGCTCCCAGGACTGAGATGCAGTCTGGGCTGGCAGCAGTCATCCTATGGCTGCCTACCTGTAACATGGTTTTGTTCTTCCTAGAATCATAGAATGGTTTAGGTTGGAAGGGACCTCAAAGCTCATCCAGTTCCAGCCTCCCTGTGCCATAGGCAGGGACACCTCTGTCTAGAACAGGTCGCTCAAGGACTCATCCATCCTGGTCCTGAACACCTTCAGGGAGGTTGTGGATGACAGAAACACAGAATATGATTGAAGATCAAATATGATCAAGGATCATATTCTGTGCTTCTGTCATCCACAGCCTCTCTGGGCAACCTGTGCCAGTGTCTCAGCACCCTCACTGTAAAGAACTTCCTCTTAACATCCAATTTCAGTCCCCCCTCTGCCACTTTAAACCCATTCCTCCTCATCCTCTCATTACCAGACCTTGTCAATAGTCCCTCCCCAGCCTTCCTTTAGGCTCCTTGCAGATAGTGGAAGGCAACTCTGAGGTCTCCTGGAAGCCTTCTCTCCTCCAGGCTGCAGAGCTCCAACTCTCAGCCTGTCCTCACAGCAGAGCTGCTGCAGCCCTCTCAGCATCTTGGTGACCTCCTCTGGACTGGCTCCGTCACTTCCATGTGCTGCTTGTGCTGGGGGCTGCAGAGCTGCAGACAGTGCTGCAGGTGGGGTGTGAGGAGAGCAGAGCCAAGGGGCAGAATCCCCTTCCTTGCCCTGCTGCCCACAGCTGCTCTTGCTGCAGCCCAGCACACAGTTGCTGTCTGAGCTGTACCTCCCCCCGTGCCTCTCTTTTCCAAGCTCTGTGCTGCGTAGTAAGGTGAAGAGGTCAAAACATTTTTATTTTCAGTTGGTTAGTTTGAGCTTTCATCTCAGCCTCCCTCTCCCATGCTCTTAGTAGCCTGATAACTGCTTTTCCATGTATACTTTATGAAACTTGATTAGTTTTTTCATAACCTCTGCTTTCATCAGTTAACTACCTCCAGCCATGGAAGTGAAGCTTTAATTCAGTTATGTCTCTGTACTCACAAAATATGAGGACACTTAGTCCCATGTTGATGTGCTTTCCAAACTGGAATTTTCCTGCATTTCCTTGGCATAATTAGTTTGTCTGTGCTCTTTAATAATTCTAGGATGCTCATGTCTGCTGCCCTCCAGATCTTTCTCTTTTTTATTCTCTCCTCCAGAAACTCCTCAGCTCCTCCTTTGTTTTGAGAGTTGGCAGGTATTAGATCCTACTCAAAGGGAGCAGTTTTATCCTTAATACCATCTCAAAATATAAGCATTGAGCTCTTTGCCCTCAAATTTATTTTAATGGATTTTGATAGAGGGAGGGAGGGAAAAGAAAATGCTGTCTTCAGATCACTCAGGAATTTAAGTAATAATCATAGAATCATAGAATGGTTTAGGTTGGAAGTGACGTCAAAGCTCATCCAGTTCCAGCTCCCCTGTGCCACAGGCAGGGACACCTCCCCCTAGATCAGGTTGCCCAAAGCCTCATCCAACCTGGCCTTGAACACCTCCAGGGAGGTCGTGGATGACAGAAGCACAGAATGTGATCAAGGATCAAGAATCCCATTCTGTGCTTCTGTCATCCACAACCTCCCTGGGCAACCTGTGCCAGTGTCTCGCCACCCTCACTGTAAAGAACTTCCTCCTAACATCAGTTTCAGTCTCCCCTCTGCCACTTTAAACCCATTCCTCCTCATCCTGTCATTACAAGACCTTGTGAGTAGTCCCTCTCCAGCCCTCCTGTAGCCTCCTTCAGATACTGGAAGGCCACTTCAAGGTCTCCTGGAAGCCTTCCTTTCTCCAGGCTGCAGAGCCCCAACTCTCTCTGGCACAGGTTGCCCAAGGAGGCTGTGGATGACAGAAGCACAGAATGTGATCAGAGATCTGTCATCCACAACCTCCCTGGAAGTGTTCAGGACCAGGCTGGATGAGTCTTTGAGCAGCCTGTTCTAGTGGGAGGTGTCCCTGCCGATGGCACAGGGGGGTTGGAACTGGCTGAGCTTTGAGGTCTCTTCCATTCTATGATCTTTACTTGAATTTCTGAGTGATCTGAAGACAGCATTTTTTTCCCCCCTCCCTCAATCAAAACCAGGTTTCTCCCCAGCCTTCTTGTAGCCCGCTTCAGATCCTGGAAGGCCACTCCAAGGTCTCCTGGAAGCCTTCATTCCTCCGGGCTGCAGAGCCCCAACTCTCTCAGCCTGTCCTCAGAGCAGAGCTGCTGCAGCCCTAGAATCATAGAATCCTAGAATCAGTCAGGGTTGGAAGGGACCACAAGGATCAGCCAGTTCCAACCCCCCTGCCATGCCCAGGGACACCCTACCCTAGAGCAGGCTGCCCACAGCCTCTGCCAGCCTGGTCAAAAACACCTCCAGGGATCTGGCTCCAAACACCTCCCTGCAGGGGCAAACCATTCCAGGCTCTCACCACTCTGATACTCAACAACTTCCTCCTCATGTCCAATCTGAATCTCCCCACCTCCAGCATCCCCATCTCTGAGCATCTGATACTGTGCTTTGGCAACTTTGGGAACCTCTGTGTAAACTTTTAAATATATTGGTGGGGGTGGGGTTTTTTTATTATTTTTTAGTGTGTTGTTGGGGGGATTTTTTTTTTTAAATGATCATTTTATTTGCAGAGGCTTCTGTAGGCTGTGGGGGTGTAGAAGCCTGGGCCGAGCTTGCTGTTGCAGTACCTGCCTGTGTGGCGTCAAGTAGCTTGATGTGATGTGACTGCTCTGATTCAAGATGATTGCAACTCACTTTTGTTCTCCTTCCCACAAATAATGTGTTTTCATTTGCTTATTTTTAAATCTGTCAGTGGTGCAGTGAGGGCTGACACAGCAGATCAGTCCTCTTCTGTATGTGAGCCAAGTCTGAAGTAAAGGTGAGGTTTTAGAGTGTTGCCTAGGTTGGTGCACACAGCGTCACAGCATGTCAAGGGCTGGAAGGGACCTCCAAAGCTCGTTCAGTCCAACCTCCCTGCCACAGCAGCATCATTCAGACCAGATCGCACATCCAGGTGGGTTTTGAACATCTCCAGACAGGAAGACTCCACTACCCCCCTGGGCAGCCTGTTCTAGTAGTCTGTCACCCTCACAGGGAAAAAATTCCTCCTCATGTTTACATGAAACTTCCTCTGCCTCAGCATCCACCCAGTGCCCCTTGTGCTGTCCCTGGGCATCACCCAGCAGAGCCTGGCTCCAGCTTCCTGCCACTCACCCTGAACATATTGAGAACCATTGCTGAGGTCACCTCTCAGGCTCCTCTTCTCCCAGCAGCACAGCCCCAGCTCCTTCAGCATCTTTCTCTTCTGAGATGAAGCATAGGCTGATCTCTCTCTGCCACAGCTGGAAGGGGAGAGGGAAATTCAGCTGATCTTACATTTTTTCCTTCAGCAAGACCATCAGTGGGAATCACAGGGCCAGGCTCTGAGATTCCAAAGGACTCTGCAGCCCCAGGCATTCTCAGCTGTGTGTGAGGACTGCTTCTGTTTAATGGAAAAAAACCCAAAAAAACAAACAACAAACCCCAAACCCAGCAGATAAAGAAGTCCCAAAGTTGAAACTGAAAAACTGATCCAGGTCAGGAAAAAAATGGGATCCTTCCCACTGACTTTAAATGGATAAGTGAGACTTGTGTGTGATGGTTCCTATAAATCAAAGCAAATGGGCATTAAATTGCACATTCATCATTATGATTATCACTTGAACTGCTTAGTGTGTGTAACCTGGTAGGTATTTGCCAGTGCTGTACTTAACTGTGGAGACAGTATTAGGACATCATCCCCTGAATTTTAATTTATCGTGGTGGTCTAAAGCTCTTGCAACTTGAAGAGCTTGAGGCAGGAAGATAAATGATCAGGAGCCTGCACATGGGGAGCCTGTGGGGTGTGTGTGGCTTTTTTTACATCTGCTGCTCTAATCACTCAGATAAAACATGCTTTTTACTGAAAAAAAACCCAAACCAAAACCCCTCAAAAACTCCTTTTAATAGTCAGTATAAACCTATTTAAAATATCCTGGATATGGAAACACTTTCTCGTGGACAAAAAAAAACAACCCCAAACCATTCTGCCCTCCCCAGTTGTGTAACTTCAGTTTAAGCCAATTGCCTCTTTCCTGCCTTTTTAATTGTTGTGTAATCTGGGGAGTGCAAAGAATGAAATGTGTCCAGACCTACAACATTTAGTGAACTTCATTACTTCCAACTAAGATCCTGGGCTGCAGCAGGAGCAGTGTGGGCAGCAGGGCCAAGGAGGTGATTCTCCCCCTCTACTCTGCCCTGGTGAGACCCCACCTGGAGTAGTGCATCCAGTTCTGGAGCCCCTGGGACAAGAGAGATGTGGAGATGCTGGAGGTGTGCAGAGAAGGGCCAGAAGGATGCTCAGAGGGCTGCAGCACCTCTGCTGTGAGAACAGACTGAAAGAGTTCGGGCTGTGAAGGCTGGAGAAGAGGAAGCTCCCAGGTGACTTGCTTGTGGCCTTCCAGTATCTGAGACGGCCTACAAGAAAGCTGGGGAGGGACTTTTGAGGCTATCAGGGAGCGACAGGACTCGGGGCACAGGTTGCCCAGGGAGGTTGTGGATGACAGAAGCACAGAATGTGATCTTTGATCATTCTGTGCTTCTGTGCTCCACAACCTCCTTGGAAGTCTTCAGGACTAGGATGGATGAGGCTTTAAGTGACCTGTTCTCATGGGAGGTATCCCTGCCTATAATGGTGGGTTGGAACAGTCTGAGATTTGAGGCCCCTTCCAACCTAACCCATTCTGTGGTTCTATGAAAGCAGATCCTCAATGTGACAATGATTTCCAAGGGTAAAATAAATATTTCTATTTTCATTGTTAGAGGCTCTCATCTCCAATTTTCCACTAAGAGCAACACCAAGGGGCATCTTCCTTAGGTTGTCCACAGTGTATTTGGTCTAGAAAAGAAACAGTTTAAGGAATGTGACTTGGGGTACTTGATGCAGAAAAAGGCTTCTGCATGCCTAATACATTGGAAAACATTTGTTCAGAGCACGTCTGCCTCACACAGGATTTGCCCCTGTAGTATTATTAAGGTCAGCCTCCACGTAGGTGATCTCATACATACTGAATTGTCCTGCCTGGGGTCAGCTTTGGCTTCCAGAGGCAACTTCAAGGGCTGTTTTGTCTGCTCCTGCTAAAAAGCAGCATCTCTGCAAGTTAGAATCATAGAATCATAGAATGAGTCAGGGTTGGAAGGGACCATAAGAATCATCTAGTACCAAGCCCCTGCCATGGGCAGGGACACCTCACACTAGATCAGGCTGACCATAGCCTCACCCAGCCTGGCTGCAAACACCTCCAGGGATGTGGCCCCAAACACCTCCCTGAGCAACCCATTCCAGGCTCTCACCACTCTCATGCTCAACAGCTTCCTCCTCACATCCGATCTGAATCTCCCCACCTCCAGCTTTGCTCCATTCCCCCTAGTCCTGTCACTATCTGACAGCCTAAAAAGTCCCTCCCCAACTTTTGTAGCCCCCTTCAGATCCTGGAAGGCCACAAGAAGGTCACCTGGAAGCCTCCTCTTCTCCAGCCTGCACAGCCCCAACTCTTCCAGTCTGTGCTCACAGCAGAGCTGCTGCAGCCCTCTGAACATCCTGGTATCAGGAGCAGTGTGGCCAGCAGGTGATTCTTCCCCTCTACTCCGCCTTGGTGAGACCCCACTTGGAGTACTGCATCCAGTTCTGGAGCCCCTGGGACAAGAGAGATGTGGACATGCTGGAGGTGTGCAGAGAAGGGCCATGAGGATGCTCAGAGGGCTCTACAAGATTCACCTTAAACCATCTCCTCAACACCACATCCAAACCACCCTTAAACACATCCAGGGTTGGTGACTCCCTGGGCAGCTCATTCCAGTCCCTGACCACTCTCTCCATGAAACACTTTTTCCTAATGTCCAGTCTGAACCTCCCCAGCCTCAGCTCGAGGCCATTCACAGAATCACAGCAACATGCAGGCTGGCAAAGGCCCTCAGCATCACCAAGTCCAACCTAGAACCTAGGGGAGGTTTAGATTGGACACTAGGAAGAAGTTTTACACAGAGATAGTGGTCAGGGACTGGAATGAGCTGCCCAGGGAGTCACCCACCCTGCAGGTATTTAAGGGTGGTTTGATGTGGTGCTTAGGGCTATGGTTTAAGGTGAATCTTGTAGAGTAGGGTTCTAGGTTAGACTTGGTGATCCTGAGGGGCTTTGCCAACCTGGTACTGTGATTCTGAGAATGGCCTCAAGCTGAGGCTGAGGAGGTTTAGACTGGACATTAGGAAGAAGTTTTACACAGAGCGAGTGGTCAGGGACTGGAATGAGCTGCCCAGGAAGTCACCAACCCTGGATGTGTTTAAGTGTGGTTTGGATGTGGTGTTGAGGGAGACAGTTTAAGGTGAATCTTGTTGAGTAGGGTTCTAGGTTGGACTTGGTGATCCTGAGGGGCTTTGCCATCCTGCATGTGGCTGTGATTCTGCTTGGCGCTTGCCTCACAATGCTTCATGCAAACTTTTAGCAGCAGCACCTCACAAATGCAGCCCTCCGCCCTCAAGAGGTTAATTAATGACTTCAGATAGAGACCTTCTGAGCCCAGTTTTTAGAAACCCTGGATGTGTTTAAGGGTGGTTTGGACGTGGCTGCTGTTGCTGCAGAGCCTCATCCCACCAATTACGGACGCAACGCGGTGTCTGGGGGCATCCCCGAGCACCAAGTTTGCCTAGTCGTGGTGCTGGCGACATCAACTCTCACCCAAACAACCTGGGGACCAGCTACAACATCAGTAAAACTGTCTCCTAGGTATGGTTCAAGCAGTTTTGTTGGCAACATACGGGGTGTTGAAGGAGCCACAGAGGGTAGTTTGGAGCGCTCAGGGTGCTGGCCTGGCTGTTCCAGCCGCTAATTAGACCAGCCCTCTGCTGCGCCGTTATTTGTGGCTGCCCTGGGATTGCTGAAAAATAGCTACTAATATGGTGACACAAAGGATCAGAATTAATTATGATTGTTGACTTTACAAGAAACTCGTTGGCAAAAACGCTTTGCTCTACCCTCAGCTGGGCTATCCTGTCGGGTTCGGAGCTGTGCCTTTGGGGAAGTCTCGGAGCAGCCTCACCCTGCCCTATTGGATGCTTTGGTGATCTTGCAGCTATGAATAGAATAGAATAGAGTAGAGTAGAGTAGAGTAGAGTAGAGTAGAGTAGAGTAGAGTAGAGTAGAGTAGAGTAGAGTAGAGTAGAGTAGAGTAGAGTAGAAGAGAGTAGAGTAGAGTAGAGTAGAGTAGAGTAGAGTAGAGTAGAGTAGAGTAGATGAGAGTAGAATAGAGTGGAATGGAATAGAATAGAATAATAAATAGAATAAAATAAATAAATAAATGTATAAAT
>VWZI01022481.1:42028-56246 GCA_013396835.1 Psilopogon haemacephalus | reverse complement strand
AAAAAAAAAAAAAAGATGAAGTAATCAAAGTACAATGTGGGTACAATCTGCATTCACATTGCCTTGGACTGTTTGGTTTCTTTTTTCACCTGCGGCAGCACAGCAGGTGAGGTCCTGCCAGTCAAGAAGAGCCACTCACAGCCAGCAGTGATCCCCTCTCAGTCTTCTCTTCTGCAGACTAAGCAGCCCCAGGACCCTCAGCCTCTTCTCACCAGGCAGTGCTGCAGTCCCCTCAGCATCCTCCTAGCCCTCTAATCATCCTTGTAGCCAGAGGTTCCTTCTGACCTCTTCCACGCTGAAATTCTGACTGCACGCAGAAAGCTTTCTGAGACAGAATCATAGAATCAGTAAATGGCTTAGGTTGGAAGGGACCTCAAAGATCATCTGGCTCCAGCCCCCTGCCCTGCAGAGAGAGACTTGGGGGTGCTGGTGGAGGAGAAACTCAAGATGAGGCAGCAGTGTGCACTTGCAGCCCAGAAAGCCAAGCAGAGGCTGGGCTGCAGCAGGAGCAGTGTGGGCAGCAGGGCCAGGGAGGTGATTCTGCCCCTCTGCTGTGCTGCTGAGACCTCACCTGGAGTAGTGCATCCAGTGCTGGAGCCCCTGGGACAAGAGGGATGTGGAGATGCTGGAGGTGTCCAGAGAAGAGCCTCGAGGATGCTCAGAGGGCTGCAGCACCTCTGCTGTGAGCACAGCCTGAAAGAGTTGGGGATGTGCAGGCTGGAGAAGAGGAGGCTCCCAGGGGACCTTCTGGTGGCCTTCCAGGATCTGAAAGGGGGCTACAAAAAAGCTGGGGAGGGACTTTTGAGGCTGTCAGGGACTGACAGGACTGGGGGGAATGGAGCAAAGCTGGAGGTGGGGAGATTGAGGCTGGAGGTGAGGAGGAAGTTGTTGAGCATGAGAGTGGTGAGAGGCTGGAATGGGTTGCCCCTGCAGGGAGGTGTTTGGGGCCAGATTCCTGGAGGTGTTTTTGGCCAGGCTGGCAGAGGCTGTGGGCAGCCTGCTCTAGGGTAGGGTGTCCATGGGCATGGCAGGGGGGTTGGGACTGGCTGATCCTTGTGGTCCATTCCAACCCTGACGGATTCTAGGATAGGGAACAACAGGCACAAGCTGGAACCCAGGAGGTTCCACCTCAACATGAGGAGACACTTGGGTATGGTGAGAGTGGCAGAGCCCTGGAGCAGTATGCCCACAAAGGTCGTGAAGTCTCCTCTGAAGACTTTCCAAACTCACCTGGATGTCTTCCTGTGTGTCCTGCCCTGGTCGATCCTGCTTTGGCAAGGCAGTTGGACTGGATGACCTCTGGAGGACGCTTCCAACCCCTGGCACTCTATGGTTCACAGAATCATAGAATCATAGAATGGTTTAGGTTGGAAGAGACCTCAAAGATCATCCCCCTGTGCCATAGGCAGGGACACCTCCCACTAGAACAGGTCATCAAGGCCTCATCCAGCCTGGTCTTGAACCCCTCCAGGGAGGGAGTAGCCACAACCTCCCTGGGCAACCTGTGCCATTGTCTCACCACCATCACTGTAAAGAACTTCCTCCTAACATCCAATTTCAATCTCCCCACTGCCAGTTCAAACCCATTCCTCCTCATCCTGTCATTACAAGACCTTGTCAATAGTCCCTCCCCAACCTTCCTGTAGCCCCTTTCAGATACTGGAAGGCCACTCCAAGGTCTCCTGGCAGCCTTCTCTTCTGCAGGCTGCAGAGCCCCAACTCTCTCAGCCTGTCCTCAGAGCAGAGCTGCTGCAGCCCTCTCAGCATCTTGGTGGCCTCCTCTGCACTGGCTCCACCACTTGCATGTGCTGCTTGTGCTGGGGGCTGCAGAGCTGCAGACAGTGCTGCAGGTGGGGTGTGAGGAGAGCAGAGTCAAACTTTCAGACTGGTTTACAGCAGCCACAGCTACCAGGCTGCAGGGCAAAACAGCTTCAGTGCAGAGCTCAAAGCTGAACCCCCTGTTTTAAGGTCATTACCAGGAGATCCTTAACTACTTCAAGTCTAGCTGGCTAGCAGTAGTTGCTCCTCCTGACTCTGCTGCCATGACAAAATGCCAGGAGTACCACTGGGAGCCAAACTGATTAAAAAAAAAAAACCAAACCCACCATTCACACCTCAGGCACGCAAGGTCTGTGCTTAATATTCCTGCTGCTGCGTTTCAAAGGCAGAGATCACAACTTCCACCAGCACGTTAAAGATCTGCTCTGACTCAAGCTAAAGGCTTCAGCTTTTCTGGCCATGGGGAAGTTTTTTGGCAATGCCATCAGTTAAGCACTCACAGCAGCCACAAGCAGGTCCTGGAGGCCAGAAGCACAGCAGCCTATGGAGGGCTTGGAAGCACCTCTAAAAGCAAGGCAGCACTTATCTTAGAATCCTAGAATCAGTCAGGGTTGGAAGGGACCACAAGGATAAGCCAGTTCCAACCCCCCTGTCATGCCCAGGGACACCCTACCCTAGAGCAGGCTGCCCACAGCCTCTGCCAGCCTGGCTGCAAACACCTCCAGGAATGTGGCCCCAAACACCTCCCTGCAGGGGCAACCCATTCCAGGCTCTCACCACTCTCATGCTCAACAACTTCCTCCTTACATCATCTGAATCTCCCCACCTTCAGCTTTGCTCCATTCCCCCTAGTCCTTTCACTCCCTGACAACCTAACAATACCTCCCCAGCTTTTTTTGTAGCCCCCTTCAGATCCTGGAAGGCCACCAGAAGGTCCCCTGGGAGCCTCCTCTTCTCCAGCCTGCACAGCTCCAACTCTTTCAGTCTGTGCTCACAGCAGAGGTGCTGCAGCCCTCTCAGCATCCTCGGGGCCCTTCTCTGGACATGGTCCAGCATCTCCACATCCCTCTTGTCCCAGGGGCTCCAGCACTGGATGCAGTACTCCAGGTGGGCTCTCAGCAGAGCACAGCAGAGGAGGAGAATCACCTCCCTGGCCCTTTCTGGCCACACTGCTCCTGCTGCAGCCCAGCCTCTGCTTGGCTTTCTGGGCTGCAGGTGCACACTGACATCCTGTCACTGAGAACCACCAAACAGAGCCTGGAGCCTTCATCCTGACACCCACCCCTTAGCTATTTATAGCCATTGATCAGATCCCTCTCAGCCTTCTCTACTCCAGACTACACAGCTCCAGGGCTCTCACACATTCTTCATGGCAGAGATGTTCCAGTCCCTTCATCATCCTCATAGCTCTCCATTGGACTCTTTCTTGCAGGTCCCTGCCTCTCTTGTAATTAGGGAGCCCAAAACTGGGCACAGTATTGCAGGTGAGGTCTCAGCAGGACAGAGTAGAGGGGGAGGAGAACCTCTCTTGATCTTCTGGCCTTTCCCCATCATCCTTGCAGCTCTCAGTTGGGACACCAGTGAACCCCTGTCTGTCTTGCACTGGGAAGCCCTAAATCTGGAAGGAGTTTTGAGGTTCTAGGAGGGAGTTTTTATGAGCAGGACCAGTTGATGCAGGCAGGGTAAATGCTTTGCAGATGGTTTTGTTTTCAGATAGGTGGAGGAGCTGAAGTGATTGTGAAGTCCTAAAGGTGCAGGAGGAGCGTGGTCAGGCTCTGCACTGCAGGTTCCCTGGTGGTTCTTCCTGAAGGAGCTGATGACTGACAGCATGGTTTTGGTTTTGTTGAACAGGATGTTTGATTTTGATAAGAGTTTGCAGGTTTTAGGGAGGAAAGTTTTACGAGCAGGGCCTGTTGATTCAGGCAGGGCAAATGCTTTTCAGATGAGTTTATTTTTAGCTGGGTGGGGAAAGCATTATAGAATCATTGAATCCTAGAATCAGTCAGGGTGGGAAGGGACCACAAGGATCATCCAGTTCCAACACCCCTGCCATGCTCAGGGACACCCTACCCTGGATCAGGCTGCCCACAGCCTCATCCAGAGCCTGCAGGGATGTGGCCCCAACCACCTCCCTTCCCATAACTTAGAATAGAATCCTAGAATCAGTCAGGGTTGGAAGGGACCACAAGGATCAGCCAGTTCCAACCCCCCTGCCATGCCCAGGGACACCCTACCCTAGAGCAGGCTGCCCACAGCCTCTGCCAGCCTGGCCAAAAACACCTCCAGGGATCTGGCCCCAAACACCTCCCTGCAGGGGCAACCCATTCCAGCCTCTCACCATTCTCATGCTCAACAACTTCCTCCTCACATCCAATCTAAATCTCCCCACCTCCAGCTTTGCTCCATTCCCCCCAGTCCTGTCAGTCCCTGACAGCCTCAAAAGTCCCTCCCCAGCTTTTTTGTAGCCCCCTTCAGATCCTGGAAGGCCACAAGAAAGTCCCCTGGGAGCCTCCTCTTCTCCAGCCTGCACAGCCTCAACTCTTTCAGTCTCTCCTCAAGCCGAAGTCATTCCGGAGTGGAAATCCTAAGGGAGTTTTATCATGGATCACAAATATTAGTAAACAAAAATGATTTTAAAAAATATATTAAAATTTTGGGTTTAAACTCTTTTATTTCTTAAAGACCAGAGTGCAGATCAGGAGCTAGAGCCAGCATTTGCTCCATGCAACCAAAGCAGAGATTTTCATAGAATCATGGAATGGTTTAGGTTGCAGGAGACTCCACCAGCAAATTCCACTGAATCACAGAAGCTTCCACTCAAGCTGGTTTTATTTCCTGCTGCAATCCTCACCCTCTGAGGTTTCTCTTCTATTAACTCCACCTTAGTCCAATGTGCATTTGGAGCTCATAGGTAGTTACTTCATTTTATGCTTGTAGAAACATTTTCCTTTTCTACCACATCACATAATCTTAGAATGGTTTAGGTTGGAGGGGACCTCAAAGCTCAGCCAGTTCCAACCCCCCTGTGCCATAGGCAGGGACATCTCCCACTAGAACAGGTTGCTCAGGGAGTCATCCAACCTGGCCTTGAACACCTCCAGGGAGGTTGTGGAGGACAGAAGCACAGAATGTGATCTCTGATCACATTCTGTGCTTCTGTCCTCCACAGCCTCCCTGGGCAACCTGTGCCAGTGTCTCACCACCCTTACTGCAAAGAACTTCCTGCTAACATCCAGTTTCAATCTCCCCTCTGCCACTTTAAACTCATTCCTCCTCCTCCTGTCATTACAAGACCTTCTGAATAGTCTCTCCTCAGCTTTCCTGTAGCCCCCTTCAGATATAGGAAGGCCACTCCAAGGTCTCCTGGCAGCCTTCTCTTCTGCAGGCTGCAGAGCCCCAACTCTCTCAGCCTGTCCTCATAGCAGAGCTGCTGTAGCCCTCTGAGCATCTTGGTGGCCTCCTCTGGACTCTCTCCAAGAGCAGGTGCTGATTTTAATGGTTCTCCTCCAATATCAACCATCTGATAATCTTCAAGGCAAAAAAAACCAAACAAAACTTCAGGTCTTTATGTCCTCTGTGCCTGTCCTTGCTTCGCTGTTATCTGTGGCAGTGCCAAAAAGGGCCATGCTCCTCTCCTGTCCCTGTTGGCGTCTCCCTCACATATTTACAGACATTGGTCAGGTCTCCACCCCCTCAGCTATTTATAGGCATTGATCAGATCCCCTCTCAGCCTTCTCTGCTCCAGACTAAGCAGCTCCAGGGTTCTCAGCCCTTCTTCATAGCAGAGGTGTTCCAGCCCCTTCATCATCCTTGTAGCTCTCCATTGGACTCTTTCCAGCAGGTCTCTGTCTCTCTTAAACTGAGGAGCCCAAGACTGGGCACAGTATTGCAGGTGAGGTCTCAGCAGGGCAGAGCAGAGGGGGAGGAGAACCTCTCTAGAGCTGCTGGCCTGAGTGCTGTTGAAGACATCCAAGTGCAGGTGGATGATTTTGGTCACTGCCTGGTCAGAAGCAGCAGAGAACCTCTGGCTTTGGATCTACCAGAGAAATGAGGTGGCATTCTTGTGCCCTGCTCTCCCCTAGCTTAGCAAGAGCAAACCCTTCCAGCTGGTACTTTTGGGTGATCTAAACCTGAGGGAAACGTTGGCCATTAGAGTGTGGCTGCGTGGAAGGTGCAACTCTGGGCTTTTGGTGAGTCACTGTGCTGAGTGGGAGGGGAAGGAAGCTCTTTCAGGCTAGGTTTGTGTGTGTGGCTGTGCCACATCCACACCTCAGATGGGTGCATGTGGTGGGGCTGGGTGGGAGTAGGGGCAGAGGAGGAAAGGTGGAGACCCTCTGGTAGCCCTCTGGAAAATCTCCGCCCCCGTGGTGGGAAGGAGGAAGATGAGCAGAGTTTGCTCTCTGTTTATTTGAAACCATCAAAGGTTGTCTGTGTGTGTTGACCTCCTTGGTGCCTACCTGCTGGCTTTTGCAGTTGGCTGAGTTAGGCACCCAAGCACTGCCCTGGATAGGCTGGTGGAATAAATTTCTCACCGTGTGTGGGACTGTGACCGTTGAAAGAATCACGACTGAAACCCTGCACCTTGCTTCCTGGAACTAATGGCAGCTCTACCTGAGCAGCACAGCAGCAGGCAGCCCTTGGGCTTGGGATCCTGCCTCAGCTGGGCTCTGGGGCAGATATTTAAACACGGATCTGTAATTTACCTCGTCTGAAGACCTGAGTGAATGGAGCCACTTGTGGCTCGCTGATGCTAGGGGAAGCCCAGAGCAGTTCCCAGGGCAGAGGGGATGCAAGGAGGCTTAACAGACCATGCCACATGATGATGAGCTGCCTCTGAGTCACAGAATCACAGCCACATGCAGGGTAATAACTGCTATAAAAAAAAACCCCAAGCTGTGGTTTAGAACCTGCACTACTGGCCGAAAGAACCATTGGTAACTAATCCTGCTCCCCTTCTCATCAAATGGTGCTGAAAATCACAGAGTCACAGCACCATGCAGGGTGGTGAAGCCCCTCAGGATCACCAAGTCCAACCTAGAACCCTCCTCTATAGGATTCACCTTAAACCGTAGCCCTCAGCACCACATCCAAACCACCCTGAAACACATCCAGGGTGCATGACTCCACCACCTCCCTGGGCAGCTCATTCCAGTCTCTCACCACTCTCTCTGTATAAAACGTTTTCCTGAAGTCCAACCTAAACATCCCCAGCCTCAGCTTGAGGCCATTCTCAGAATCACAGCAACATGCAGGTTGGCAAAGCCCCTCAGGATCACCAAGTCCAACCTAGAACCCTACTCTACAAGATTCACCTTAAACCATAGCCCTAAGCATCGCATCCAAACCACCCTGAAACACCCAGGCTGGGTGACTCCACCACCTCCACGGGCAGCCCATTCCAATGCCAGTCACTCTCCCTGGCAAAATCTTCCTCCTAGCATCCAGCCTGAACCTGCCCTGCCACAGCTTGAAGCTGTGTCCCCTCCTTCTGTTGCTGGTTGCCTGGGAGCAAAGCCCAACCCCACCTGGCTACAACCTCCCTTCAGGTAGCTGCAGAGAGCAATGAGCTCTGCCCTGAGCCTCCTCTTCTGCAGGCTGCACACCCCCAGCTCCCTCATCCTCTCCTCAAAGGGCTGTGCTCCAGGTCCCTCCCCAGCCTTGGTGCTCTTCTCTGGACACCTTCCAGCACCTCAACATCTCTCCTGAATTGAGGGGCCCAGAACTGGACACAGTACTTGGAAGGCTTAAAAAATTTATTATTATTATTATTATTATTATTATTATTATTATTATTAGTCCCATTTTTATCAATATTATTTTTATTTTTAAAGCCCTCCAGGTAGATGATAATAATAATAATTATAATAATAATTATTATTATTATTATTAGTCCCATTTTTATCAATATTATTTTTATTTTTAAAGCCCTCCAGGTAGATGATAATAATAATAATTATAATAATAATTATTATTATTATTATTAGTCCCATTTTTATCAATATTATTTTTATTTTTAAAGCCCTCCAGGTAGATGATAATAATAATAATTATAATAATAATTATTATTATTATTATTAGTCCCATTTTTATCAATATTATTTTTATTTTTAAAGCCCTCCAGGTAGATGATAATAATAATAATTATAATAATAATTATTATTATTATTATTAGTCCCATTTTTATCAATATTATTTTTATTTTTAAAGCCCTCCAGGTAGATGATAATAATAATAATTATAATAATAATTATTATTATTATTATTAGTCCCATTTTTATCAATATTATTTTTATTTTTAAAGCCCTCCAGGTAGATGATAATAATAATAATTATAATAATAATTATTATTATTATTATTAGTCCCATTTTTATCAATATTATTTTTATTTTTAAAGCCCTCCAGGTAGATGATAATAATAATAATTATAATAATAATTATTATTATTATTATCATCTACCTGGAGGGCTTTAAAAAGATTATGATTATGTTTATTATTAATAATAATAATAATTCCATCTAGTTTGTTATGAATGTGTGAGCAGTAGAATGTGGAGCCAAAGGGATCAGGGAGCCCTGCGGGGTCCTTGCAGCCCTGCTGCCGGGGCTGGAGCTGTTGGGAGGAGGAACACCCAGGATTGCTGGCTCCAGAGAGGAAACACTGTAATGAGAAAGGGGAAGCAGCTCTGTTTTTCTAGTATTTGTTGTTTTCTTTTGAAAATAGGGGGAAAAGAATACCTGGAGTGATTTATATTTAATTGAGGATTGCATTCCATCAGATAGGGCGAATGTTCTCAGGCCATTCATCAGCTGTCGTCTCCCTCAGACCTCAGAGGAGGCTGTGGGTACAGATTTACCTTCGCTCAGTGAGGTCAAGGGAAATAAAGCAAAAAGTAATAGATGTTGTTTTCGTCTGTGAACAAAACTGGAAGTCATCTGGGTGAAATATGAGGTAAAGAACTGACTGCGTCCTACCTCCTTTGTGCCTTTTTAAATATGAGGAATTATTAGTTGTATGCAATACCATTTCCTTTGCATCATCAGGGTCTCTTTTTTAAGCCTAGAGCATTCCAGCTTGTGCCAGTTGCTCCCTATCCTGTCACTGGGCACCACCAAGCAGAGCCTGGAGGCTTCATCCTGACATCCACTCCCTCAGATATTTTACAGACACTGCTCAGGTCCCCTCTCAGCCTTCTCTGCTCCAGACTACACAGCCCCAGGGTTCTCAACCCTTCTTCATGGCAGAGGTGTTCCAGTCCCTTCATCCTCATAGCTCTCCATTGGACACTTTCCAGCAGGTCCTTTTTAAATATGAGGAATTATTAGTTCTATGCAATACAATTGCCTGGAGAAGAGAAGGCTTCAAGGAGACCTTATAGTAGCCTTCCAGTATCTGAAGGGAGCCTACAGGAAGGCTGGGGAGGGACTGTTCACAAGGTCTTGTAATGACAGGAGGAGGGGGAATGGGTTTAAACTGGCAGAGGGGAGATTTAGATGGGATGTTAGGAGGAAGTTCTTCACAGTGAGGGTGGTGAGACACTGGCACAGGTTGCCCAGGGAGGTTGTGGCTGCTCCCTCCCTGGATGTGTTCAAGGGCAGGCTGGATGAGGTCTTGAGCAACCTGATCTAGTGGGAGGTGTCCCTGCCTATGGCACAGAGGGGTTGGAACTGGATGGTCTTTGAGGTCTCTTCCAACCTAAACCATTCTATGATTCTGTGATTTCCTTTGCATCATCAGGGTCTCTTTTTTAAGCCTAGAGCATTCCAGCTTGTGCCAGTTGTTCCCTATCCTATCACTGGGCACCACCAAACAGAGCCTGGAGGCTTCATCCTGACATCCACCCCTCAGGTATTTACAGGCACTGCTCAGATCCCCTCTCAGCCTTCTCTGCTCAGACTACACAGCCCCAGGGCTCTCAACCCTTCTTCGTAGCAGAGTTGTTTCAGTCCCTTCATCATCCTCACAGCTCTCCATTGGACACTTTCCAGCAGGTCCTTTTTAAATATGAGGAATTATTAGTTCTATGCAATACCATTTCCTTTGCATCATCAGGGTCTCTTTTTTAAACCTAGAGAGGACTTGTCCTGAGGGTACCTGGAGACAGGCCAAGGGGGAATGGTTTGAAGCTGAGGCAGAGCAGGGTTAGACTGGAGCTGAGGAAGGAGTTCTTCAGTATGAGGGTGGTAGGACTCTGCAATAGGCTGCCCAGGGAGGCTGTGGGTGAGGGTGGCCAGGTTAGGGTGAGTCCTTGTGAAGTCAAGTCTAGTTGGGAGATGTCCCTGCCCATGGTGGGGAGGTTGGAGTAGATGATCTCTCAGGTTCCTTCCAACCAGTGCAGGAACACATCCAGGAGAGTTTTGAAAGTCTGCAGAGAAGGAGACTCCACAACTTCACTGGACAGCCTGCTCCAGGGCTCTTGCACCTTCACCTTTCCAACCTCACAGGCCAATCACTCTCTCTGGCAAGAACTTCCTCCTAACATCCAGCCTGCAGTTGGAACTGCATGATCCTTGTGGTGCCTTCCAACCCTGACTGATTCTAGGATTCTACCATTTCTCCCATGCTGATTTTGATGCAAAATGCTTCTAATAACCTGTAAAGGTCATGGAGCAGCAGATCCTTGCAGGTGCTGGGGAGAGTTTTACGGAGGAGCACCTACCTTTGCTTGGGGCAGGGAGAGGTTTGTGAGAAAGCCTTGGAGCTTTGAGTATCTCTGAAGAAGGTGTCACTGCCGATTTTCACCTTCACCTGCTGCTGATGCTGCCGTGGGGGGGTCCTGTGACTGTGTGGCACTGCAGAGCAGGAGCCAGCTAACAGCCTCTCCACCATGCATCCATGATTCCAGCCCAGCTCCCCAGGGGTAAATAGCCAAGGGGAGTTCATTGCATGGCAATGTTTGTGTAGCATTTGCATAACACTTTTTTTTTTTTTTTAATAGACCTAGAGGTAGGATAAATGCAGAAGAAGCTAAATGTCAGGAGCTTTAAGCAGGGAGGCAACCTGAGAAGGGAAAAAGTCTCTTCCCATCAGTGTGTGCCGTCACTCTCTGTCCCCACAGGGGAGGCAGCAGCGGAAAGCGGAGCAAAGACAGACCAAGGAGCAGGCTGCAGAGGCTTAGAGTCATAGAATCAGTCAGAGCTGGAAGGGAGCACAAGGATCAGCCAGTTCCAACCCCCCTGCCATGCCCAGGGACACCCTACCCTAGAGCAGGCTGCCCACACCCTCTGCCAGCCTGGCCAAAAACACCTCCAGGGATGTGGCCCCAAACACCTCCCTGCCAGGGCAACCCATTCCAGGCTCTCACCACTCTCATGATGAAGAACTTCCTCCTCACACCCAATCTGAATCTCCCCACCTCCAGCTTTGCTCCATTCCCCCTAATCCTGTCACTCCCTGATAACCTCAAAAGTCCCTCCCCAGATTTTTCTTAGCCCTCTTCATATCCTGGAAGGCCACAAGAAGGTGCCCTGGGAGCCTCCTCTTCTCCAGCCTGCACATCCCCAACTCTTTCAGTCTGTGCCCACAGCAGAGCTGCTGCAGCCCTCTGAGCATCCTTGTGGCCCTTCTCTGCACACCTCCAGCATCTCCACATCCCTCTTGTCTCAGAGGCTCCAGCACTGGATGCAGTACTCCAGGTGGGGTGTGTTTTAGTGTGTCCTCATCACAGAGGTGCTCCAGTAAAGCTACTCTCAGAGCTAGGCTGATGAAGGTCAGCTTGATCAGATGCTTTGTGAGCTATCTGCTTTATTACTGATGCGGTTAATATTGTGATGGTTCAGGAAGCCAAGGAGAGGGAGAGAGACCAACATCCCAAAGCTCAGACCTGAGTGACTCTGCATTATCTATGTTTTTGTCCTTGCTTTTGTACATCTCAGCAAATCTCTGAGTGAAGCAGACAGAACTTTTTGTCAGCATTAGCTTTGAGAAGATGAGGAATACAGTCTGAAACCACTAGAAATTACAGGTCAGGAAGTAGAGAACCAACCAGAGCCTGGGCTTCATCAGGAGCAGTGTGGCCAGCAGGGCCAGGGAGGTGATTCTCTCCCTCTACTGTGCTCTGCTGAGAGCCCACCTGGAGTAGTGCATCCACTATTACAAGAGGGATGTGGAGATGCTGGAGGTGGGGAGATTCAGACTGGATGTTGTGGAGTCTCCCTCTCTGGAGATATTCAAAGCCCACCTGGATGAGTTCCTGTGTGACCTGCTCTGGGTGCTCCTGCCCTGGCAAGGGGCTTGGACTGGATGAGCTTTGGAGGTCCCTTCCAGCCTTCATGACCTTTTGTGTTTCTGTGATCTCCTACTCATTCATGAGGCAGTCCTGACAGGGTGCTGAGACTCCTCAGGCTCTGTCTTTTAAGTCACCCAGCTTAGAGTTATTAGCAACTTTGGGGGTTTGAGTACGTGTCTGGATTTTTTTTTTCTTTAGCTTATCTCTCACCAGTAAAAGGGGGGAAACCCATGTGAAAAATGAGCAGACTGCTTCCTAACCTAGAGGAGAATTGCATGGAGTGAGTGAGTGAGTGAGTGAGTGAGTGAGTGAGTGTGTGAGGTCAAACAGCTTCTTTTTCTAAAGACCTGGTTCGAAGCAAGTGAGCAAACAAAAAGTACAAAAGGCAGTGGCTGGTTTTGAGTCCTGCACGTTGTGAGTCATTTACCAGCTCCAAGTGGCATCTTTTAATGGCTGAAACTAATAGGTGTGATGGATTGGGAGTTTTTTTTTGTCATCACCACAGCTAAGTAGCCCTTTCTGAAGCAAAGTCATGAACAGAACAGGAAGGATCCCTCTGCTGGGCTGCAGCAAGAGCAGCTGTGGGCAGCAGGGCAAGGGAGGGGATTGTGCCCCTTGGCTCTGCTCTCCTCACACCCCACCTGCAGCACTGTCTGCAGCTCTGCAGCCCCCAGCACAAGCAGCACATGCAAGTGGTGGAGCCAGTGCAGAGGAGGCCACCAAGATGCAGCTGAGAGGTCTGCAGCAGCTCTGCTGTGAGGACAGGCTGAGAGAGTCTGGGCTGTGCAGCCTGGAGGAGAGAAGGCTTCCAGAAGACCTTAGAGTAGCATTCCATTTTCTGAAGGGACCTACAGGAGGGCTGGGGAGAGACATGACAAGGTCTTGTAATGACAGGAGGAGGAGGAATGGGTTTAAAGTGGCAGAGGGGAGATTAAAAGTGGGTGTTAGGAGGAAGTTGTTTGCAGAGAGGGTGGTGAGACACTGGCACAGGTTGCCCAGGGAGGTTGGGGAAGAGAGAATCACAGAATGTGACTGTGCTTCAGTCATCCCCAACCTCCCTGGAGGTGTTCAAGGCCAGGTTGGATGAGTCCCTGAGCAACCTGTTCTAGTGGGAGGTGTCCCTGCCTATGGCACAGGGGGGTTGGAACTGGCTGAGCTTTGAGGTCCCTTCCAACCTAAACCATTCCATGATTCTATGCATTAATGTCACCTGAGAAGTGGAGGCTCTGGAGGGCCTTGCAGTGTGTTTCTGCTTCTCCCAGTATGATTTTCTTTCAAATAATAATAGTAATTATAATAACAATGATAATAATAATGATAGTAATGATAGTAATGTTAATGATATTAATAGTGATAGTAGTAGTGATTGTAATTGTAATGAAGGTGTTCTAAAGTGAAATTTTTCTCTGTCCTGGTTTTCAGCAGCTAAGCAGGAAGAATGAGTGTGCTCCTCCTAGAAGCCTTCTATGGTGGCTCCCACAAGCAGCTGATGGACCTTCTCCAAGAGGAGCTGGGAGCTGACTGCATCCTCTTTACCCTGCCTGCCAAGAAGTGGCACTGGAAAGCACGGACTGCTGCTCTTCACTTCATGCAAGCAGTGCCAGCAAGCACCAGTTACAGGTAACCCAGCAGGTGACTGATTTCTCAGCTCAAATTGCAGGGAAGCCTTCAAGAAGGTCTCTCCAGCTGTGGATCTTTGGTTGTGTGCATTCCAAGGGGGTATTTGTGAGCAAATGGAGGCTTGCAATGGACAATGCAAGTTTTAATTCTTGCTTTGACCTCTTGGGGTGTAACTGGGAAAGTGCTACTGTGTTTTAGGGTTTCCTAGGCTATTTTGTCTTGCACTGCTAGCCCTTGAGAATTTCTGAGCTGTTCATGTGTAAATGGAATGGAATGGGAACAGAATAGAATAGAATAGAATAGAATAGAATAGAATAGAATAGAATAGAATAGAATAGAATAGAATAGAATAGAATAGAATAGAATAGAATAGAATAGAATAGGATAGGATAGGATAGAATCAACCAGGTTGGAAGAGACCTCCAAGATCATCCAGTCCAACCTATTTTGTTTTTCACCCTTGAGAGTTTCTGAGCTGTTCATGTGTGAATGGAATGGAATGGAATAGAATAGAATAGAATAGAATAGAATAGAATAGAATAGAATAGAATAGAATAGAATAGAATAGAATAGAATAGGGCAGATTGGAAGA
>VWZI01022480.1:42297-56131 GCA_013396835.1 Psilopogon haemacephalus | reverse complement strand
TGCCATGCTTCTCACCTCCGCCCGTGCCCACTGTCCACTCAGTGACATCCTTCCCTCTGTGGCCGCTGGGCACTCAGTGCCATGCTTTCCCCTGTGCCCACAGTACAGTCAGTGCCATGCTTCCCACTGTGCCCACTGGACACTCAATGCCATGATTCCAGCTTCTCACAGTGCAGTCAGTGCCATGCTTCCAGCTTCCCCCTGTGCCCACAATGCACTCAGTGCCATGCTTCCTCTATGCCCACAGTGCAGTCAGTGCCATGCTTCCAGCCCAGCAAGGGCTCCTGCCTGCATGAGCAAGGTGCATTTTGCTTTGAGAGCAAATCCAAAGCAATAAAGCAGGCCTGCATCTGCCCTCCCTGGGCTTTGCCAGCAGCAGGGCTCTGAAGGGCACCTCGGGGGGCTGAAGCTTTCTGCAAAATCTGGAATGATGAGTGTCAAATTCCTCTCCAGCCTGGCCCAACACAGCATCACAGCAGGCTGCTGGCATTGGCAAGGTCTGGCTTTAGGTGGAAATGGGAGTGACACGAGCTCCTTCATCTAGGCAGCCTCAGGGAAGGCTGGGATGGAGAGAAAAGCTCCTCTGGGAGCCTTCCAGTGCCCTTCAGATCCAAGGCAGATTTTAAGCCATAGAAATGTTTAAATGGAGACAGAGTAATTAGGCTCCCTCTTAAAAATTCTCCCTTCCTCACTTAAAAAATGCATCTTATGTGACTCCCAGCAAAGACACCTTGTTTCTGGAAAGCAGTGGTCATGTGCCTTCCAAAAACTGCCTGCCACAGCTGGAAGGAGTGGGGTGTAAGTCACGACCAAGGCTGTGTCAGTCAGCACACATCTCCCTCCCCACCCAAGTACAGCCCTGCAGGGAGCCTGAGATCATCTGCCATGCAAGCTGCTCAGCCTTTGCACTGAAAGCCTCCTACCAAGGGGTGCATTTTGGCCTCTAAAGAACTGGAGATGCTCTGCTCTCCACAGCACCTGCAGCTTCAGCAGCTTGAGGGTGCTGGAGCCCTGGAGCAGGCAGCCCAGAGAGGTTGTGGAGTCTCCTTCTCCAGGGAGATTCCAAACCCCCTGGACAGTTTGCTCCTCAGCAAGCTGCTATAGGTGACCCTGCTTTAGCACAGGGGTTGGACTGGATGATCTCCAGAAGTCCCTTCCAGTCCCCACCACACCTAGTTTCTGTGAACTGACCCTGGCTGAGCCCAGAGCTCATTTTTATAGGAAAAGCCTCCCATGCCTGTGATGTTTTTAGGGAATGGAGACAACATAACTGGTCACAGACATCAGCATTGCTGCTAGGAGGAACGATGAAATGAAGCCTGAAGAGATGGTGCCAACCTCTGCTAGAGGGACACTGCCCAGGCCTTGCCATGGCTCTGCCCTGACTTACATTAGAGTGAAGCAGGTGTTTTATTTGGGGATTTAAAGCCCCAAAGAGTTTGTGTCCTCCAGAGGTTGTGCCTAGAGAGAGCTTTAGAACAGCAAATAGAAGGTTCAGTGGCAAAATCATTTAGCCCAGAGCTCTGTAAGAGCCTCCCTGCTGGGATGCTATGGTGGGATCCTGGCTGGAGAGTGGAAAGGACCAAACCCCAGGCTCATCCCTCACCCAGGGTCTGCTCTATGCATCCATCTGCTCACACCAAGAAGAGCTCCCAGCCTGGCCAGAGCCCACGAAGAAGGCAGCAGCCAGAGCAGGACACTCAGCAGAGCAGCTGGCGGGGGAAGGTGGCAGCTGCAGCTGCTACAGCACTTCCTGTGCGATGCAGGCAGGGGAAGGTGGCAGCTGCAGCTGCTACAGCACTCCCTGTGCAATGCAGGCAGGGGAAGGTGGCAGCTGCAGCTGCTGCAGCACTCCCTGTGCGATGCAGGCAGGGGAAGGTGGCAGCTGCAGCTGCTGCAGCACTCCCTGTGCTAATGGAGGCAGGGGAAGGTGGCAGCTGCTACAGCACTCCCTGTGTGATGCAGGCAGGGCCAGGCACTGGGTGCAGACCTGTGTGTGCTGAGACTCAGGCTGGGGTCAGGGAGGACCAGGCAGGATGTTGGCTGGACCCTGGGCAGCCCAGGACAGGAAGCTACAGTCCACGGCCCTGTGTTACCTGATGGCTTCATTTGCACCTTCAGCCCAGACATTTCCATTCTGGCTCCACTGGCTTGGTATTTTTTTTCCCCTTTACACAGTGACCAGGTCTTCAGGTCTTCACAGGTTCAAGTTAATACAATTTTTGAGTAACAGAGGGCAGCTGAGTGTCCTCACAAGCTGCTCCTCATGCACATGGTCCCTAGCTAGGCTGCTACCATCCAGCACTGAGATCTCTGCTGACTTCTACCAGCAGGGATAGCTTCTTTCTGTGACACGTTAATGTGCACAACAGGGTTCATGGGTGACACCCAGAAACTGAAGTAGGGGAAATTAATCCAGTGGGAATGAAAAAAGTGATCAAGTGGAAAACTATTTGGAGGCTTGCAGCACCATGGAATGAAACAAAAACAGCTGCTTGAGTTTGATGGAGGTTGCAGAGTAAAATACTGCAAATAGGCTGCCCAGAGATGTGCCTGAGGCCTCATCTCCAGAGACATCCAAGGTCAAACTTGATGGGACCTTGAGACTCCTGCTCCAGTTGCAGGTGTCCCTGCTGACTGCAGGACAAGATGACCTTCAAGGGTCCCTTCCAACCCAATGCATTCCTGCATCCTGTGATGCTGGGAAGGGGCCAGGCTGAAAGAGGAGGTCTGCTTGGTGGGAGCTGAGGTGTGGGTACCACACAACCTATGCTTCCCAGCAGGATCCTCTTCTCTGTTGCTGCCAAACTCCCCCAAACCTGGCAGTGGCACCCTGATGGCCAGCCTGAGATGGGCATTGCCTTGGCAACCCTGGGTAGAGGCTGCCTGCTCTGGCCATGCCCATGGTGTGGGCAGCCATGCAGTTCCTCCAGCATGGGGTCTGCAGCCATCCTTGCTCAGCAGTGGTTGTAGGGCTGATATCACCTTAGCAGCTCAGAAAGGACAGGGCTGGCAAGCTACCTCCTGATCCCAGTCAGCTGTGTGCCAGGGCATGGCTGGGGTAGGGATGTGACATGGGCCTAACTGGACCCTGCCTCCTTCTCTTCAGCCCCCAAGGGTCTCTAAGGTACAAACAGGATCATTGGCTCTTGGACCTCCCACATCTGACAACACTGCCTGCTGCCAGCAACAGGGCTTGAGGCAGATCAGTGCACGTGGGCAGAGGAGCTGAAGCAGTGGGAGGTGGCCACAAAGAGAAGCACTGAATCCTTCTGGCTGGAAAAGCCCTTTAAGATTCTTGAGTCCAACTGTTGCCTAACTCTACCAAGTCTGGTGCTAAACCATGGCACTCAGCACCACATCTCTAGGTCTTCTAAACACCTCCAGGGATGGGGATTTGACCACCTCCTTGGGCAGCCTGCTCCAGTCTGCGAGAACCCTTTCAGCAAAGGAGTTTCTTCTAATATCCAGCCTAAGCAAGCCTCCCCTGGTGCAGCTTGAGGGCAGAGAAAGGAGCTTGCAGCTCCTTGTTTCTGCAGCAGGAGGGGTGGTCAGCTCGGCTGAGGCAGGCTGCACTGGTGTCTGCTTGGGCTTGTCTGCATCATGCCAGCAAATACTTTCCTCCATCTCCAAATCTTTCCCTCCCAGGAATAAATTGCCTTGCAGGAATAGCAAATATTGCATCTCGTAGCCTTGGGATAAAATGTCAGCACTCTGCCCTCTCAGCCTTGTCAGCACTAGGAAAACACATAAAAATGTGCCTGCAGCAAAGCAAATACAGTTCCCCTGTTGCCCTTTGAATGCTCACCTGTGGCAAAGTTCAATAAAGCATTGGCAGAACTGTTTGGTGAGCCACACATTAAGTAAGGCCAGGTTTAATGTTCAGCAGGAGTTCTCCTCACTGGAGGAACTCCAGGTCTTCTGGTTCCTCCCTCAAAACCTGCTTTGGAGAGGAGGAAAGGCTATGGAAACATCTCTGCCCAGGGGGAACCCTGAGTTCCCCCTTGGGGTGATGGGAGAAGTGAAAGTCTCTTGAAGCATCACTTCAGAGAGGCCACTTTGCCTGTCAGTGGGGTTCTGAGTGGTGCTGGCAGAGGGTGGTTCAAAGTGCCTTACCTTGATTGTGTCCAGGGGGTGACCCACAAACACGCTGACAGCTCCTGGGGGAGAAAGCAAAGTATTGCACAGGGCATTGAGCAGCTTTTGTGGCAGGACAGCAAGCAGTGGGTTTACAGGGGAGGAGGGACAGCTGCACTGGACCAAGCCAGAGCAATGTAAAACAAGCAGAAGTATTAGCACAACTATCCTTGACTGCTCCCCCACCAACTTTACATCTCAAAAGCATCTGAGCAGGAGGAGGAGGTGTTGCATTTGTATGTCCTGCCCATAAACAAATCCCTTTTGCACTGCCACACAAGCACTTGGCCTCAAAATGATGAGATTTGGGTTAGACACAAGCAAGTGGTTTCTCCTGGCTCAGGCAGAGGTGCCCCAGAGCTGACTGCCCCCATCCTTTGCTCTAAGAGCAGTTTACAGAGGCACCTTTCAGGGACAATTCAGAAAGAGAGAGGATCCTGCTCTGCATCCATCTCCACTGTTCATCCAGCTTCATTCCCTATGGCTCCCCAGGAGAACCTGGCCCAGTGCCCCTCAGCATCCTGCCCACCTCCCCACCAGGACTCCCCGTGGCAGGGCACAGGGTGACTCAGTTTCCCCCTTTCTCCAGGGGGGCAGAGCAACCCAGGGGCCACGCCCAGGATGCCTTTTTGTCTGCTGGTTCCAAACAACCGCAGCAGCTTTTAGGGTGCCTGTAGAGATTTGTGCAAGCCAACCAGTGTCCCCACGTGCTCTGGAGACTGCGTGGAATGTCTCACTCACAGTGGATAAGGACTTGAAAAGAGCATAATGTCCCCGGTCAACACATGACGACTGTACTCAAAAACCTCTTATGAAATGTCCCCTGCCCTTCTGAACCTTAACCCGAGACCACCACGGGCCCAGTTCTGGGCATGGAAGCTGACCACTGCCACCCACACCAAGGGCAGGCGGCTGCTGTTTGCCCCCCAGACATTCCTGCCCCGCTCCCCAGGGGGGTTTGAGTCAGCAGGGCAAAAGCAGCCCTGGGTGCTGCACAGCTTCCCACAGGGATCTCAAGATCAGCTGCTGGCCCAACCTTTTGCCAGAGGTTCTGGGTGGTTTCAGAGCCTCACGTGGCTGGTCCGCATCCAGAGCCCATCTCACTCACTCACTCTCTTCTGAGCCCCGGGGTGAGCCTGAGCAGAGCTTTGCTGCGTGGGGGCCAGAGACACGATCGTGTCTCCGCCCGTCCTAGAAGAAGTGGGGCTCGGCCATGCACCTTCTCAGCGGCTTAAAGCCTCCGGCCATGGGACGCTCCTCAGTCCCGGCGCTTCCTTCTCTCCCTGCTGTCCCTTTGCCGGTGTTCGCAATCAGCATTTCCCGCAGCCCGCATCGATTCCCTCCCTGCCGGCAGCGCCTGCAGCCTGTTTGCCGAGCGGGGATGGCAGGGTCAGAGCCGGGCGCTGCCTGCCCCCCGGGGGCGTGTGCGACTTTGCGGGGGGAGGACACCCAACTTCGGCTGTTCTCAGCCCCGGCTGCTCCCGTCCGAGCCCGGCCGGAGGCGTGCGGGGTTTGACTCCGGCAGCCGCGCCCCAGCTCCCCGCACGGCAGCGGCAGCCGGACCGAGACTCAGATTTTCATCATCCCCGCCTGGGGAAACCGGATCGAAACTGCACCGTTGAGCCGAAGCGAAGCCCAGCGACCAGCGCAGCCGCTACTACGAGCGGTGACACGGAGGAGTTTGCGCCCATCCCTACTCCCGGACCCCTACCGCTGTCTTCTTCCCCCCCAACACCCCGAGCCGCTGCCATCACTTACCGCCCACCCAGCCCGCAGCGAAGTCCTGCAGCTGGAGGCTGCCCATCCTGAGCCGCCCAGCCCGTCCCACCGGGCAGAGGGTCCGCGCCCGGCGGACAGTCCCTCGGCCAGCAAAGAATCCTCAACCGGGATGGGGTCCCCACGGGGGAGGAGGTTCCACGGGCGAAGGCGTCACGCCGGGCAGGACTTCCCTTCCAGGCAGTTGTGCCACTGGGCAGGGAGGTCCCAGTGAGCAGAAGGGTCCTCGCCGGGCTGTGGGTCCCTCCACGCAGGGGGTCCCCACCCGGCAGCCGTCCCCGCCGCGGAGAGAATCTCCACCGGACAATGAGAAGGTGCCGGGGAGAGGCTCTCCGGGCAGGGGTCCCCCAGCGGACAGAGGGTGACCTGAGCGCAGGGGTCCCCCCGGCACTCTCCCCGCCGGCCGCACAGTGTCTCCGGGCACGGTGACATCACGCACCGGCCTTAAAGGAGCCGCGCAGGGGCCGGCGGCGGGGAGACGGCGGCTGGGAGGGTCCCGGGCGGGCGGGGAAGAAACGGGACGGGACGGGACGGGACAGCGACAGTCTTCCACGTGTGGTTGATGCTGCCAGCTGTCGGGCAGCGCGGCCAGACTCGGCTCCTCGACGGCCAGGCAACAGGGGTCTGTACGGAGGCAAAAAAACGAGGGGATTTGGGGGCTTTAAAGACCTAAATGGGAGGTGTAAATCCGAGGATGAAGGCTATGATCCAGACATTTTAAGAACATCTCCATTTGCTTCACTGAAATAATCTCTTCAGGAGATACCCCCAAGTTTCTGTGTTCTCTTTTCAGCAGATATCCCAAATTTGTGCATTAACTTCCCGGTTTCTGTATTCTCTCTTCAGGGGATATCCCCTGTTTTCATGTTATCTTCTCAAGGAGCATCCCAAATTTTCAGTATCATCTTTTCAGGAACTTGTGAGTTGTGCTTTCAGGAGGTATTCCCAAATCCAGTACTTTGGCAAGCAGTGAACAGTTATTCCCTGTCCCTTTCCTTCTCCACAGCCTTCACCATTTTCCTGTGCCTCTGTTTCCTGCCTTTCCCTTAGTCCTGCGTTTCCCTGTCGAGCTCCTCTTCCATGCCAGAAGCTCCTTTTCACTCTCCTGAGTCAGTGGGCAGCAGAACCATGAGGGACAGGAGGGGTCAGGCACTCAGCAGCAATAGAGATCTCTTCTGGGTTTGATCTCAAAGCCTGTTCTGCAATTCCTAAAACACTTTTCTGGTTTAGCCCAAGGACTGGGCTCTCCCTCTCTCTTGAATGGTGGATGTCAGATTTTGAGCCCAGCCTGGCTGCTGTGCCTCCTGTTAGTAGCACTCTCAGTAAATCTCATCTCATCTCTTACACCTGAGCAGCAGCCAGGCACTCAGCATCCTCCTGGTCCTCAGAGGTATCCTTGTGCTCACCACCTCCAGCAGAAAACTACTATTTGGCTTAGAATCATAGAATCAATCAAGGTTGGAAGGGACCACAAGGATCAGCCAGTTCCAGCTCCCCTGCCATGCCCAGGGGGGCCCTACCCTAGAGCAGGCTGCCCACAGCCTCTGCCAGCCTGGCCAAAAACACCTCCAGGGATCTGGCCCCAAACACCTCCCTGCAGGGGCAACCCATTCCAGCCTCTCACCACTCTCATGCTCAACAACTTCCTCCTCACATCCAGTCTCAATCTCCCCACCTCCAGCTTTGCTCCATTCCCCCTAGTCCTGGCACTCCATCATAGCCTAGAAAGTCCCTCCCCTGCTATTTTGTAGCCCACTTCAGATCCTGGAAGGCCACAAGAAGGTCACCTGGGAGCCTCCTCTTCTCCAGCCTGCACAGTCCCAACTCTTGCAGTCTGTGCTCACAGCAGAGCTGCTGCAGCCCTCTGAGCATCCTCGTGGCTTCAGGGGGATGAAGGATTACAAAGATAATTAGGATATCAAACCACCTCTCTGGGGAAGAAAGGCTGAGGGTCTCTGGGTGTTTTAGGCTGGAGAAGAGAAGGCTGCAGGGAGATCACCTCGATGCTGATCAGTACTTCAGGAGTGGGTGTCAGGAGGATGGGGCCAGTCTTTTTTTGGTGCCCAGTGACAGGGCAAGGGGTAACAGGCACAAGCTTGCACACAGGAAGTTCTTTTGGAACATGAGGAGGAAACTCCTTACATTGAGGGCACTGGAGCCCTGGAACAGGCTGCCCAAAGAGGTGGTGGAGTCCTTATGGTGTCCATCTGGACACCATCTTGAGCAGCCTGCTCTAGGTGAACCTGCTCTGGCATGGGGGTTGGATCTCCAGGGGTCCCTTCCAACCTCTATCATTCTGTGACTGTGTGACTTTACTCTGCAAGAGATGCATTGTCCCTTCATCACCCCATGTGCACATCTGGCTCCCCTGGCTGTAGGTTACTACAGCCCAAGGTGAATTTTGTTCCACAGAGGGCAGACAGCAGTTCCTCGGAGCTCTCTAAGGAATGTGCCCTTGTGGCCAAAAGGGCCAATGGGATCCTGGGGTGTGTTAAGAACAGTGTCCAGCAGATCAAGGGAGGTTCTTCTCCCCCTCTACTCTGCCCTGCAGAGACCTCATCTTCAATACTGCCTTCAGTTTGGGGCTCCCCAGTTGCAGAGGGACAGGGATCTGCTGGAGAGGGTCCAGTGGAGGGCTGTGAGGATGCTGAGGGGACTGCAGCACTGCCTGGGGAGGAGAGGCTGAGGGATTGGGGCTGCTTAGTCTGGAGAAGGGAAGACTGAGAGGGGATTGAATCAATGTTTATAAATATCTGAGAGCTGGGGGTCAGGGATGGGGGGGGACAAGAACACACAGGCTCTGCTCACTTGCTCCCTGGGACAGGACATCCCTGGGAATGTTGAAATGCTGGAGACAATGTGCAAAAGCACTCTAGAAATCCATCTGTTATTTCGGGGTGTGTGTGTGTGGTCTAAATAAACTTGCTTTCTCCTCTCTGGGAGAATTGTGATTCCATATCTGCAGCACTGCAGAGAGAGGATTGTCCTCATTTTTTTGACACCTGTGCTCTTGCCCAGCCAGAAGAAAAGTCTGGCTGCATGAGGGAGTTTTGCAGCTAGCAGCATTAATCATTAATCACACGAATTCTCCTTAACTGTGAGTAACACATTGCCATGCCAAATCCTGAACATCTGCTCACTCAGAGAAATTACTGGAAATGGTCTTGGAGCAATACTGAACCAAGAACTGAAACTGGATGCTGTGGAGACTTCCTCCTGTCCTGCTCTTCATGCCTATAATATAGCTAAGGGGTGGAGAGCATCTCTGTGAGGAGCAAAGGCTGAGAGAGTTGGGGCTGCTGGGCCTGGAGAAAAGCAGCCCCAGAGGGGATCTGATCAGTACTCAGCAAGAGAGGGTCAGGAAGATGGAGACAGAGTCAGGGATCTGGAGACAGATCCCTTGATCAGAGGGGATCTGATCAATGCTCAGCAAGAGAAGGTCAGGAGGTTGGAGACAGTCAGGGATCTGGAGACAGATCCGTTGATCAGAGGGGCTCTGATCAATGCTCAGCAAGAGAAGGTCAGGAGGTTGGAGACAGTCAGGGATCTGGAGACAGATCCGTTGATCAGAGGGGCTCTGATCAATGCTCAGCAAGAGAAGGTCAGGAGGTTGGAGACAGTCAGGGATCTGGAGACAGATCCCTTGATCAGAGGGGATCTGATCAACGCTCAGCAAGAGAAGGTCAGGAGGATGGAGACAGAGTCAGGGGTCTGGAGACAGATCCCATGATCAGAAGGGATCTGATCAATGCTCAGCAAGAGAGGGTCAGGAAGATGGAGACAGAGTCAGGGGTCTGGAGAGAGATCTCCCAATCAGAGGGGATCTGATCAGTGCTCAGCAAGACATAAAAGGGTAAGGAAGATGGAGACAGACTCTTTGGTAGTGCCCAGTAACAGGACAAGGGGCAATGGGCACAAACTGGAACCCAGCAGGTTCCATGTGAACAAGAGGAGAAACTTCTTTGCTGTGAGGCTCTTTGCTGGAGCCCTGGAGCAGGCTGCCCAGAGAGGCTGCAGAGTCTCCTTCTCTGGAGAGATTCCAAATCCAGTTGGACATTTTGATCTTGGGCAAGCTGCTGTGGGTACCCTGCTCTAGCAGAGAGTTGGACTGGATGATCTCCAGAAGTCCCTTCCAACCCCAGCACGCTGGGAGTCTGGGATTCTGTGAACTCCTAGTGTAAAAGAGGAAGGCAGAGAACCTGTGGTGGACACAGAAGGGGAGCTGTGATGCCCTTGCAGCTGTACCTGTGGGCACACTGACCCCAGCAGCACACCAGGGTGCAGGACCCCTGTGGCTCTTGCCATCAGCTGCTGTTAGCAATGGCCACAAGCCTGCAAGCCAGAGCAGGCAGAGACCTGTGCACAACCCAGGAGTGGTTCAGGCTCCTTTGATCCCTCGGTGCTCTGCTGCTCTGTGGTTGTAGGGTGGTGTTTGCCCCTAATGTGGCTGCAACCCAGGAAGGAGAGGTCACCCTGTGCCAGCTGTGGGCTGTGAGTGAATGATCCACTGCCACGCAGGCTGCAGCACCTCTCACAGTTATACACCAGCACACCTGTGCCACTGGGGGTCTGTCTGCTCAGCTGCTGCCATACTGGAGTGAACTGGGACCCAGCAAAGCAAAGCAGAAGTGCATCTTTACACCCCCTAGCATGCTGCCAGGCCCAGCTGGGAAGCTGGTGCTCTTATCTTCAGCTGGCAATGTCAGATATGCTGCTCTTTGCTGAGACCTGAGCATGCATCTCCAGCTGACAGAGGAGCAGCTTCCACTGACCAGAGGCAGCGGTGCCCTATGGAGAAGTGGGAAGGGATCCATCCCTCGTGCTGCCCTGGATCCCAGCCTGGGCTTGTAGCAGCTCACAACAAGTGCTGGTCCGAGGGAGATGAGTGTGGTTTCTATTAGGGATGATGAGGAATCCTCTTCCTGCTGCCAAGAGTGGGGAACAGAGAGATGCTATCCTGAACGCTCTTGGTTCTCCTCCTCAGCCACAAAAGTGCCTGGGGTTCACTCTTGTGGCCAGCCTGCATTCTCTCCATAATAGGTTTGTAATGCTAATGAGAAAAGGGAGGAAATTCTCCACCACCTCAGCAGGAACCAAGTATCTTTTCTCTGGGCAAGCCCTGCAAGCTTCATAACTCCTGGCAGATCCACACTTAACCCTCTGAGAAGCAAAGAAAGGTCTCAGCAGGGGCAGAGTAAGGTAAGAGATGAAAAGAGATTGCACTTTACTTATCCAGCTGGAAAAGATTTCTGGACTAGGATGCATTTCACTGCAAACACAGCTGATCCAGGGAGAAATTTCCTTTAAATAATAACCTGTTCATAACATATAAGGGTTTAAGCTGCTGGGCAAGATACAGGTAAGACCAGACTGAAGTTGCTCCTGTGGCCAGTCACTGGTCAGCAAGGGTACCAGCTGCTCCTGGGGAGCCTTACATTAAACATGAGAGGGGAATGTTTCACAATGACAACTGTCAGCCAGTTGGAGTCATCTCCCTGGGGAAGTGGTGGAGTTCCCAGCACTGGGTCATGGAGACTCTGTCCCTGGAGGTGTTCAAGAAAAGCCTTGGATGGGGCACTTAGTGCCATTGGCTAGGGCTGGGTGATAGGTGGGACTGGAGCTTGGAGTCTCTTCCAACCTGGCTTATTCTATTCTATTCTATTCTATTCTATTCTATTCTATTCTATTCTATTCTATTCTATTCTATTCTATTCTATTCTACTTCTATTCTATCCTATCCTATTCTATTCTACTCTATCCTATCCTATCCTATTCTATCACAGGCTCACAGGATGTTAGGAGTTGGAAGGGACCCAAAGAGATCATCAAGTCCAACCCCCCTGCCAGAGCAGGAGGAGACAATCTAGCTCAGATCACAGAGGAACATATCCAGACAGGCCTTGAAAGGCTCCAGAGAAAGAGACTCCACAACCTCTCTGGGGAGCCTGAGCCTGTGCCAGTGCTCTGGGACCCTTCCAGGCAAGAAGTTGCCTCTTGTGTCTCAGATTCAGCTGGGGAGGGTGCTGGACCAGGCTTTTCCCAAGAAAGGTTGGACCAGGCGATCCCTGAGGGCTCTTCTATGATCCCATCATCAGGATCAGATGCCAGAGTGCCTCTTTGAGGGGCTGAGTCTGGTGAGCAGAGGTCAGTAAATTAAATGTACACAGAAAGCCTGGAGCAATGTGTGAGCAGTGATAAGAGGAGAACTTGATGGGTTACAGCAATCAGACAGATCCAGGCAGCTGGAAGATATGTCAGGGGCCACATAGCAGAAATAGTTATCCCTTCCAGAGGCTGCCCAACAAGCTCATGCATCTGAGTAGCAAAATGTAAGTGACTTCTCTGCACCAATGTGCATGGAAGATAGATCAGGGGCTAAGAAGATAGCAGAAATCAGCCCCACTACGACCAGCTGCAAAGATCTTCTCTGCCCTTCTTTACCCAGGACACAGATGGGTGTTAGTGGAGGACTCCACAGACAAGAATCAGCTGGTTCCTAGAACAGGGCTACAGCAGACCTCCTTGGACTTTCTTGCCCTCAGCCTTCAGGGACCAGGAGATTCCCCAGATTCAGTCTGGGGAAGAGGAGGCTCCCAGGTGACCTTCTGGTGGTCTTCCAGGATCTGAAGGGGGCTACAAAAAAGCTGGGGAGGGACTCTTTAGGCTAGCAGGTAGGGACAGGACTAGGGGGAATGGAGAAAAGCTGGAGATGGGGAGATTCAGACTGAATGTGAGGAGGAAGTTGTTGAGTATGAGAGTGGTGAGAGGCTGGAATGGGTTGCCCCTGCAGGGAGATGTCTGGGGCCAGATCCCTGGAGGTGTTTTTGGCCAGGCTGGGTGAGGCTGTGGGCAGCCTGCTCTAGGGTAGGGCCCCCCATGGGGATGGCAGGGGAGCTGGAACTGGCTGATCCTTGTGGTCCCTTCTAACCCTGACTGATTCTATCATTCTACATCTAACATATCCCTGCAGACCCCAGCCTGGCTGAGCAGCTGGCAGCAGTCAGAGCATGGGTTCCACAGGCACTCCCTTGGCACAGTGTAACATCTTCACTTGAGGGCCATGAACAGATCTCTTCAGCATACTGAGGTCTTTCTGTCCCATGACTTCTGGGTGGTAGTGAATCAGCAGCATCTGGAGCCTGGATGATTCAGGGTACTTGGATGCTGAGGGGCTACAAGGATGATTAGGGCTATGAGGATGCTGAGGGGACTGCAGCACTGTCTGGTGAGGAGAGGCTGAGGAGCCTGGGGCTGCTTAGTCTGCAGAAGAGAAGATTGAGAGAGGATCTAATAAATATTTATAAATATCTGAGGGCTGGGGGTCAGGAGGCAGGGACAGGGTCTGCTCACTGCTCCCTGGGTTAGGTAAAAGAGCAATGGATGGAAGCTGCAGCACAGGAGGTTGCAGCTCAACATAAGAGGGAAATTCCTTCCTGTAAGGGTCCCAGAGCACTGGAACAAGCTCCCTGAGTGGTTGTGGAGTCTCCTTCTCTGGAGCCTTTCCAAGCCTGTCTGGATGTGTTACTGTGTGCCCTGATTTCCTGGTCCTGCTCTGGCAGGGAGATTGGACTGGATGATCTGTTTGTGTCCCTTCCAACCCCTGACATCCTGTGAGCCTGGTGAGCTGCAGTCCAGGCAAGGCTTGAACCTGCTGCAAGCCAAGGAGGTTTTGGCCAAGAGGAGCCAGCTGGGCAGGGACATAGAATCATAGAATTATAGAATGGTTTAGGTTGGAAGGGACCTCAAAGCTCATCCAGTTCCAACTTCCCTGTGCCATAGGCAGGGACACCTCCCACTAGATCAGGTCGCTCAAGACCTCATCCAGCCTGGCCTTGAACACCTCAAGGGAGGTTGTGGAGCACAGAAGCACCCAATGTGATCAAAGATCACATTGGGTGCTTCTGTGCTCCACAACCTCCCT
>VWZI01022480.1:24990-42154 GCA_013396835.1 Psilopogon haemacephalus | reverse complement strand
AGAGCAGAGTAAAGGGGGAGAATCCCCTCCCTTGCCCTGCTGGCCCTGCTGGAAGCTGAGGGCAAAGCAGTGCTGCAGCAGGCAGCTACAGCATGGCAGCAAAGGCATTTTTCTGGGTGCTGTCAGGAGGAGACAGGCAGCTGTGACTCATGCTCCCTTCTCCCATCCCCCGGGGTGCATTCTCCACACCACAGTAGCTATGGATAAGACCTTGAAAGAGCAGGAAGTTGCCCTGGCAGCAACGTGTGGTTGTACTGCCAATGAGCCTAACTGGAGCACTTTGCTCAAAGGCATCAACAACTTTCCAGGCTTTGGCTGTGTCACCACCAGCAGCCTGCTCCTGGAGCTCAACCCAGCCCTACCACACTGCCTGGTCAAAGGGACACTGCCACCAGCACCACCAATGTGCTGCTGGTAGGGCAGAGTGAGAGCTGCCAAAGAGGAGATGTGGGGACAGGTTGATGTTCAACCAGAGCAGAGTTTAGCAGTGCAGGCTGTGCTGTGCCACAGCAATGTGACAGTCATGGGAAACCAGACCTAGGAAACATTGACTCCTGTGACTTGCTCCCCTATGTGCCAGACCCTCCACACCCTCACAGAGGGAACTGGAGCGTGCAGAAAGAGTGGTTGAGTGGGCAGGAGGTTTTCTCCCAGGTCAGAGACAGGAATGTCTCTGGAGGCTGCAAGCAAGTTGCAAGCTCAGGGAGCTTCACACTCCATCAGCCAAGCATCTGCAGCTGATCCCTGCAAAGCCCTGACACTGCAAACTGAATCATAGAATCAGTCAGGGTTGGAAGGGACCACAAGGATCAGCCAGTTCCAACCCCCCTGCCATGCCCAGGGCGGCCCTACCCTAGCTCAGGCTGCCCACAGCCTCTGCCAGCCTGGCCAAAAACACCTCCAGCAATGTGACCCCAAACACCTCCCTGCAGGGGCAACCCATTCCAGGCTCTTTCATGGTGAACAACTTCCTCCTCACATCCAATCTCAATCTGCCCACCTTCATCTTTGCTTCATTCCCCCTAGTCCTGTCCCTACCTGATAGCCTCAGAAGTCCTTCCCCAGCTTCTCTGTAGCCCACTTCAGATCGTGGAAGGCCACAAGAAGGTCACCTGGGAGCCTCCTCTTCTCCAGCCTGCACAGTCCCAACTCTTTCAGGCTGTGCTCACAGCAGAGGTGCTGCAGCCCTCTCAGCATCCTCGTGGCCCTTCTCTGCACACCTCCAGCATCTCCACATCCCTCTTGTCCCAGGGGCTCCAGCACTGGATGCACTACTCCAGGTGGGCTCTCAGCAGAGCACAGCAGAGGGGCAGAATCCCCTCCCTGGCCCTGCTGCCCACACTGCTCCTGCTGCAGCCCAGCCTCTGCTTGCCTTTCTGCCCTGCAAGTGCACACTGCTGCCTCAGCTTCAGCTTCTCCTCCACCAGCACCCCCAAGTCCCACTCCTCAGGGCTGCTCTCCAGCCAGTCCCTGCCCAGCCTGGATTTGTGCTTGGGATTGCCTCGACCCAGCTGCAGGACCTTGCACTTGGCCTTGTTGAACCTGTCTGCAGGCCTGAGAGATGAGAAAGTCCTGGAGAAAGGAACAGTGGTGGAGAGGAATCTCCTCACCACTTGGGACAGGATTGTCTCCTTTGAGCTTGGCATTTCCCTTCTGCAGTCATCTGCCTGAGCTGAGCTTCTCAGCAGCTTTGGATACCTACAAGGAGCTGTGCCTTGTGGTCCAGTGGAAGCCCAAGCTCAGAGGAACACCTTTCCACTACACAAACCCACATGTGCCTAAACCTGTTCCTACTCTTGGCTTTCAGGCCCTTTGAGCTCCAGCTTCACACCATCAGCCCCCTCCTGCTTCTGTGCACATGCAAACAGCACATCTGCAGCAGCAGCAGGTGAGTGCACAGCTCCTCACACAAACCCCACTGCAGCTGAGAACTGTCACGACAAGGATGCTGCCCAGGCTGCTGCAGGATGGGTCTCTAGCTCCCAAGAAAAACAAATGGCACTTTGGAGCCTGCCTTTGGTAAGCTGCCTTGGAAATCTCACTGGCTGTGAGGAGATGAAGGATTTAGTTCTACAATTTTGTTGCCATGAGTTTTCCTGGGTGCACATCTGATGGTATTCAGCTAAATGCCCTCCATGTTTACCCCTCCAGACACCCTTAGTCCTACAGTTCTGTTGCCATGAGTTTTCCTGGGTGCACATCTGCTGGTGTTCAGCTAAATGCCCTCCATGTTTACCCCTCCAGACACCCTTAGTCCTACAGTTCTGTTGCCATGAGTTTTCCTGGGCACACATCTGCTGGTGTTCAGCTAAATGCCCTCCATGTTTACCCCTCCAGACACCCTTAGTCCTACAGTTCTGTTGCCATGAGCTTTCCTGGGCACACCTCTGCTGGTGTTCAGCTAAATGCCCTCCCTGTTTACCCCTCCTGACACCCTTAGTCCTACAGTTCTGTTGCCATGAGCTTTCCTGGGCACACCTCTGCTGGTGTTCAGCTAAATGCCCTCCATGTTTACCCCTCCAGACACCCTTAGTCCTACAGTTCTGTTGCCATGAGTTTTCCTGGATGAACATCTGCTGGTGTTCAGCTAAATGCCCTCCATGTTTACCCCTCCTGACACCCTTAGTCCTACAGTTTGTTGCCATGAGCTTTTCTGGGCACACATCTGCTGATGTTCAGCTAACTGCCCCCTCCAGACACCCTTCCACCCTTCATTCTCTTGCAGGAAGGGGGTTTGGTTGGTCACCAAGCCCAGCTGGGCTGGAGCAGCACTGGAGAAAGAGGAGCAGGCTAATCCCACAAGGCAAACACTCCTGTTTGCATGGAGACACCTCTGGAATCAATAGCAGTAGAAAGAAGAATGGCAAACAGCACAGGCAGAAGGAGATCTTCCAAGCTGCAAACACAGATCAGAGAGCTTGGCCTGACAGCTGCAGGAAAGCTGATGTGAGAGAAGCAAAGAGCACTGCTCTGTGGCAAGGCTTTGATTGAACAAGCACAGGGAGGCAGTTTCTCCTTGGTGCCACTGGAGCAGCATCCTTTGTTCGTGCTCAGTCCCACTGGTGCCCTGCTTACAGCGTCCAGTTTAAGCTCCCTTCATTCACTATGGAGCCTATGGGAAGAATTCCTGTTCATCCTTGCTGGGATGGATGGCTCCCAACATCACTGCTGGGGAAAGGAAGCATCAAGACAGCATCTGAAAAGGTCTTGGGTATGAAAAATCATCAGAACAAAAACTTGACAACGGAGAGGGAAGCCTTGGGTCAGCTGAGCAAATCCTGGAGGCTGTGCTTGAGCCAGGAATTCATCCTTTGGGAACCTCTTCATGGCAGTTGTCTGACCTTATAAACTAGGACTCCTGGAAGGCTGCTCTGGAGGCTCTTCAAAGGCCAGGAAGGCAGGGAAGAATGCTGCAGCTTCAGCTGGGGCTGGATGCATTCTTGTGCATGTTGGATTCATGAGCTGCTAGGGATGAGAAACACCTGGAACAGGGACACCCACCTATGAGTTACTCATTTCACTTGGACATGTGTGGGTGCTCAAAGGGAGGCTGTGACATGAAGAGCTGCCCTGGGTCTGTGCTGGTGCGCAAGGGGAGGCTGTGACATGAAGAGCTGCCCTGGGTCTGTGCTGGTGCTCAAGGGGAGGCTGTGACATGAAGAGCTGCCCTGGGTCTGTCCTGGTGCTCAAGGGGAGGCTGTGACATGAAGAGCTGCCCTGGGTGAGTCCTGGTGCTCAAGGGGAGGCTGTGACATGAAGAGCTGCCCTGGGGCTGTGCTGGTGCTCAAGGGGAGGCTGTGACATGAAGAGCTGCCCTGGGTCTGTGCTGGTGCTCAAGGGGAGGCTGTGACATGAAGAGCTGCCCTGGGGGAGTCCTGGTGCTCAAGGGGAGGCTGTGACATGAAGAGCTGCCCTGGGTGAGTCCTGGTGCTCAAGGGGAGGCTGTGACATGAAGAGCTGCCCTTGGTCAGTCCTGGTGCTCAAGGGGAGGCTGTGACATGAAGAGCTGCCCTGTGGATGCTTTTCCCTCTAGAAATGGTTCAGAGCAAAGATGTGGCCCAGGTGGTGCTTTTGCAGCACCAATCCACAGCTCAGGGCAACACTGCTTGACCTTCAAACCTGTCACTTTTGCAAGCAACTCTTTCCTGCAAGTCCTTGGTGTCACCTCGGTGTCCCCATTGCTGTGACCACTACCAAAAGGAAGTGATGCACAGAAAGTTCAGGACCTTGACCAGTGCTAGTAGCTGCTCCCTGGTTTCCCCAGCAGCCATTTATTGCTGTAGCAGTGCTGACAGATTGCCTAATTGCACGGACCAGCACCTTTCCTCCAAGCCCCGTGAGAGCAACACAAACAATTAGCTGCAACAGATTTCCCCTAGCAGGAAAAGCCACAGTTTGGTACCCGGAGGAAGCCAGACCCCCCAAGGAAAGATTTCCACCGGGGTTTGAGGATGCTTGAGTGGACAGTGCCACCAAAAGGAAGCAGGACCAACTACCCAGCCCTCAGCTGCCCTTTGCTGCTGCTCTTTTGAGCAATTGCCACCACTGATCTCCCTCCGCAGACCCCTGCCTCGACTCCCATCAGCTCCTCAGGTGATGCTTAGAATCATAGAATCAGTCAGGGTTGGAAGGGACCACAAGGATCAGCCAGTTCCAATCCCCCTGCCATGCCCAGGGACACCCTACCTTAGATCAGGCTGCCACAACCTCAGCCAGCCTGGCCCCAAACACCTCCAGGGATGCTTTCATGCACCCTTCTGTATCAGAAACACACTCAGCCCTCCTGAGCTGAGAAGAGACTGAGGTAGCTGGGGATGTGCAGCCTGCAGGAAAGGAGGCTCAAGGCAGAGCTCATTGCTCTCTACAACTAACTAAAGGGAGGTTGTAGCCAGGTGGGATTGGGCTCTGCCAAGCACCCAGCGACAGAAGGAGGGGATGCAGACTCAAGGATGTTAGGAGGAAGCTGTGAACAGAAAGAGAGTTTGGCATTGGGATTGGCTGCCCAGGGAGGTGGTGGAGCCCCCATCCCTGGAGGTGTTCAAGCAAAGCCTGGATGGGGCACTTAGTGCCATTGGATAGGGCTGGGTGATAGGTTGGGATGGATGAGCTTGGAGGTCTCTTCCAATCTGGCTGATTCTATTCTATTCTGTTCTGTTCTGTTCTGTTCTGTTCTGTTCTGTTCTATTCTATTCTATTCTATTCTATTCTATTCTATTCTATTCTATTCTATTCTATTCTATTCTATTCTATTCTATTCTATTCTATTCTATTCTACTCCATTCTAAAAATCCTTCTCCAGCACTGTTTGCTCCCCGCTCCGCTGCTGGGATGGCTGCAGAGGGTGCTGTTATCCTGCGTACACCAGCACGGAAGAGGATTCCAGGAGAGGGACAGCCCTGAATGGTGATTACAGAATCCAACTGGCAGCTCAGGCTGTGCTCAGCCCTCTCATCTTCAGCCCCCGCCCTGATTGCTTTGATCAAATAGAAGAGAGTCCTGTTGGCACAACCCATCCAGCTTGGTACCCTGGAAAAAAAACCCATTGTCCTCTGGTTTGATGTTGAGCAGAGCAGGATCTTGCAGCTCCCTGCCAGGTCTTAGCACCTCCTGGGTGTCCCCAGCCTGGTGTGCTGGAGGGGGAACAAAGCCAGCAAAAGGGGTTTGGTGAGCCCAGGGTAATTGTTTGGAGCTGGAAGAGTGGATGAGCTTCACACTGGCTGGATGAAGCTCCCTAAGAGCAAAGACCCTAATGGCTCTTTACTCCTGGGGCAGGATGCATATCTGTATGTCTTTACAGTCTGGTGAGGAGGGAACCATGGCTTAGATTCCTTGCACTGCTGAAGCACCAAAATCATCCTTTACCACCATCAGAAGGATCCTTGTCCCTTCCCAGCATCTGAGTTTCCCTAGCAGTGCCAGCAGCAGTCTGTCTCTGACAGCAGCCTGTCTGGGCATGGGGAGTGGGCTGGGCACAGCTGGGCTGCCTGGGTCTTGTTCTCAGGGCTGGCAGCCAGAGCTTTCCTGCAGCATCAGGTCTCAGGAGGCAGGAGGAAAATTATTTCAGTTCTTTGGTGTGATTCAAACCTTCCTTTTCTGTTTTCAAAGGCATCTCCTTGCCCTAAGTGCTGATGAAAACAGGCTGCACTCCCCCTGCCAAATGCTGCCTTCTGCCCTTTCCTTTGATTTCCCTGCTTGAGAGGAGATCACTGCCAGGCTGGGAACACAGAACCACAGCCTCCTGCAGCCACGGAATCAATTTGCTTGGATGAGTCCTTTGAGGTGGTCCAGGTTGCCTGCAGGGTTTGCAGGGGTCACCAGGACAGGGCAGGGGTGAGGACACGGATGCAGGTAGCAGGTGATGGCAGGGGCCATCAGCCTTCTCCAGCTGCCCAGTGTCCTGCAGGAGCTTTCACAGGACGCAGAAGCTGAGATCACTTTTTCATGATGGCTTTTAAATCCATGTCCTTCCAGCATGAAATGCATATGCCTTGCTCATCATCCACGCCATGGTTTAAGAGGCTGCTTCCTTCCCTTAAAACTCCTGCCAGGCTTTTTGCTCCTGGCTTTTCTCTGGTCCTGCTGCTCTAGTGAAGGTGGCTACAGCTCTCCCATGCCTCTGCTCTGATGCAGACCACCTTCAGCACCGTGGTTTTCAGCATTTGGCTCTCCAGCCATGCAGTTATTTCCCAGTCAGTGATGTAGAGGCTGGTGCCAGCTAGCAGATGCAGCCGACAGACTGGGCTGAGTGGTCCAAGGGTGCTGAGTGCCCTTCCCAGTTGAGGCTGTGACATTTTTACATATGGAATGCTGTTACCTCCTCAAGTTTCCTGCTTCAGTGTGGTTTGGTTTTTACATGGCTTTCCCAGCATCATTTCTCTGGCTTTCTGCTTATCAGAAAGAGTAATGATTCGATGATTCTAATGTCAGAGGAGTCAGTCCAAGGCTGATTGATTTTTTATTGCTGCTGCTGCATGAGGATAGGAGCAGGAATAGACTGGGGCCAGGGCTGAGCCACCCAAGCTGTTGCAGCTCACCTCCAGCAGCTGGAGCCCCCCACCTGTGTCATCTCCTTTCCTTTTCCATGTGTTTTTAAGTTTTCTTGAACTTCAGAGTGGTCCATAGTGAGCACCACCCTCAGCTCTGTCCTCTCTTTCTGCCACCAGAGAGTGATACTGCCGAAGAAACCCCAACCAGCGGTGTTTTGCTACCCAGCTGCTTCCTTGCTGGTGATACACAAGTGCACTGAGTTCCCTTCAGCCTCTCCAGACTTCACAGTAGTTCTTTCTCCTGTCCATGCTCTGTGATAGCTCAGGCTGAGAAACATCTGCAGCCCATCAGGAGCAGCTTTGGGTACATAAAACGGAACACAAAGGGTAAAGAAATGTTTGATGGCCGAGTGGCTCTCTCATCCAGGAAGCAATCTGGCAGTGCTGCAGGGTCCCTGGGGCAGCCAAGCTGAAAAACAGGCTCGACCCTTCTGTCCAGCACATCACTGGGGCTACTTACTCTGCTAAAGTACTAAAGCTGCTGTGAATCATTCCTAGAGCACGAAGAAGCTGACGTCTTCTGTGTCACCCAACGATGTTCCTTTTCAGTCCAAGGGAAGTGCTGCTGTAGTGTCACCCCCCAGAGAGGGGCTTTGTACCCAGCTCCAGGCTGCCACAGCAGCAGGCTTCACCTGATGTTGCCAACGGGCTTCAGGTGGATCTGGTTGGTTGGGCTGGTTTGAAGTAATTGGAGGGTAATCTAAGCCTTGGCTGTTAGCTGGGGAGGATTCTCCTCCCACTCTTGGCAGTGCTCTGCCAGCTGCAGCAGCAGACAGCAGTGTGCTGGATGTGGTCAGTCTAGCACACCCCCCAACAGCTCACCTAGCTGCCTGCCTAGCATTTCTGCCTAGCATTTCTACCCAGCATTTTACCTAGCATTTATAAATTCTGAAAGAATTTAGAGTCATTGAATTGTTCTTTTTCCATTTGTAGCCTTCAATTTTGGGGCTGGTTTGACTGTGAAGCTCCTTCTGTCCCTACTGCTGTCCACAGCAGATTTGCTGCTGGCTGCTGCAGACCCTGGTGGTGGATGAACCAAGGTGTCCTTCTCAGCACTTCCCTGGGCTGGATGTGGTTAGTGCAGTATGCCCCCAGGAGCTCACCTAACCTTTCTGCCAGCCCATCAGCTCTGAAAGAATTTAGGATCATAGAATTTTTCTTTTTCCATTTCAAGCCTTCAATTTTGAGGCTGGTTTGACTGTGAAGCTCCTTCCATGCCTGGAGATGTTTGCAGCCAGGCTGGCTGAGGCTGTGGGCAGCCTGCTCTAGGGTAGGGTGTCCCTGGGCATGGCAGGGGGCTTGGAAGTAGCTAATCCTTGTGGTCCCTTCCAACCCTGACTGATTCTATGATTCTGAGATATTTACAGGTATACACAGTGAAAAGGTAATACAGAAACACCACAGCCCCTCCCAGAGATCAAAATCCCCAAGAGGGGTAACCAACCACCCCTAGCACCTTCCCCCTTTTCCCCAATCTTATCTCACCATCTGTTTTATGCATCAGATAGGCAAAGGTAGATCAGCCAAGGGGGGTTAGCAGCAGGAAAGAAGTTAGTGAAATTACTCAGATCCAGCTAGGAAAGGCAGGGAGAAAAGAGCCATGCAGGAGCAGCCACAGCCCAAAGCAGTCTGAAGCACTCTGACTTATCTACGTTTGGGTTACAGCTCTTAGACATTTTATTTTCTTTCTCAATAAAGCTATGAGTGCAGTAGCATCATCAGTGTTTGACTTTCTCAGCCTACAGCCTAATTTCTCATTCAAATCCTCCAATGGGTTCAAAGCAGCACACTGCTGCCTGCTGCTGCAGCTGGCAGAGCGCTGCCGAGAGTGGGAGGAGAATCCTCCCCAGCTAACAGCCAGGGCTTAGATGGGTACCTAGGAATAAATCAAGGCAGTCATCAACCAGTGCCAAATGGTTTGCTGTGGTGCAGAGAGTGGCTGGTGGCTGGGGAAGCACAGTGATTAATTTGTTTTGCATAGGGTAATTACCGATTAATCATTTGTCTCACGATGCTGTACTATTAATTAGTTCTAAGCAGGATGCAGCCCAATTATGAGGACTCAGCTAGATCATTTAATTAAATGTTTGCTCTTCCAAAAGTGCTGCACAAGATTATTTTCTTTTTTTTTTTTGTTCTTTCCCCTTTTAGCAGCTGAACACGTACATCTGACCGGAACATGGCACACAGCTAAAAATCCTTGGCTGCTGAGATGCCTTCAGTCCCACCCTGGTGGGAGCCTCTATTACAAGAGGGATGTGGAGATGCTGGAGGTGTGCAGAGAAGGGCCATGAGGATGCTCAGAAGGCTGCAGTACCTCTGCTGTGAGCACAGACTGAAAGAGTTGGGGCTGAGCAGGCTGGAGAAGAGGAGGCTCCCAGGGGACCTTCTTGTGGCCTTGCAGGATCTGAAGTGGGCTACAAAAAAAGCTGGGGAGGGACTTTTAAGGCTATCAGGGAGTGCCAGGACTAGGGGGAATGGAGCAAAGCTGGAGGTGGGGAGATTCAGATTGGATGTGAGGAGGAAGTTGTTGAGCATGAGAGTGGTGAGAGGCTGGAATGGGTTGCCCCTGCAGGGAGGTGTTTGGGGCCAGATCCCTGGAGGTGTTTTTGGCCAGGCTGGCAGAGGCTTTGGGCAGCCTGCTCTAGGGTAGGGTGTCCCTGGGCATGGCAGGGGGGTTGGAACTGGCTGATCCTTGTGGTCCCTTCCAACCCTGACTGATTCTATGGTTCTGTGGTGTAATTAGGAGGCTGTGCCCACAGCTGAGCCTGGGCTTGGTGCTGATGCCAGTTGTTCAGGTGTGTGATCCTTCTTTTGCCTCAGATGCTTTTTCCTGAAAAACCTGCTATTTAAAGGGACGTTTTTGAGGGTTTTTTGTTTTTTCTGGTGAGTGGGCCTAAAATAAACATTCCTCTCTAGGCTGACAGGTGAGAGCATTCACAGCGAGCTGAAAACAGAACTGCACTTACTATGCTGCTGCAAGCAAGGTCCTCAAAGCTGCTGCAGAAATCCAGCTGTAGGCAGCAGAATGATCCTCTGGAATTCAAGTTCCCCCTCGGGGGTGCATCTGCCAGATAGAAATATTAATGTCAGGGAATTGTAAGAGAAAGATGCAGATTCATTAATGATTATTCTCAGGCAGCGTCAGGGGCTGAAGGGACAACTGCCTGGAGGGGGACCTTGACCTAGCAGACACATTCGTGAGGGTGCTGGCAGAGAAGGGCTTCCAAAGAAGCAGCAAGAGGAGAAAAAGTTCTCTGACTTCGGGAAAAGTCCCTGGGAAAATGTGGTGGGACAAAGGAGGAGCTGGGGCAAGAGCTCAGCATGTGGCACTGCAGCATTTCTGCCTGCAGTGGCCACAGGAGGTCTCACCTGGACTTAAGGAAGGACTTTACCTCGAGGGTGCTGGAGCACTGGTTGGGTGTGGGTCACAGGATGTCAGGTATTAGAAGGAACCCAAAGAGCTCATCCAGTCCAACCCCCCCTGCCAGAACAGGACCAGACAATCTAGCTCAGGGCACACAGCAACACATCCAGACAGGCCTGGAAAGGCTCCAGGCAAGGAGACTCCACAACCTCTCTGGGCAGCCTGTGCCACTGCTCTGGGACCCACACAGGCAAGAAGTTGCCTCTTGTGTTGAGCTGTAACCTCCTGTGCTGCAGTTTCCATCCATTGCTCCTTGGCCTATCCCAGGGAGCAGTGAGCAGAGCCTGTCCCCCCACTTCGCACCCCCAGCCCTCAGAGATTTATAAACACTAATTCAATTCCCTCTCAGTCTTCTCTTCTGCAGACTAAGCAGCCCCAGGTCCCTCAGCCTGTCCTCACCAGGCAGTGCTGCAGTCCCCTCAGCATCCTCTCAGCCCTCTACTGGACCCTCTCCAGCAGATCCCTGTCCCTCAAACTGGGGAGCCCAAAAGTGAAGGCAGTATTCAAGGTGAGGTCTCACCAGAGCAGTGTAGAGAGGGAGGAGAACCTCCCAGAGTGGGAGGAGAACTCCTTCTCTAAAGCCTTTCAAAACCCACCTGGATGCATTCCTGTGCAAGCTGATCTGGCTGTACCTGCCTTAGCAGGGCAGCTGGACAGGATGCTCCCCAGAGGTCCCTTCCAATCCCCACCCTGATGGGACTGTGTAAGGGCTGGGCTGGCTCCCTCTGCTTTCCCCTCTGCAGATGGGACCCACACTCACCCCACACACTGATGGTAACTTCAGTGTCTGGGGAAAAGAGAGGCAGAGCAAGCAGGAGAAGCTGCAGCTGCCATGCTGCAGTGGGACCTAGAAGATTTCCCCAAGTTCCCCAGGCTGCATTGTTCAGACACCGCAGCTGTCAGGCCCTGATGGCTCAGCTTTATGTTGTGCTGGGGGGGTTGACATCTCAGCCACTGCAGAGTGGGAAAGAGGCCACTTTGTCCTCAGTGCTGATCCTGCTTCCCAGCCAGGCTGGTGTCTATTTTCACAGCCCCTCTCTTCAGCCAGATGAGCTTTAACTCCTCATTCTCCACCACGTTCCCCTTGCGCTGGATGTGTTAGCAGTTGCCTTCAGATCCCTCTCCAACAACAACTTCCAGCCTAGGTACTTGCATTTGGCCATCACAGAGGCTGCTTGCCCCTTGGTCCAGCTGCAGGTGAAGCAGTTTTGTGCCACCTCCAGTCTTTGGCATGCTTTTGTTCTCAGCTAATAGCACAGAATCAGAGAATCATTTTGATTGGAAGTGACCTCAAAGCTTATCAGGTCCAACTATGAACCCAGCATTGCCAGGCCACCACTAAACCATGGCTCTCAGCACCACATCTACAAGGAGCCTCAGTTTCCCCTCAGACCACAAGCAGTAGGCATGCAGATTGCTGTGCCCCATGCACAGCAGCTGGCAACAAGAACTGCAGCTGCAGGAGGGAGGTTGTGAGCAGAGCAGAAGCTTGCTCAGCTGCACTTCAAACAGCTCCAGGGGGGTCATAGAATCATAGAATCAGCCAGGCTGGAAGAGACCTCCAAGCTCATCCCAGCCCTATCCAATCAATCAGACTATGGCACTAAGTGCCCCATCCAGGCTTGTCTTGAACACCTCCAGGGATGGGGACTCCACCACCTCCCTGGGCAGCCCATCCCAATGCCAATCACTCTCTCTGCCAAAGAACTTCCTCCTGCTGTTAGGCTGGCCTGGGGAGTTCCTTTCTAACAGAGGGCAGAATCAAGTTGTTCCATGCTGTGTAGATGCTCTCAGGGTGTGGGAGAGGAAGCAGAGCTCAGCTGATGGCAGTCCCTGGGGCAGGAGGCAGCAGTGCAGTTGGACTCTGGGGAGCTGATTCTCTGCCACAAATGGCACGTGGGGGAGTTCAGGTTTCTGGAGAGAGAGAGCACTGCAACCTACAGCTCTGCACCAAACTGGAGGTCTGAGCCCAGCCTTGATGGGGCTCACAGAGTTTCCTTGTTGATTTTAGGAAGGTTTGAATCTGGATCTTAAGAGCTAGAGGAGTTTAGTATCATAGAATCATAGAACCATAGACTCATAAAATCATAGAGTCATAGAATCATAGAACCATAGAACCATAGATTCATAGAATCATAGAACCATAGACTCATAAAATCATAGAATTATAGAACCATAGACTCACAGAATCATAGAACCACAGACTCATAAAATCATAGAGTCATAGACTCACAGAATCATAGAACCATAGATTCATAGAATCATAGAACTATGGAATCATAGAACTATAGACTCAAAGAATCGTATAATCATAGAACCATAGACTCATAGAACCAGAGACTCCTAGAATCATAGAATCAGTCAGGGCTGGAAGGAACCACAAGGATCAGCCAGTTCCAACCGGCCTGCCGTGCCCAGGGGCGCCCTACCCTAGAGCGGGCTGCCCAGAGCCTCTGCCAGCCTGGCCAAAAACACCTCCAAGGATGAGGCTTCCACCACCTCCCTGGGCAACCCCTTCCAGGCTCTCACCACCCTCGTGGTGAAGAACTTCTTCCTAGCATCCAGTCTGAATCTTCCCACCTCCAGCTTTGTTCCATTCCCTCCAGTCCTATCACTACTAACATCCTTTAAAGTCCCTCCCTTTACTACAGAAGGTGTCTCCTGCCTGCTTCAGGAGGCACATCCCATGCCCTGCCACCTCTGTGTGAAGATTTTTTATCAAATTCAAAGTAGATTTTTCCCTTGGGGTAGGTGGAAGAGCAAACATCGTGCTCCAGGTGCTTCTCCCTCACCTCTTTAATGAAACCTAGAATCATAGAATGGTTTAGGTTGGAAGAGACCTCAAAGATCATCCAGTTCCAACCCCCCTGTGCCATAGGCAGGGACACCTCCCACTAGATCAGGATGCTCAAGACCTCATCCATCCTGGCCTTGAACACCTCCAGGGAGGGAGCAGCCACAACCTCCCTGGGCAACCTGTGCCAGTGTCTCACCACCCTCACTGCAAAGAACTTCCTCCTAACATCCAGTTTCAATCTCCCCTCTGCCAATTTGAACCCATTCCCCTTCATCCTGTCATTACAAGACTTTGTGGATAGTCCCTCCCCAGCCTTCCTGTAACCCCCTTCAGATACTGGAAGGTTGCTCTAAGGTCTCCTGGCAGCCTTCTCTTCTGCAGGCTGAAGAGCCCCAACTCTCTCAGCCTGTCCTCATAGCAGAGCTGCTGCAGCCCTCTGATCACCTTCATGGCCTCCTCTGGACTCTCTCCAGCAGTTCCATGTCCTTCTTGTGCAGGGGGCTCTTGTGAAAGAAGGATCTGCCTTGGAAGAAATCCCTGGGGACAGCCACAGCCCTCCCCACTTGTGTTATGAAAGGGAGCATTTTGCAGTGGTTTGTTTGGTTTGGTTGCTGAATTAAGTTCCTGCATTCAGGAGATTAAAAGCTTAAAAGGGATGGCTGCAGAGGTCTGCATCAAAGTGATGGGGGTTTGCTTTGCAGACTCTAGAGGACCTCTGCTTTGGAAGCACTGAGGGCTTTAAGGCAACTGGTATGAGTTTTTTCAAAGGGAGAGATGAAAGGAAATCCATCAGCAGCAGGAGGGGCTGAGCTGGGCTGCCTGCTACTGCTGCCTGACCAGCACCTCTCTTGGGAGGTGGGGGGCAGAGGCACATGGTGTCCTCTCCAAGGCAGCCATCTGCTCCCTGGAGCTGTGTGGGGATCCATTGGCTGCCTGTGGGCAGGATGTTAGCTGTTTGGGAAAGTCATAAAAGCAGCCTAAGAGAGGAACAAGAGCAGCTTCCAGCTCTGCCGCGCATCCTTTGTACCTCTCGAGCGAGGCCGTGTGGAAAATGTATTAGGGGCAGGAGTTTCGTGCAGCTTTGCTTTCCAGATGGCTACGTGTGATGTGGGGCTTGCCAGATATTGATTGAAATTAGGCTGGTTTTTTTTTTTTTTGATCCAATAGGGTGAAGCCTGTTGTATCATCTCCCAAACCCTTGATTTGTGATGCTGGTCGCTCCCGTAGCTGATCACGCACAGCCACTGAATTGTGGAATCAGGCAGGGTTGGAAGGGACCACAAGGATCAGCCAGTTCCAACCCCCCTGCCATGCCCAGGGGGGCCCTACAGGCTGCCCACAGCCTCAGCCAGCCTGGCCAAAAACACCTCCAGGGATCTGGCCCCAAACACCTCCCTGGGCAACCCATTCCAGCCTCTCACCACTCTCATGCTCAACAACTTCCTCCTCACATAGAATCATAGAATGGTTTAGGTTGGAAGAGACCTCAAAGATCAGCCAGTTCCAACCCCCCTGTGCCATAGGCAGGGACACCTCCCACTAGATCAGGATGCTTAAGACCTCATCCAGCCTGGCCTTGAATACCTCAAGGGAGGTTGTGGAGCACAGAAGCACCCAATGTGATCAAAGATTACATTGGGTGCTTCTGTGCTCCACAACCCTCCTGGACAACCTGTGCCAGTGTCTCACCACCCTCACTGTGAAGAACTTTCTATTAACATCCTGTTTCAATCTTCCCTCTGCCAGTTTGAACCCATTCCCCCTCGTCCTGTCATTACAAGACCTTGTGAACAGTCCCTCCCCAGCCCTCCTGTAGGCCCCCTTCAGATACTGGAAGGTTGCTATAAGGTCTCCAGGGGCAAGCAGCTAAATTCTGCCTAGTGGAAGCCAGACAGGTTTGGGGGTTTGATATTAGGTAGTTTCAGCTATTTTAGGATGCAGAATCCATGGCAATGCTGAGTTCAGTACTCTCAGAACAGACCACACCTGCTTTCCAGACAGAACTCCCTTGAGTTTGGATAATCTCACTCTGTTTTGCATGGCTTTCTTGCAACACGTCCAAGATGTAGACCTCCTTTGATCTTAAAAGCAGAAACAGTTTCATGCATCCTGACTTGCTGCATCTGCACTCTGATTTGGCTTTTTTTGCCAAGTGAGAGGATGCCAGAATGGTCCTGAGGTGCCCAAGATTTAGACCTTCTTTGGGTTTAAATCCAGAAACTATTTCGTGCATCCTTACTTGCTGCATCTGCACTCTGATTTGGCTTTTTTTGCCAAATGAGAAGCTGCCAGAATGGTCCTGAGGTGCCCACAGGGATGAGGGGATAGAATCGTAGAATCATAGAATGGTTTAGGTTGGAAGGGACCTCAAAGCTCAGCCAGTTCCAACCTCCCTGCACCACAGGCAGGGACACCTCCCACTAGAACAAGGTACTCAAGGCCTCATCCAGCCTGGCCTCGAACACCTCCCTGGGCAACCTGTGCCAGTGTCTCATCACCCTCACTGCAAACAACTTCCTCATAACATCCAGTTTCCACCTCCCCTCTGACAGTTTAAACCTGTTCCCCCTCACCCTGTCATTACAAGACCTTGTCAATAGTCCCTCCCCATCCTTCCTGCAGCCCCCTTCAGATCCTGGAAGGCCACTCCAAGGTCTCCTGGAAGCCCTCTCTTCTCCAAGCTTCAAAGCCCCAACTCTCTCAACCTGTCCTCATAGCAGAGCTGCTACAGCCCTCTCAGCATCTTGGTGGCCTCCTTTTGACTGGCTCCACCAGCTCCATGGGCTGGATGGCAGGGATGGCATCTAGAGGGACCTGGACAGGCTGCAGAGGTGGGCACAAGACAACCTCAGGAGGTTCAACAAAGACAAGTGCAAGGCCCTGCACCTGGGTTGAGGCAATCCCAAGCACAAATCCAGGCTGGTGGTGCTGGTGGAGAAGCTGAAGATGAGGCAGCAGTGTGCACTTGCAGGGCAGAAAGGCAAGCAGAGGCTGGGCTGCAGCAGGAGCAGTGTGGGCAGCAGGGCCAGGGAGGTGATTCTGCCCCTCTGCTGTGCTCTGCTGAGAGCCCACCTGGAGTAGTGCATCCAGTGCTGGAGCCCCTGGGACAAGAGGGATGTGGAGATGCTGGAGGTGTGCAGAGAAGGGCCCCGAGGATGCTCAGAGGGCTGCAGCAGCTCTGCTGTGAGCACAGCCTGAAAGAGTTGGGGCTGTGCAGGCTGCAGAAGAGGAGGCTCCCAGGGGACCTTCTGGTGGCCTTCCAGGATCTGAAGGGGGCTACAAAAAAGCTGGGGAGGGACTTTTGAGGCTGTCAGGGAGTGCCAGGAGTGGGGGGAATGGAGCAAAGCTGGAGGTGGGGAGATTCAGAGTGGATGTGAGGAGGAAGTTGCTGAGCAGGAGAGTGGTGAGAGGCTGGAATGGGTTGCCCCTGCAGGGAGGTGTTTGGGGCCAGATCCCTGGAGGTGTTTTTGGCCAGGCTGGCAGAGGCTGTGGGCAGCCTGCTCTAGGGTAGGGTGTCCCTGGGCATGGCAGGGGGGTTGGAAGTGGCTGATCCTTGTGGTCCCTTCCAACTCTGACTGATTCTAGGATTCTATCATCTGAGTATGATGTGGTTTGCTCTTTGGATGGCTGACAGCAAACAGGGAACCCTGCTATATTGTGCTGCCATTTCTCAATCCCAGTGAGTGACCATTGCAGAATCATTCCAAGAGAACTGAATGGTTGGAGTAAACACCTCAGGATTGAGGAGGAAGTGTCCAGGCACGTAGCAAGGATAGGACAGAGCCATATTCCCTCAGCCTGTGTGATGTCCAGAGAGGTGACATAGTTGGCAGTCAGCAGAGTGCATTGGAAGATTTCACAACTGCAAAGAAAACACCAACTTGACCTCTTTTT
>VWZI01022480.1:6280-24953 GCA_013396835.1 Psilopogon haemacephalus | reverse complement strand
GGGGGGGGGTGTGTGAGGGGGTGCATACCCTCAGCTGGTGTAAATGGGTCAAGATTCCCCACAGCCAAGTCATTCCTGGATCTTGTTACCTATTTTTTTCTGGAGTCAGAACTGTTGCTGTGATAGAAGCCCAGAGCTGCACATATTAAAGTCATCAGGAGGAGTTTCATTACTGCCTGTGCAAGTGAAATGAAGACAGACAGAATGGGGAATGTGCTCACAAGTGACAAAGGATTTCAATCTCCAAATGGTGCTGGTGTTTGGTTTTTGGTTTTTTTCTCTTGCCTCCCTCCTGTGTATGGTCCTTGTGCACAGTAACCAGGTCTAGCAGATGCCATTAATACAATGGGAGGATTGTAGTGGAGGGGAGAGGAAATGCATTTCCCAATCCCTACTGGAAATTATGGCTCTTTTTAATTCCTCCAAGCAGCTTAGATTGAAAGAGTTCCAATTTATCTATTTTTTTCTTTTTTCTTCTTCTTTTTTTTTTTTTTCCCTTTCTTTTCCCATTGGCCATTTCCCATAGCTGCACATCCCTCAAGTGAGCACTCAGCCTTTGGGACAACACAGCTCCCTTCCTCACTCTCCTCCTTTGGGATGTTCTCTACAGCAAGTCTACCTGGACTCCCCCAGACCAGTCACTGCCCACAGCTCCCTTCCTCACCCTCCACCTTTGGGATGCTCTCTAGAGCAAGTCTATCTGGACTCCCACAGCTCCCTTTCTCACCCTCCTCCTTTGGGATGCTCCTTAGAGCAACTCTACCTGGACTCCCCCGGACCAGTCACTGCCCACAGCTCCCTTCCTCACTCTCCTCCTTTGGGATGCTCCTTAGAGCAACTCTACCTGGACTCCCACAGCTCCCTTCCTCACCCTCCTCCTTTGGGATGCTCTCTACAGCAAGTCTACCTGGACTGCCCTGGACCAGTCACTGCCTATTGCTCCCTTCCTCACCCTCCTCCTTTGGGATGCTCCCTAGAGCAACTCTACCTGGACTCCCACAGCTCCCTTCCTCACCCTCCTCCTTTGGGATGCTCCCTAGAGCAACTCTACCTGGACTCCCACAGCTCCCTTCCTCACCCTCCTCCTTTGGAATGCTCTCTACAGCGAGTCTACCTGGACTCCCCTGGACCAGTCACTGCCCACAGCTCCCTTCATCACCCTCTTCCTTTGGGATGCTCTCTAGAGCAAGTCTACTTGGACTCCTCTGGACCAGTCACTGCCCTTTCTGCTGCTTTCTGCTGTCACTTGTTTTATTTGAAGGGAGGAATCGTTTTGCTCCACATCGTTGCAGCTTTTCACGTCGTTGTACATTTCAAGAGCTCGTCCTTCACTCATCCTCTCAGAACGCCAAGCACCTGGTAAAGAGACTCCAAAGAGATGTTTCTGTCCCTTGTCTTCCCTCTTCGTTCTCCAAAACTTCTGTCTTGGGCATGTCCTCCAGAACTGAGCCAGTGCAGAGCTTTCCCTCTGTCCTGTAGTACTCACTGCAGGGAAGAGGCTGGTGCACGCCTGGCAGCTCACTGGGGAAGGAGGTCTTGGACCAGCAGTGCTCAGAGCTGCTGTCTCTTGGCTGGTGGGCTCTTGGCTGTTCATCAACGACAGAGGAAAGTGCCCTCTTGTCTAATCCCACGCATGGTGGAATGGTCTGGAAGGAACATGAACACACCCAAGAGCTAAGGTCTCCAACACATGAAAAAGTGGGGATGACAGAGTGGAAGCCTGCCTCTGGGCACACAGCAGGCAGCAGGACAGACCTAGGGCCAGCAGAAGAAATGTGGTGGCCACAGCCTCGTTTCAAGGGCCAGTGGCCTTGCCAGGGCTTCCTCAGGTATCTCTATCTTGCAGACAGCTCAACTCCTGCATTTTTAGGCTCTTGGTAGAGACAGGACTAGGGGGAAGCAACCAAAGCTGGAGGTGGGGAGATTCAGACTGGAGGTGAGGAGGAAGTTGTTGAGCATGAGAGTAGTGAGAGGCTGGAATGGGTTGCCCCTGCAGGGAGGTGTTTGGGGCCAGATCCCTGGAGGTGTTTTTGGCCAGGCTGGCAGAGGCTGTGGGCAGCCTGATCTAGGGTAGGGTGTCCCTGGGCATGGCAGGAGGGTTGGAAGTGTCTGATCCTTGTGGTCCCTTCCAACCCTGACTGATTCTAGGATTCTATGATTCTATGAAAAATGAGATGCTAGGCTGTGAAAGAAAACACTGCTGATGGCTGCTTCTCTCCTAGGTTTGCTGGGATGTATAAAAGCAAGGACACAAACATAGATAAGAGATTGTGGCTCTCTGTCTGTGGAGCCTGAGCTCTCTCTCCCTGGCTTCTAACTGGATCTGTGTGACCCAACTAATCAATTCTGCTTCTAACCCCCCTGGCTGATGTTCCTTGTTCACTTTGCACATAAGGCAGATTCTGGGATAAGGTTGGAGGGTGGAGAGAAGGTGGAAGGGTGGTTGGGAGTCCCTCTTGGGGACTCTGATTTCTGGGAGGGGCATGGTGTTTCTGTATTAAATTTAACTTATTTCTCTATCTAGCTGTAAATATTTGCAATATATTGTAAATATCTGCTTGTCTGTTGTGCTGAGCTGTGAATAGAAAGCTTCAGTCCTTAACTTCCAGCTGGCCTGAGTCTAGTCTGGGTGAATTCAAAAGAGGTGGGGGGGACAGGGAACTCCCAAACCATAATAGTTGTGCAACATGGAAAATGTCCTGTGGAGATGGCTGGAGCCCCATTTCTCACCCTGTTTTCCATGAGCCTTTCCTTCAGTGCTTTCAATGCAGCTCTCTCCTGGTTCTGTGCTGCTGCTCGATGTGGTGAGGAGCGATGAGTTGAGACAGACCTGAGAGCTTCTGTTACAGAACTGCTGCACAAGAGCAGGTACTGGGTAACCTGGCAGGAACTGCTCATGGCAAAGGCAGAGTTTGCTCTGGGAGTCCTCAGGACTGTTCCCCTGGTCAGCAGGGTGTGCTTCAAATCTCCTGGGCTGGATGGTGGGGGATCAGCTTCAGCCCTTGTCACCAGATCTCTGCAAGCAAGAAGTTTGTGATTGGTTAAATGAACCCAGTATGGGCAGGAGCCACCACCAGAATCATAGAATCACAGAATGGGTTGGCTTGGAAGGGACCCTAAAGATCATCCAGTTTCAACCCCCCTGACACAGGCAGGGACACCTCCCACCAGCCCAGGTTGGCTTGGAAGGGATCCTATAGATCAACCAGTTCCAACCCCACTGCCACAGGCAGGGACACCTCCTACCAGCCTAGGTTGGCTTGGAAGGGACCCTAATGATAAACCAGTTCCACCCCACTGCCACAGGCAGGGACATCTCCCAGTAGCCCAGGTTGCTCAAGGTCTCATCCAACCTGGCCTTGAAGACTTCCAGGGATGAGGCACCTACAGCTTCCCTGGACAACCTCTGCCAGTGTCTGCCCACCCTGGCTGTGAGGAACTCAATCAGCAATGCTCTGCTGTCCCTCAGGGCACAGCACAGCAGCCACTGCAGAGAGCTGCTGAGGCCAGGGGCAGAAGGCTGAGGGTTGGAAGGATTTGACTCTCTCCCACAGCTCTTGAGTCCTTCCATGGTTGCTGGTGATGGGCTCTCCAGTCAATCTGAACACCAAGGCAGCTGTCCTCAGTGGGTCACACAGGGAAATGTGGCACTGCATGTCCTGCATGGACTGCTTGGGGGTGGGAGGGACCTTTAAAGGTGAAGAGCAGCATTGAGCAGGACTCAGAAACACAAACCCAGTCTCCATGCCCTGCTGCCTGATGTTTTGCAGCCCACTGATTGGCACTGTGTGCTGGCTTGAACTAATTGGAGAATTTGAGTGAGAAATTAGACTATTGGCTGTGAGAGGAGAACAGATGATGCTGCTTCCCTCAGAGTTCTACTGAGAAAGAAAAAAAAAGATTGTTTTAAGAATTGTTACCCAAATATAGATAGGTCAGGTGGTTTCAGACCTCTCTGGCTGTAGCTGCTCTTTGCATGGTTCCTTTCTCTCTGCCTTGGCAGCTGATTCTCAATAATTCTACTAACCTCTTTCCTACTGCTAACCCCCCCTGGCTGATCTACCTCCACCTATCTGCAGCATCAACAGGTGGTGAGAGAAGATTGGGGAAGGGGGGAAAGGTGGTAGGGGTGGTTGGTTACCCTTCTTGGGGATTTTGATCTCCTGGAGGGCTGTGGTGTTTCTGTGTTACCTTTTCACTGTATATATCTGTAAATATCTGTTACACATTGTCAGTATCTGCTTGGATATTGAGCATTGCTGTAAATATAAAGCTTCATTCATCAGCTCCCAGTGTTCTCAGTCCTAGCCTAGGTAATATCAAAAGGTGGGGGGCAGGGAACTGCCAAACCACCAGACACTGTCTGAAAGCACAGCCTGCAGAGACAGTGTCTGTACCTGCTTGGAGGTTAAACTTCCAACTGATTTCATGAGCTGCCTTGGCAGATTCCAAGCCCAGGAATTGGGAATCCCACAGCCTTGGGCTATTTAGGCTGATTTATGATCTCCTGAAAATGTTGGTGGGTCAGGGCTACTTGTGACCACTCTGGAAAGGGGGAAAAAAATAAATAAATTAAAATCTGGCTGAAGCCTTAAAAAAACCCCAAAACAACCAAATCTGCTGCAATCCCTTCTCCTCCTTCTTCTCCTCTTCCTTTCCCCCTTCCTTTTCCTCCTCCTTCTCCTCTTCCTCCTTCTCCTCCTTCTCCTCTTCTTCTCCTCCTCCTCTTCTTCCTCCTCCTCCTCTTTCTCCTCCTCCTCTTCCTCCTTCTCCTCTCCCTTCTCCTCCTCCTCCTTCTCCTCCTCCTCCTTCTCCTCTTCATTATCCTCCTCCTCTTCCTCTTTCTCCTCTTTCTTCTCCTCCTCCTCCTCCTTCTCCTCCTTCTTCTCCTCTTCATTCTCCTCCTTCTCCTCTTCCTTCTCCTCCTCCTCCTCCAGGTGTTTTCTCTTTGAGTTTTCCAGACAACCCAAACTGGCATAACGCGGTTGAAGCCTTTAAAATAGTTTGGAGCTGATGTTTCAATTCAGCTCTGATTTTGTCCCTGTTTGGCAAGCCTGATTTATCAGATCAGCACCACCACAAGACACAATTTCATTGGGGAAAAAAAAAAACCAAAAACCAAAAACACCAACACAGTCCAGATAAAGGTCATCTTGCTGCTGTTAATGCACTTTGCATTTTACTGCCAGGGCAATTGTCTGCCCCTGGGCTCTTTGCTGCTCTGGTGAGGTTCATTTCCCATCCACATTGACTTTCTTCTGCCCCCTTTTCTTTTTTTTTTCTTCTCATCAGAACCTGTCTCTAATTTTTTTTCCCTGGCATTTTCAGGGTATCCTATAAATACCTTACTCAAATGGGCCTGAACCTACCTGTTGGGTATCAGAACTGCAACTCATCTGTTCACCAGAGGGAGGAAAGAGGCTGCTTACCAAGGACACAGGAAACACCCAAGAAGAGGAAGGCAGTGGGAAGACATCCTCCTGTGTCTTCCTGGCTGCCTTGGTGATGGGATTCCAGGGAAGCATCACAAAGGGTGTGTGTGGGGGGGACATTCCACCCACTCCCAGCCCCTTCCTCCTCCCCAGCAGAGTCATGGACATCCAAGGATTTGTGGGATGTCCATGAACAGCAGGAGCAGTCACACACCTCCAGCTCCTTCTGGAAGTGCCATTCCCTTCCTCCTACCCAGCATAGTTGTGTGGACATCCTGGGTTTACTGGGATTCATAGAACCATAGAATGGGTTGGGTTGGAAGGGATCTTAGAGACCATCCAGTTGCAACACCCCTGCCATGGGCAGGGACACCTCCCACCAGCATAGGTTGCTCAAGGCCTCATCCAACCTGGCCTTGAACACCTCCTGGCAGGGGACAGCCATGACCGTCTTGGGCAACCACCTCACTGCAAAGAACTTTCTCCTAACATCCTGTTCAATCTTCCTTCCTCAAGCTTCAATCCATTCTCTCTCATCCTATCACTCCCATCCCTGGTAAAAAGTCCCTCCCCAGATCTCCTGTAGCACCTTCAGGTACTGGAAGGCTGCTCTGAGGTCTCCCTGGAGCCTTCTCTTCTCCAGGCTGAACACCCCTAGCTCTCTTAGCCTTGTGCCCATAGGGGAGGTTCTGCAGCCCTCTGATCTGCTTCCTCTACCTTGTTCTTCACCAGCACGAGGGACTCTGTTGGACCAGCTCCCAGCCAAGCAAAGTGACACACTCCAAAGGATAAATTTCAACAGAAATAGCCTCGGATTAATGCAGGTTTTCATTTCCATACTAATTGCTGCAGACAGTGATAAGTAAGAAACTTCATTTTCCCATGACATAAGAAGGTGCCTCTCTGGTTTCCAAATGTGGAAGAGAGCAGAGGAACGCCTCAGTTGTGCCTTTTAAGGCATTGTCAAAGCCACGAATTTCTACACTCAAAAAACCCCCCAAACCTAGGAATATATCTTGTAAATGCAGCAGAGCCAAGGACTGTGACATCCACACTGAAATAATTCTCCTCTATGCCTCCACCCAGGCTTGCTAAGTGACAGATGATTGCTACCTCACCATGGCCATGCCTCAGTGTTTGGCTGGCAGCACAGAGGCTGGGCTGCAGCAGGAGCAGTGTGGGCAGCAGGGCCAGGGAGGTGATTCTCCCCCTCTGCTGTGCTCTGCTGAGAGCCCACCTGGAGTACTGCATCCAGTGCTGGAGCCACTGGGACAAGAGATGCTGGAGGTGTGCAGAGAAGGGCCCCGAGAATGCTCAGAGGGCTGCAGCAGCTCTGCTGTGAGCACAGCCTGAAAGAGTTGGGGCTGTGCAGGCTGGAGAAGAGGAGGCTCCCAGGTGACCTTCTTGTGGCCTTCCAGGATCTGAAGGGGGCTACAAAAAAGCTGGGGAAGGACTTTTGAGGCTATCAGGGAGTGACAGTACTAGGGGGAATGGAGCAAAGCTGGAGGTGGGGAGATTCAGACTGGAGGTGTACCACATCCAAATGACCTTTCAATACATCCAGGGTGGGTAACTCCACCCGGGAGCTCATTCCAGTCCCTGACCATTCTCTCTTCCTAATGTCCTATCTAAACCTTCCCAGTCTCAGCTCGAGGCCATTCCCCTTTGTTCTGTCTCCAGTTACCTACCTCGATACTCCTGATCCTCATGCAGGCTTTATGTAAATAAATACACCTGGATGCAGGTTGGGAGAGCCTGTGATGGACAATGCCATGCAGCTCTGCAACCACCAACCCATAGGCTGGCCCTGAAAAAGAAGAGAAAATGCAGTTTCTGTTAGAGTATTGCCCCTTGTATATCCTTGGAGCTCTTCTAGATGAGGAGGAAGTTGTTGAGCATGAGAATGGTGAGAGGCTGGAATGGGTTGCCCCTGCAGGGAGGTGTTTGGGGCCAGATCCCTGGAGGTGTTTTTGGCCAGGCTGGCAGAGGCTGTGGGCAGCCTGCTCTAGGGTAGGGTGTCCCTGGGCATGGCAGGGGGGTTGGAATTGGCTGATCCTTGTGGTCCCTTCCAAGCCTGACTGATTCTATGATTCTAAGAGCAGCAAAGTGGAGCAGCACCTGTGGCAATGCATTACAAATGCTGCTAAATACCTGGATGACAGGGGAAACCTGGAATGGGAACCATTCCTAGCAGAGCATTTGATCTATTTACTGAAATTCCAGTGCTCTGAAGCACAGGAATGATTCTGGATGGGCTGCATCATTATTATTCATCCCATTTATTACCCTGGTTGCTGCCTGCAGTCAGCAGTGGTTTATTATAATGTGATTTCTCAACTGCATCCATATGATAGAGCAGCAGCTAATGAAGTGTGCAGGCACCCAAAGCCCCAGCTTCGTTGACATTCATTCCCACCAAGGCTCTGCCAGAACTAATTGCTGTCAAGGCTGCTCAGGCATGTGTCTGAGTTCCATCTCACTGAGTGACAGAGATGATGCTGCTACAAACCAGTGGAAGAACCCTTCCAGCTGGCAGCACAGCCCAGCACGTTGCAAGGGAGTTTCTCCAGGGAGCTGATGCTCCTGTGGGGCCAAGAATAGTCTGAGGATTCGGTTGCTTTTTGTGTCCTTTAAATCTAAGTATGGCATTTAGAATCACAGAATCAGTCAGGGTTGGAAGGGACCACAAGGATCAGGCAGTTCCAACCCCCCTGCCATGCCCAGGGACATCCTACCCTACATCAGGCTGCCCACAGCCTCAGCCAGCCTGGCTGCAAACACCTCCAGGGATCTGGCCCCAGCCACCAACCTGGGCAGCCCATTCCAGCCTCTCACCACTCTCGTGCTCAACAACTTCCTCCTCACCTCCAGTCTGAATCTCCCCACCTCCAGCTTTGCTCCATGTGTGCAGAGGAAATAAGGGCTGAGCATGAGAGGGTGTTGGGTAGAAGATGGGGAGGTGTGGTCTGCCTCCAGTGCACCATAGGTCAGAGGAGCATAGAATGGTTTGGGTTGGAAGAGATCACCTAGTTCCACCAATAGGGACATTTTCCACTGGACCAGGTGGCCCAAGGCCTCATTCAGGGTCTCCTGAGCTTCAGGCAGGCCATGGGGTTTGTGCCAGAGGAAGAGTCAAAGACCTGGGATTTGAAGGCAGGGGTGAGGAGTCGCTCATGTCCCAGCCCTCCTGCTGAGCTTCCACTTTCTGCTGCCCTCTTAGCCTTGCCCTGCCTGAGGCACAGCTCCTCTCTCTGCCCCCCGATGCGCACCTCCGCTCTGCAGCCCAGTTCCTCTTCCCAAGCTGCAAACGCTCTGCTGCGAGCTCAGCCTTCCTTTAAAGGCATTTTTTAGCCTCAAAAAGCAATAAAGGGAGAGGAAGTTTGGAGCTCAGAAGCTTGTGAATCCCGGGGCTGCTGGAGCAGCTCTGCTGAACGACTCCGTTTCCCCGACGTTTGCGCATTCCTCTCTCCAAAGGCAGCCTCCGCGGATCGCTCCGGCTACGCCTTGCCAAAATACTTGGGGCTGAGCCAAGGGAACGATCTCAGCCGTTGCAGGTGGGTTATAGACCCCCTGAGAGGTGCTGGAGGTGTCAGGGAGGTCACTAATTGTGGCTCGTTATGGCTCGTAGGGGAAGGATGCTCTCAGCACGGAGGGGCAGGGCTCTTGAGCACGACACCTTGGTGGGCGCTTTCTGCTGCAGGCCAGGTGAGCAGGGCTGTAGGGTTTCCATTTCCCATCTCCTGGAGTTAGCTTTTGCTGCTGGGTTGCCTTTTGGAGGGTTAGGGGCGGGGGGGCCCTGCAGCATTTTTGCTAACCATTTCCCTGCGCCTTCAGCCCTCTGTGTCTCGGCCAGCTCGCTCCCACCAAGCCAGCTTCTATTGTCTGCTGGGCTGGGCTGGTGTGCAAGCTGCCTGCACGTTTGCAAGCGTTAGCCAGGCCCCAACATCTGCTTTTTATTGGTAATTACACGAGCCCCATTTTAATAAGAGGTAATTCTTACAGCCCTTATAAAAATCTATACGGCTCCAGGGAAAGGAGGCGAAGGAGGTTTTGCAAGCCTCTTGCAGCAGCAAGCCCAAAACGAGTGGAAATAAATCCTATCAGAGCAGAAGTGATCCCAGCCACTCCTGACAGCGTGTTCAGGGCTGCCTTTGTGACTCCTCCTCGGGCTGTTCGTGCTCTGCAGAACAGACCTGCAAAGGCTTCCTCTTCTGAGTGCTCTTAACCTGCTCAAACACGGCGACCTGGTCCTGAAAAGGGCACAGAATCACTTCTTAGATTGGAAAAGACCTTCAAGATGGTTGAGTCCAATCATTAGGTTCACACTGACAAGTCCTTGGCATAGACAGATACCCCCTCCTGGGTGTACCTTGACTGCTGTGAATTCTGCATCCTAAAATAGCTGAAACTACCTAATATCAAACCTGTCTGGCTTCCACTAGGCAGAATTTAGCTGCTTGCCCCTGGAGACCTTATAGCAACCTTCCAGTATCTGAAGGGGGCCTACAGGAAGGCTGGGGAGGGACTGTTCACAAGGTCTTGTAATGACAGGATGAGGGGGAATGGGTTCAAACTGGCAGAGGGGAGATTGAAACTGGATGTTAGGAGGAAGTTCTTCACAGTGAGGGTGGTGAGACACTGGCACAGGTTGCCCAGGAGGGTTGTGGAGCACAGAAGCACCCAATGTAATCTTTGATCACATTGGGTGCTTCTGTGCTCCACAACCTCCCTTGAGGTGTTCAAGGCCAGGCTGGATGAGGTCTTAAGCATCCTGATCTAGTGGGAGGTGTCCCTGCCTATGGCACATGGGGGAACTGGATGATCTTTGAAGTCTCTTCCAACCTAAACCGTTCTATGATTCTATAATTTCCCCCAAATTTTTGAGTCCTGCGTTGGCAGCGGTGGTCAGAGTGGAGATGATCCTAGAGACAGGAGAACCTTCCTGTAGGAACTGGATGATCTTTAAGGTCTCTTCCAACCTAAACCATTCTATGATTCTATGAAAGGGGTTCTTCAAGATCAGGTGGGACCTGGGGAACACTGAAGGTTTGGGGGCTGTGCCTGAATGGATCAGAGGCTTTGGCATTGCAGATAGGTGTCCAGATGGGTGGCCAAGACCTTGTCTGTGCTCAGACTTATTGCAGACTGGGTATAAACTGAGTTGAAAGAGCAGGCCCGAGACATGAGTAACGTCTGAAGTGGATGACATCCAATATCCACATCATGACAAAAAAAAAAAAAGTCTTTGGGGGCTCCATTAAAAGCTTCCAGCTTCCATTTCCCACCCTCGTCTGTAGCTAAAGGCTGCTGAGCTGCTTTGGCAATCGCCGGCGCTGGGCTCTGCCATTCCGCAGGGGTGTCCCCTGGCCTTTTGGGAGGAGGCAGTGACAAATGACATCTTTGCAAGGTCATCCCTGAATCTTTGAGGAGCCAGGGAGCTGTTTGGGGGGCTGCTGCCACCCGGTGAATGCCAGCAGCCAAGCCCATATGGAGCATTGTGCGCCGAGCTCATTGCCGATGCGAATGCACACAACTCGTTTTGATTAAGAACAAAACGCGGAATTGACTCAAACTGAGGGCTTGGGGGATTTTGGTTTTTTGTTGTTGTTGTTGCTGTGGTGGTTTCGTTTGAAAAGCTTCGAGCCTCTCATTATCATCATGCTTTCTTTCAGGGCAGGAAATGGGAATTTCCGTCAAGTAAATGCTGAAAGGCAGAGGGTGAAGTCCAGGAACGTTCACGTCCCTGACGAACGGAAGGATAAACACGCAAAACAAATTTGGGGAGACTCAGCTAAGCATCTGGGGGCATGCTATGGCATGTGGATGGTTTAAATTATTCACTCTGTATTAAGCAGCCACGTACACAAGCAGCGAAAGGGCAAAGCAGGGGGTTTGAGAGAGGCCTTTCCCCTTTGCACAGTAACTGAGAGCTCTCTGGCGTGTGATTATTTATTGTCATCCACAGCCCAGGAGGGTTTGTGCTGCAGGATGCCAGGCTGGGGGTGTTTAAGGCAAGGCTGGATGAGGCTCTGTCCAGCCTAATCTAGGGTAGGGTGTCCCTGGGCATTGCAGGGGGTTTGGAACTGGATGATCATTGTGGCCCCTTCCAACCCTCACTGATTCTCTGATTCTATCATTCTATGATTTGATGATTCTATGATTCTATTCTATGGTTTTCATGCGAACAAGGAGCTCCTTCCAGCACTGAAGAAGGTCCCACGGCAGCTTTTGTAGCCCTGGGGTCACCGAGGTGGGATCAGAAAGCTGTTGTGTAAGCTCAGAGCTGTGTTTGGGAAGGGACTCGCTGGCCACTGAGCGCAGCCAGCTCGCAGGTGCTCCTCCGCCACTGCCCATCCTTGGGGTGTCCTGGCCGAGTGGAAAATCCTCGTGCCAGGGGAAAGTGGGGAGTGGCAGCCACATGCTTTGCTCTCTCAACACCCGGGTGAATCTGGCCAGGCAGTCTCTTCATTTTGATGGGGGCCAAATCACAGCCGGTGCTGGCAGCATTCCTTACAAATGAGGGTGTTTGGTACGGGCAGGACCAAGCCCCTCTGCTGCAGGGCGCTTTGGTGTTTCCTGGCAGGAGGGAAGTTAAAGGAAGGACATTTTCACCCAGCATGGCATTAAAAAGCAATATTGCAAAGGCAAGCTCTCCAGATTAGAGAACTGCAGGCTGCGTGGTGCAGGTTTCAGTGGAAGGAGCAGCTCCCATTTTCTTTCCTTCCCAGGTCTTCAGCGAGCTGGGGCACTTGGAGTTCAAGCTCATTTCATGTGGCTGGAGAGGAGGAGAAGTGTCTTCAAGGCACTGTTTCACAACCCAGGGAAACCATCGTCCTAACCCTCCCCAGATACACTGCTCCTTGCCTTCGGGCTGCTGATTCAGCCAACAGCTCCCAACCTCTAGAGCTGCAGAGTGCACACACAGCCCAGACAGCAACTGTGTGCTGGGCTGCAGCAAGAGAAGCTGTGGGCAGCAGGGCCAGGGAGGGGATTCTGCCCCTTTACTCTGCTCCCCTCATACCCCACCTGAGCACTGTGTGAAGCTCTGCAGCCCCCAAAACAAGCAGGGCATGGAAATGTTGGAGAGAGTCTAGAGGAGGGCCATGAAAATGCTCAGAGGGCTGCAGCAGCTCTTTGATCACATTGGGTGATTCTGTGCTCCACAACCTCCCTGGAGGTGTTCAAGGCCAGGGGTCTGCTCTCATCAGACCCCACCTGCAGCACTGTCTGCAGCTCTGCAGCTCCCAGGACAAGCAGGACATGGAACTGCTGGAGAGAGTCCAGAGGAGGGCCACAAAGATGCTGAGAGGGCTGCAGCAGCTCTGCTATGAGGATAGGCTGAGGGAGTTGTGGCATTTCAGCCTGGAAAAGAGAAGGCTGCCAGGAGACCTTAGAGTAGCCTTCCAGTATCTGAAGGGGGCTACAGGAGGGCCTTGTCATGACAAGGTCTTGTAATGACAGGATGAGAGGAATGGGTTTAAAGTGGCAGAGGGGAAATTTAAACAGGATGTTAGAAGGAAGTTTTTTGCAGTGAGGGTGGTGAGACACTGGCACAGGTTGCCCAGGGAGGTTGTGGCTGCTCCCTTCCTGGAGGTGTTCAAGGCCAGGCTGGATGAGCAACCTGATCTAGTGGGAAGTGTCCCTGCCTATGGCACAGGGGGGTTGGAACTGGATGATCTTTGAGGTCTCTTCCAACCTAAACCTTTCTGTGATTCTATAATTTCCCCAAAATTTAGAGTGGAGATGATCCTAGAGACAGGAGAACCTTCCTGTGGGGAAGAGTCTCACCACTTGGAGGCTGGTGGCAAAGTGTTGGGAAAGTCATGCAGAGGAAAGGAGGCAAAACAGGAAATGAAAAACTAAACTGAATCTCAGGGTGAAAATTTGGGGAAGGGAGGGGGGGAGGAGGGAAATTTGCAGCGGATTGAAAAATACTGGAACATAAATTTTCTTCGAGTTCTTCCACCTCAAATAAATTATCTGTGCAGGACAACCCCAAATAGGGGAGAAGTATTGCAGCTGGCAAAATTTAGGAACTAGAAGAAGCCCGAAGCAGAGAGGGAGGGTGTCAGGAATTGTCATGATAAGGTTTTCTTCAAACAAATTATTTCTGCCTCCGGATTGGTAGGTGGCAGTGGAAAAAAACCACAACTCCTCGTGTGTTTAAAACCCAGGGCATCTTCAAGAACCATCACAGAAACCCTGAGCAGACAGGAGCAAACAGCCCTGAGGGACTCATTTGTCTTTGCTGTCAAGAGGAAAATTAAGGCTCTGGGGGACAGAGGGGCTGGGTGTGATGGATGCTGTGGCAGCAGGCAAACAGGTCAGGCACCAGAACCCCTCTGCCCTGCAGAACAGAGGCTGGCGAGTGTACACCTGTGGGGAGGAGAGAGGGGACGGGAAGATAAATGGGGGAAAGTCCCTAAAATGATAAATGTTTCTTCTTGTTAGGAACTGACAGCAATAACCTCCCCCTGGGAAGGCAAACTGGATCCCCCGGAGCTGGTGGCAGGTGATGGCTGCCTGTGGGCAGAGCCTGGTGCGTGGCTGTACCTCAATCAGCTCCAGCAAGCGGGGATGGGAGCTGGGGGCCCATACTAGATGTTTTCTTGGGGGAACTGGGCCCAGCACTGAATGATCCAAGTTGACCCATACATGCCCTTGAGTGAGCTGGAGCACATCAGCTCCAGCTGATGCCACCCAGCTCATGTGCTGCAGCACCACTGCATGCTGCAAACCAAACTGCTGTGAGTGGGGGAGCTGGGGACATGTGCTGCAAAGAATCACAGAAACATCCACGTTGGAAAAGCCCCTCAAGATCATAGAATCATAGAATCAGTCAGGGTTGGAAGGAACCACAAGGATCAGCCAGCTCCAACCCCCCTGCCATGCCCAGGGACACCCTACCCTAGATCAGGCTGCCCACAGCCTCAGCCAGCCTGGCCAAAAACACCTCCAGGGATCTGGCCCCAAACACCTCCCTGCAGGGGCAACCCATTCCAGCCTCTCACCACTCTCAAGCTCAACAACTTCCTCCTCACATCCAATCTCAATCTCCCCACCTCCAGCTTTGCTCCATTCCCCCCAGTCCTGTCACTCCCTCATAGCCTCAAAAGTCTCTCCCCAGCTTTCTTGTAGCCCCCTTTGAATCCTGGAAGGCCACAAGAAGGTCACCTGGGAGCCTCCTCTTCTCCAGCCTGCACAGCCCCAACTCTTTCAGGCTGTGCTCACAGCAGAGCTGCTGCAGCCCTCTGAGCATCCTCGGGGCCCTTCTCTGCACACCTCCAGCATCTCCACATCCCTCTTGTCCCAGGGGCTCCAGCACTGGATGCACTACTCCAGGTGGGCTCTCAGCAGAGCAGAGCAGAGGGGCAGAATCCCCTCCCTGGCCCTGCTGCCCACACTGCTCCTGCTGCAGCCCAGCCTCTGCTTGCCTTTCTGCCCTGCAAGTGCACACTGCTGCCTCAGCTTCAGCTTCTCATCCACCAGCACTCCCAAGTCCCTCTCCTCAGGGCTGCTGTCCAGCCACTCCTTGCCCAGCCTGGATTTGTGCTTGGGATTGCCTCAACCCAGATGCAGGACCTTGCACTTGGCCAAGATCACCAAGTCCAACCTATAAATCCACTCTACAAGATTCACCTTAAACCATATCCCCAAGCACCACATCCAAACAACCTTTCAATACATCCAAATGACCTTTCAATACATCCACCACCTCTCTGGGCAGCTCATTCCAGTCCCTGACCAATCTCTCTTCCTAATGTCCTATCTAAACCTCCCCAGTCTCAGCTCGAGGCCATTCTCCTTTGTTCTGTCTCCAGTTACCTACCTCGATACTCCTGATCCTCATGCAGGCTTTATGTAAATAAATACACCTGGATGCAGATTAGGAGAGCCTGTGATGGACAATGCCATGCAGCTTTGCAACCACCAACCCATAGGGTATGAAACCCAGCCCTGAAAAAGAAGAGAAAATGCAGTTTCTGTTAGAGTATTGCCCCTTGTATATCCTTGGAGCTCTTCTAGATGAGGAGGAAGTTGTTGAGCATGAGAGTGGTGAGAGGCTGGAATGGGTTGGCCCTGCAGGGAGGTGTTTGGGGCCAGATCCCTGGAGGTGTTTTTGGCCAGGCTGGCAGAGGCTGTGGGCAGCCTGCTCTAGGGTAGGGTGTCCCTGGGCATGGCAGGGGGTTTGGAACTGCATGATCCTTGTGGTCCCTTCCAACCCTGACTGATTCTATGATTTTATCAAGCATTTTGCCATCCTAGAGGGCAGGTTTAGACGAGATATTAAAAAGAAATTCTTTGCAGGGTGGGGAGACACTGGCACAGGTTGCCCAGGGAGGTTGTTGATGTCCTCTCCCTGAGGTGTTCAAGGCCAGGCTGGATGAGGTCCTGAGCCACCTGGGCTGGTAGGAGGTGCCCTTGCCCATGGCAGGGGGTTGGAGCTGAATGCTCTTTAAGGTCCCTTCCAATCTAAGCCATTCTATAAGCCCTCTTAAAACACAAAGGGAGAAGATACCTGCTGATAAGGAGTCTGGATCCACGCAGGGCACAGACACAGCTCAGTGCAATGTTTGTTTCTAATCAGAACCAGATTCCTATAAGCAACTATTTCAGTTATGAGGGGGTGGACAATCAGGACACTACTTTTATTGATTTTGATGTGTTGGGTGTTTTTATTCTGATCAGATTCCTTTCAGGCATAAACCACAGAATCTGGTGGTTAATGTTTGGCAGGTTTCAGTGCAGCAAGTTATTTATCTATACAAAAAAATAAGAAGGAAAGCACTCTCTGTTTTTTTTTTGTTTGTTTTTTCTGATGCTCTTTCGTTGCTGATGGCTCCCAATGCTGGGGAAAAGCTGCTCCAGCTATTGAGGCCATCTTAAATAGAATCAGAGGGTTGTTTCAGATGGAAATGACCTCCAAGATCATCAAGTCCAACCATTAAGCTAACACACTCGTGGCCATTAAACCATGTCCCCTGGTGCCATGGCACAGGTTTGCAGGGATGCTGACTCCACCATCTCCCTGTGAAGCCTAAGCCAGGGATGGTGACTCCACCATCTCCCTGTGCAGCCTAAGCCAGGGATGGTGACTCCACCATCTCCCTCTGAAGCCTAAGGCAGGGGTGGTGACTCCACCATCTCCCTGTGAAGCCTAAGGCAGGGATGGTGACTCCACCATCTCCCTGTGCAGCCTAAGCCAGGGATGGTGACTCCACCATCTCCCTCTGAAGCCTAAGGCAGGGGTGGTGACTCCACCATCTCCCTGTGCAGCCTAAGGCAGTGATAGTGACTCCACCATCTCCCTATGAAGCCTAAGGCAGGGATGGTGACTCCACCATTTCCCTATGAAGCCTAAGGCAGGGATGGTGACTCCACCATCTCCCTGTGAAGCCTAAGCCAATCCCTGATCACTCTTGCAGTGAAGTAATCTTTCCTAATTTCCAACCCAACCTCCCCTGGCACAATCTCAGGCCAGTTCCTCTCACCCTATCCCCTGATCCTAGGAAGAAGGGGATGCTATCAGCTCTTTCCACCGTTCTAAATGAAATCAGTGTGTTCATCCCTTTATTTTTTTTTTTTCCTGAGTTTAGGCACTGAGGATGTACTGAAGCCTTTAAACTTCCTTTTCCTGCCGTTCTCACATAATCACGGGCTGCAGGAGGGAGGAAAGCCCCGGGGATAATGAGACAGGCTGGAAAGCTGCAGAGCTGGGCAAGCACAGCCATCCCTAAAGAGACTCGAGGTGTTTATGGACGTTGCAGCCACGCCAGATCTGAAGGAGCAGCCTTTGAACTCTGCAGCTGTTCCAGAGCAGGTAGAGATGAAAAAGGTAACCAGGGACACGGGGGGGAGAGCGCTGCAAAGAATGGGCTGGACCCTTAGTCACTGAACACACCAATCACCTCCAGCAGCTGGGCCCCAGGAAGGGATGAGCCACTCCTTGGCAGCCAATCTCATCAGCCTGTCCTCTAGAAACACGGTGAACATCCACATGCAGCCCTGCAAGGGCAATGCCCTTGGTGTCTGTGGTGGTTTAAGCAGTTCCCTGCCTTCTTTTGATATAACCCAGGCTAGGACTGAGAAACACTGGAAGTTGATAAATGAAGCTTTCTATTTACAGCTTTGCACAATATCCAAGCAGATATTTACAGCTATATACAGTGAAAAGGTAATACAAGAAACACCACAGCCCTCTCAGAGATCTAAATCCCCAAGAGGGGTAACCAATCACCCCCTACCACCTTTCCCCCCTTCCCCAATCTTATCTCACCACCTGTTGATGCTGAAGATAGGTGGAGGTAGATGGGCCAGGGAGGATTAGTAGTAGGAAAGAAGTTAGTAGAATTATTGAGAATCAGCTACCAAGGCAGAGACAAAGGAACCATGCAAGGAGCAGCCACAGCCAGAGAGGCCTGAAACTGTCTGACCTATCTATGTTTGGCTTACACTTTTTTTAAAGCAATTTTTTTTTCTTTCTCAGTAAAGCTCTGATTGAAGTGACATCCTGTGTTTTCCTCTCTTAGCCAATAAGTGACATCCTGTGTTTTCCTTTCTCAGCCAATAGTCTAATTTCTCACTCAAATTCTTCAATTAATTCAAACCAGCACAGTGTCAGCAGCCCCAAACCCAGCTCTGTGCATGGGTGGCAGCAGCAGGGGCTTGGTCTAATTAGCCCTGCCCTTGACTGGGGGGAATCTGTTCTTGGTTTGGCAGCTGTGGCTGCTGCCAGGGGACCACTCTTGGATCAGCAGCTCTCTGCCTTTGCTCTCACTCAAGCTTCAGCTCGTTCTCCTCTGTCAGACTTTGGGTGGTGCAGCTGGAAAGCAGGTCCTGGAAAGCAGGTCCTGGAAAGGAGGTCCACAAGCCATGGGGCAGAGAGTTCACAACTGCCCCGGGTGCAGGCTGGGGCACACCCACGCTGTGGGGTTTTAGCACGGGTGTCCTCTCCAGGAGCTATTGGCTAAAGCAGCAGCTGCAGGCAGCTGTGTTCCTCCACAAGCCAGGTGAAGAGGAGCTCTTGCCCTTTGCCGCTGGTCCTGCTGCGCCTCTGCTGGTCCCCAGCGCAAGGCTCAGCGTCTGCAAGGAGCAGGCTGGGCCGGCGGAGACAGGGAGACAGGGCGAGTGCAGGGAAGGGGATGCAGCGCAGGGAAGGGGATGCAGCACAGGGAAGGGGATGCAGTGCAGGGAGGGGGATGCAGTGCAGGGAAGAGGATGCAGCACAGGGAGGGGGATGC
>VWZI01022478.1:32762-46475 GCA_013396835.1 Psilopogon haemacephalus | reverse complement strand
CTTCCAACCTAGACCATTCTATGATTCTATGATTCTATGAAATGATGGGTGGTAGTCAACGAAGGTCAGAGAAAATGTATTAAAAACAGGGTGGCCAGCAGGAACAGAGAGTGTATCATCCCCCTGTACTTATCACTGGTGAGGCCACACCTTGAGTATTGTGTTTAGTTCCGGGCCCCTCACTACAAGAAGGACATTGAGATGTTGGAGCATGTCCAGAGAAGGGCAAGAGGCTGGTGAAGAGCCTGGAGCATAGCCTACAGGGAGTAGTCTGGTATAGGCTGGATGTTAGGAAATCTTCACAGAGAGGGTTCTCAAACATTGGAATGGTCTGCCCAGGCAGTGGTGGAGTTACCATCCCTGGAGGTGTTTAAGTAGCATGTGGACCTGGCATGTAGGGACATGGTTTAGTTTTGACTGCTCAGTGCTGAGTTGAGGGTTGGGCCAAGTGATCTTTAAGGTCTCTTCCAACCAGATGTTTTCTGTGATTCTGTACTGCACTGGGTTCACTGTGTTGCAACTCACTCCTTTAACCTGGTGTCCTGGAAAACAATGCACCAGTGACAAATTCTCACCTTGTTAATACCAATCCAGGAAATTCTTAACTCTCTAAAGCTATCTAAGTATAGAACTGGTAGAAAAAAGAGAAGATCATGATTGAACTTGTTAAGAGTCATTAAATATTGGTGATGATGAGTCTGACTCTGTTAAATGAAGTACTATGTGAGTAAGATGCCTGACTTCAGCCACCATGTGCCAGCTGCCCGGGTTTATAATTTTCTCAGATCTATAATAAAATAGAAAATTACTGAACTCATGAGCTGTCTTCAGCTTCACACATAGCCATTCATCATATCTAAAGTCATATTTAATCTGAGCACTAAATTCTGCTTTGTAAATGAAGAAAGCTGTCTATACTTTGCAGACCCATGAATGCTGATACCAGATGGGGGGCTTACCCCCATAATCTTCATAGATTAAACTGACACTTTCTAGTTCATTAGGCAGTAATATTTGGAAAGTTTGGAAAAGAACTGATGAATTTTCTACTTCAGCACATTTATTCCTAAGATTCATGTGACTTTCACTAGAAGGTGTTCAAATTTGCCTAAGAAGGAACAGGTACACTTCTCTTAGGACACATAAGGGTGTAAGAACAATAATAGCTATTCATGATAGATCTTCTCCATGTTTCTTGAGTGTTTGAGCCCTGGAGAACAAGTAAGAAGCAGAAAGTGCAGTTGCACAGTTATGTCGTAACTTCATCTGTTGACCTTTATCTCCTCTGTGTCATCCCATTAACATTCAAGATACTGGAGTGCTGCAAACCCATATTATCTGTAAGAAAAGGCATTAAAAGAATTTCAACCCCCGTTATTTGCCACACATGAAGGAACCTCTAAAGCATACCTGTTATGTGTTATTCGTAGCTGAGAATAAGTAAGACAAAAAGAAACGGTTTTATTTAATTTTCTGAACTGGGAAAAATAAGCTCAAAAGCTGCTATTTTTTTGCTGTGAAATAAAAGATTTCACAGTAGTCTTCAATAAACTTGGTATTTTTATCTTCCCTTTCTGGTTGTACTCACATGCATAGTGGTTCCCGTAATTATAAGCAGTTTTACTTCATGGTGTTATCCTTAATCTATGAGTAAAATCGATTTTCAAAATTAATTAGATGTGTGTAAGGACTGAATTAGCTGATAATAAAATAAACTGACTTGTCAGAAAGTGATTTGAGTCCTCTCAACAGAGGACTTTTTTGCTTAATACCCTAACCCACTAAGAAATGCACTTTCCTTACATCTTCTCCATTTATCAGGCTCCTCAAATCCCAAACTGACCAAGTGACCAGACTTCTCTCAGCCCTACACAATGCTCTTTCTGTCTTTACTTAACCTATATAAAGGACACATACCGCTGCAATCATGAGCAAAATTATTTCCCTAAACGTGGTTTTAAATGAAGACCTGTAAGATAAGATGGAAGGTTAAGTTGTTACTTTAGGGTATTTTTAGTTACTGCATTTGGTGTAGACAAGTCAGTCCCTTCCCTTCTTCCTACCAAAGTTATGGTGAATTACATCCAAGGCAGCTTTGCTCAAGTCGTTCATCTTTCAAAAATCAAGTCAGTATTTGACTGCTGTCTTGTTAAATTTGTGCCAAATTTGTACTTGACATGAATAATACAGTGTCAGTGTAGTTGGAGCAATGGATAGAATGAATACATTTATATAGAATTATATAATGAAAATAAACACTGGACTACTAAAACTGCACTCTAACAACAGTGATTAGGCTTTTGGAATGTGACACAATTGGATCCTATATGGTGACTGTATTGAAAAGTTTGCCTGCCAAGACAAGCACAGACAAGCACAGACAAGCACAACTTCCTTGTCAAAGAAGAAAAGAACATGAGATGGAGACTGTGGAGCAGTGTGCATAGAAGTTGAATTTGGGTGGGCATATGGTTACATGGGATTGAAAGCCATAGAGGGTTGATAAAAGGAATATTGGCTACTGGTTTGGTTTTAATTGTTCTTGTGACCTAAGTATTACAACAGGAGTGTATATGAGCTGGAAAACTTTTTTTTGTCTCAGTGTTCTACATTATCATATACATTGCAAAATCAAGTCATTTGATAGATAGTTAATTTTTAAAATATATATTTGTGTGGAAAACTTTGGCATTTCCTGAAGTAAGTCTATATGGAATTAGGATGCATTGAATGTGCCTTTTAATTGTGTTGTCTTTTCCCCTCTTGCAATGAAGTTTCTTGAGATGACTTGAAAGTACTGATTGTTATTTTTCTGATATTTTGGGGAATATTTTCCCTGAACATGTTGTATGTTTTGTATTGTAATGTCTCACAGGCTTATGCAGAGACATAAAGGTGTACTAATATAATTTTGTAGCTTGTCTGTAAGCAGTGGTAAGGCTTTTAGACACATCTATATTACTTAGACAGTTGTATTTTCAGATGGTTCAGTTAATAAGGTGTTTTTTTCTCCACTCAGAAGGTGGAAGCCTATACCTTTGCTCCTATTCCACCCTTTACACTGGCACAGGTTATCAGTGAACTGGCAGCAAAACACTCAGGAAAGCTAGAATTTAATAGATTTCCACTCTCTTTAGCTTTAGCAGCTGCCTAAGTAGTCAGACAAGCATAAGAGGTGTTGCAGGAATGCCTAGAGGGAATTGACTCTGCCCAGCCGCAAAGTGTTACTTGAAGAGGGATGACAGGGCCATCTTCCAGCAGCAACAAGTCTAGCATGGAACGCATGATCTCATTAGCTGTGTAGATACTTTCTTGGCCTTTGCAAATACTTCGTAATATATTTTATCACTTTTGAAAAATCTGACTCTTGTTTGCAGAATTCACTGCAAAATGCCTCATATAGTCAGAATTAGGTGATAGCCTTTGCTTCAATTTAAAATATCAGTCACAAATCTACTCAGAATATAGGGCAATAAGATTGATTGGGAGGTCAGGTAGTCCATCCTTTTATCTAAAGCAGGACTAGAACAAATGAATTGTGCTTTCTTTTCATCTCCAGTTTATCTAATATATCCATTTCCTTCTTCCTTTCCCTACTTTTTCCTCTCCCTTTTCTTTTAGGCACAACTTCAATGAGTTATTTTCCTTGTACTCCTAGTCTGCCCTTTCTCCCTCTCCAGACTTCACACAGGCATGGTACTTCACTTAAAGTGTGAACTTTTCTTGCTGATCTTTTCACAAAACCTTTCTCTTCCCTTTTCTAGCACATGCTGTTTTGTGTCACTGGTCCACACTCAGTTTATGTCTGAGGGTGAAAGGTTTATTGTTTCCCACACCTGACATTTCTGCCTAGCCACACTTCTGAAAACAGATTCAGGATAGACTGCAGCAGAAGTGCCATTACAAAGCATATTCAATAGGTGTGAGGAATGGACTTTCATGATAATTAATAGTGCCGGCAGCATTAAAAATCCATGCCATGAAATGTCTGAGTGGCCTGTAATGCCACTGGAGTCCTCAGGTGGAAAGAGTCAGCTGCATATGATATGGCTGTTTGCTGCTAGAGGTTGTTGTTATTCTGCATTCATATTTAAGACCTGCACAGAAAGTGTCATTAGGTTTGTGTCTCTCTTATTGCAAGGTCTGAGCAAAAACATGATTTTTGCCTTTTCGTTTGGAATTTACTTCTTCTTTTGATCCAGCAGGGTGTAGATTTTTGCACAGCATTATACTTTAAATATCAAAGAAAGCCAGACTATTTTTCAAAAACTCTGGTCTCCTGTATAGTTGCTATTCTTTGAAAGACTTCTCATTACATTAATTTGTTTTTAAAAATTAAGCAGGGCATTACAGTGCCTTCTGAACCTGCTTCTGCCCCCAGTGGAAATGGTGGGGTGTTCCCCAAACTTGAACTGGAAAGGGAGCTTATTCTTTATCTGTAACCACTAGTCTGCTAGTGCTGTAATCCAGTGTCTGTCTATGAATATGGAATTTAGGAACAACAACAACAAAATGTATGAAAGGATTGTTTTATGTATATACAATATTTGAACACTAACATAATTCACATTCTTTAGTCACATAGAGAAGTTCTTCTCCTTTAGATTTTCTAAAAGCTGTCTGTTTTACTGTAAAATGATTTATAACCAAAGACAAGACTTATAAATGAATGACTACAAAATCTTATTCTGATTTATGGACATTAATATGTTATGGTTTATCTCTTGAGCTGTGAAATTTATTTTTCTTAGTGTAGCATCACAAGTCATGTAGTGGATTTCTATATGCAGCACTGATGCAGAACACCTAATGCCAGGATAGTTGTTTATAGTTGTTTTGGATCTGTGAAGTAAGTTGATCTCACTGCATTCCTAAAGGCATATCTTCAATTCAAAATTATCAGTTTTGTCATAAATGATGACATTTAGTTGATAATGTCAATGGAGAAGACAGGGAAGCAGAACTCAGGCCAGCACTTCTGTAATTTTTACTGATCTAATTCTGTTGATGCATATAGAATTTGTTTTTTAAGGACTCACTATTTAGCCGTTGCATTTTTGATCTGAAAGGCATGATGTAAATTAATCTTTAGTTTGACTACTAATGAAAATTAATTATTTTCAAACTACCATTTTTTTCAGAGGAAGGAAACAAAGGTTATGGACCCATTTTTGAGGAGCAACCCATTGATACCATCTATCCAGAAGAGTCCTCAGATGGGCAAGTTTCAATGAACTGCAGAGCTCGAGCAATTCCTTTTCCTACTTACAGGTAACTTCTCTTGTTTTGATTTTCAGGTCTTACATATTTTACTTGGTGAGTGTTTCAAGTTGTTGCTTTAAATGAGTACCTGTCTTACAAGGTAGTCTTCAAAGCAGGAAAAAATGGGGAGATTTGCCATTGATGAGGAAGAGTCAACCTTGATTCACATTGCCAAAGCATCTAGGCATTGTTGAAAAGAATGAACTCCTTTTTTCCTTCAATGTTTTCAGCTTTTGAAGAGAATACCAATCCATATGTAAAACATCATCTGAGAAAATGACCTTTAAAAAAATAATTAAGCAGCTATCTTTCTAACTTAGGGTAAGGATGACAAGTTCAAGACCTTGTTCTTGGTTTAGAATGGTTTCGTTATCATTTTAGTCTGAAAGAAGTACTGGTTTTGAACCTGGATATTCTACATCCTATGTTGCTTTTTTTTTATTTTGCATCCATAATACTGTAGAGAGATGCTCAAGAATGTGTCAGTTATGATACTCAAGGTATTAAAAACTTTATTGTGGAAAAATATTTCAACTGTTTTTAGTAGAGATTCACACATAATTCAGGGCATGGCATGTATGTAAGTTTGTCAGCCCTTAACTGCTTACTATATACAGAAACGTGTACATAAGACAGTGACTAATTTACAACCTAATCATGGCCAGAAAACTACTGTCATCATAGAATCATAGAATGTTTTAGGTTGGAAGAGACCTCAAAGATCATCCAGTTACAACTGCCCGCCACAGGCAGGGACACCTCCCACTAGATCGGGATGCTCAAGGCCTTGAACATCTCCAGGGAGGAAGCAGCCACAACCCTCCTGGGCAGCCCATTCCAGAGTCTCACCATCCTCACTGTAAAGAACTTCCTCCTAACATCCCATTTAAATCTCCACTCTGCCAGTTTAAACCCATTACCCCTTACCCCATCATTACAAGACCTTGTAAATAGTCCTTCCCCAGCCCTCTTCTAGGCCCCATTCAGATACTGGAAGGCCACTATAAGGTCTCCTTGAAGCCTTCTCTTCTCCAGGCTGAAAAGCCCCAACTCTCTCAGCCTGTCCTCATCTTCATGGCCCTCCTCTGGACTCTCTCCAACAGTTCCATGTCCTTCTTCTGCTGGGGGCTCCAGAACTGCAAACGGTACTGCAGGTGGGGTCTAACGAGAGCAGAGTAGAGGGGGAGGATCCCCTCCCTTGCCCTGCTTGCCATGCTTCTCATGATGCAGCCCAGAACACAGTTGCTGTCTGGGCTGCACGTGCACACTGTCGGCTCATGTTGAGCTTTTCATCAACCCAGAACCCCAGGTCCTTTTCCTCAGAGCTGCTCTCCAGCCATTCGCCACCCAGTCTGGATTTGTGCTTGGGATTGCAGCGACCCAGATGCAGGACCTTACACTTGGCCTTGTTGAATTTCATGAGGTTGGCCTGGGCACACCTCTCCAGCCTGTCCAGGTCCCTCTGGATGCCATCCCTGCCCTCCAGCAAGTCAACTGTGCTACACAGCTTGGTGTCATCTGCAAACTTGCTGGGGGTGCATTCGATTCTGCTGTCCATATCACAGACAAAGATGTTAAACAGCACTGGTCCCAGCACTGACCCCTGGTCACTGGTCTCCAGGTGGACATTGTGCCCTTGATCACCACTCTCTGTGTGCGACCATCCAACCAATTCCTTATCCAGTGAGTTGTCCACCCATCAAGTTTGTGTTTTTCCAGCTTGGTGACCAGGATGTCATGTGGGACAGAGTCAAAGGCCTTACTGAGGTCTAGGTAGATGACATCAGTTGCCCTTCCCTTGTCCACCGCTGCTGTGACTTCATCATAGAAAGCCGCCAAATTTGCTAGGCATGATTTGCCCTTGGTGAAGACATGCTGGTTGGCATCAGACACCTCTGCTTTCTTTTCCATCTGCCGCAGCAGAGCCTTCAGAAGGATCTGCTCCATGATCTTGCCAGGCACAAATTAATTTTATTACCAGAAAAAGGCATCAGTTTCACTAAATTATCCAGTTATCCAGTACTCACCTGTGTGTGTTCCTAGGCTCTGTCCTTTCCGCCACTTCTTCACTGCAGCGCTAAGTTGTCCTTGTGACAGTTGTTCCTAGGCATTTCTCAACAGAGGATTTATTATTTGTAATACAAATGTAATATGTCTCACAGAACTGAAGTGATGGCCCTGAAATCCTGTAAAATCTAAATGCTGTTTACTCAATAGTGAAAATACTGTTGTTTCATTGTTTACTTTTAATTTCTCTTTGATGAATACCACTTCTGTTATTGTTTCTTTCTATGACAATTAGAATTTCAGGTTTCAGATGAGTATTCAGTACACTTTTAGTAAGGAAGGAACAGATAGGATACATGCTTTTTTTCTCAAACACTAATTCCATGTTTGTCTTGTGATGCAAAACTCTCTACGCTAAAAAAAATTTGTGGTCTTAAAAAGGTATTTAAGTTGCATGTTTCCTGTTCGTGCTTAGGAGACGTGCAGTGCCTTCCAAAGAGGATTATGGGCTCCCCCTTGTGGACGTAGTAATAAATATAGATGAATAATGGTTCCCACCTCATGCACTTTAATTTTTTTAAAAATCAGATTAACTCAAAAAAGGCCATACCTGGGCCACTAAGTTCTTTTCACAGTCCTCGAAGTAAAAGTTACAGTGACTCAGTGAACTACCAGTGGGGTCTTACAGTAATTAAGGTGAGTGTCCAGCAATTTTCTGAATTGAGTGAGTAGGTCTGATACCAGTTGTACTACTGTTTGCACTGATTTCACTGGCATATTGTGCTTTACAAAACATTTCCATTCCCTGCAGAAGGTTTGCACAAAACTCTTTAAAATTTCAGCAGCCAATACTTTAAAGGTGCAGAGGGTCTTAGATAACTATTTGAGAATGTACTTATAAACCAAATGCTTGATCACTCATTCACAACCAGCTCAAGTGTCTTTTACTTCATGGCAGCAATATCAGGTTTTAACCTTTGTCACATCTCTGAGAAGGCCAGTGCTGTGTTTAAAAGATCTATGACTCTTGTTGAATAAAAACTTAAAACATGTATAGAAGTACATTAATAACTTCCTGTACAGTTTGTTATAATTTATGAGTTGGGGTTTTGGGACCAAATCTTACATCTGGCTTTTCTTTTTTTTATAGGTGGAAACTCAACAACTGGGATATTGATTTAACAAAGGAGCGCTACAGTATGGTGGGAGGCAGACTTGTTATCAATAATCCAGAGAAGTCAAGGGATGCTGGAAAATATGTTTGTGTAGTGTCAAATATCTTTGGAACTGTCAGAAGCAGTGAAGCCACTCTGAGTTTTGGATGTAAGTCAATGTTTGTGTCAAAACATGGAAACATGGTTAGCTTGAAATGGCCAATGCTTCACACTGCAGTGTCTTCAGATAACATGTGCTATCACTGCATTATTCTTTAAAAACAATATCCTAAGTGTCTTACTCTACAGAGATATGTCCACAGCTCTGCTTATAGGAGTGCAGTGATTATGCTAATTCATTAATTCAAAAAACTAATGTCTTCCTGTTAAGAGTTTATGGAATCACACTTACTGTAATTATTGCATAATAACCAAGTAATGCTTATGCAAAGAAGGTATCAAGACCCAATCAGAGTACAGAGCATTTCATAAGTGGAAAGAAGGTATACAATTACATGTCAATAACTGCATGACTTTTTCAAGCACCTGGCATGGAGCAGTCTATTTCATTACTAACATTGCATTTTAGATATACAAATTTACTGTCTTATTCCCTGTCTGTAAATTTGGACTGTTTGTCCCAAACGTCCAAAGGTTATACAAGAAAGCTGGATCCAGCAGTGCCCTGGGCACCAACCCTCGTGAAGCATGAGTCAGGGAGGGGAATTGGATGGAGGACATCACAATAAATGAGGAAGTGGTCACTGACCTGTTGTGCCACTTTAGATGCACACAAGTCTGTAGGGACAGAAAGGCTGCAGCAAAGGATGCTGAGGGAGTTGACAGACATGCTTGTCAAGCCACTTTCCATTGTTTACCAGAAGTCCTGGCTAACTGGGTGCTGCAAACCAGGAGACAGGGAGACAGTTTGATACAAACTAATTCCGTTTATTACATGCATTTGTTCATCTTATATATGTTTCAATATTCTAAAGAAGGCAGCGTGCAACTATTCTATTGGCTATTTACTTGTCCGAATGGCTAAAGCTAATACAGTGATTGGCCTAACTAGGATACATAGTCATACATCCCTACTTGATACAAAGTTACATCTGCTTATTATCAGAAAACTGTTGGTCCTTTGTTTTACTCTTCTTATCAGGGTTTTCTTCAATCTCTAAGGTCACCCTGCTCCTAGCTATACCAGATGTCACACATTCCTAGATAGCCTGTGATTAGAGCCTGGGTGAGAACTCCTGCAATTTAGAGCCTGGATATCAACTTTAATACTCCCACTGTTTTTCCTGCATTCTGTTTCTTGCCTTACCAAGGCTTTTTTATTCCCATGTCTTTATTTAACATATCTGTTTCATTATGAATCTGGGTATCCTCAACTGGGGAGATGCAAACAGACTGGAGGGTAGCAATTGTAACACCTCTCTACAAGAAGGGCAGAAATAGACCTGGGAAACTATAGACCTGTCAGTCTGACCTCAGTACCAGGGAAGGTCATGGAGCAGGTCATCTCAAATGACATCTTATGTCATATAGACAACAACTAGGGGACCAGGCCAAGTCAGCATGAATTTATGAGGGGCAGGTCCTGCCTGACCAACCTGATCTCCTTCTGTGACAAGATCACCTGGCTACTGGATGAGGGAAAGACTATCAATGTTGTATTCCTAGACTTTCAAAAAGCCTTTGATACTGTTCCCCACAATATTCTTGTAGACAAATTGGCTGCTCATGGCTTCAGTGAGCACACTGTCGCCTGGATGAAGCACTGACTGGACAGGAGGGCCCAGAGAGTGGTGGTCAATGGAGTTAAGTCCAGTTGGTGGCTGGTCACTAGTGGTGTTCCTCAGGGATCTGTGTTAGGACCACTTCTTTTTAACGTCTTTATTGATGACCTTGATTCAGGCATAGAGAGTGTCATCAGTAAGTTTGCAGATGTTAGGTGGCAGTGTTGATTTGAATGAGGGTATAGAGACTCTTCAGAGGGACTTGGATAGGCTAGAACAGTGGGCCAACATTAATGGGATGTGTTTCAACGAGGTGAAATGCCACTTGGGTCACAACAACCCCAAGCAACGCTACAGGCTTGGGGCAGTGTGGCTGGAGAGCTGCATGGCAGAAAGGGATCTGGGGGTTGTAATAGACAGGCAGATGAATATGAGCCAGCAGTGTGCCCAAGTGGCCAAGAAGGCCAATAGCATCCTGGATTGGATTGAACATGCTGTGGCCAGCAGGAGTAGGGAGGTGATTGTCCCATTGTATTCAGCTTTGGTGAGGCCACACCTAAAGCATTGTGTTCAGTTTTGACACCCCAATACAAGAGAGATACGAAGGTGCTGGAGCTGCTCCAGAGGAAGGCAATGAAGCTAGGGAAGAGAATAAATCTTATGCAGAGCAACTGAGGGAGCTTGGGCTGTTTGGTTTGAAAAAGAGAAGGCTGTCTACGCTACCTGAAGGGACATTGTGGAGAAGCTGGAGCTGGTCTCTTACCCCAGGTAGCTGGAGACAGAACAAGGGGAAATGGCCTCAAACTGAGACTGGGAAGTTTTAAATTAAATATTAGGAAAAAGCTTTTCATGATGAGAGTGGTCAGGCACTGGAATGAGCTGCCCTGGGAGGTTGTGGAGTTACCCACCCTAGATGTGTTTAAGGGTTGTTTGGATGTGGTGCTTAGGGGATATGGTTTAAGGTGAATCATGTGGACTAGGGTTACAGGTTGGACTTGGTGATCCTAAGGGTCTTTAGCAACCTGGATGTTTCTGTGATTCTGTGATAAATTTAACTGGGAGCTACTTCTGGAGAAATCAATACATAATTGCAACAAGGCACAGAGTAAAACTGATATATAGAATAATAACTGGAAGTCCTTAGATTGGCCCATTGCCATTTAGGCACTGATTCAGTCAAGATCCAGTCAGTCACTGTAAAGTTTTCTCTTATATTCTGGTCTGTTATTTTCTGGACTATATTTCAGAAGCTTCAGCTTCTCTCAACACCAACATAACTCTTCTGGAGTTTTTTCATGCATTTAACAAAACATAACATTATCTTCCTAGATTCTTGTAGTCATTCAGATCTGACAAGCTGTGCTTAGACTTGCTACTTTATAACTGTAGCAGTTGTTACAGAGTTAAGCAATTAATTATTTGAGGGTAATGCAGAGTGTCTAGTGGGTCTATCTAACTGTATGTTACATTTTACAGTAGTGAATAGTCTCCATTGTCTAGTTACTCCCTTTTTGTATGTAGCGCTATCCTGGTTTTTTTCTTTATTGTTTCTGGCTTACCGATCTTGAACTTAAGTTTTGCTTAGATTGCAAAGCCAGCCTTAGGAATTTAGTAGAACTGGACAGCTACCTGCCATTGAAAAAGGCTGAAGTAATCTGAATAAAGTTAACTTAGATAACTTCTGTGGTAGAAATTGCATTCAGAGGCTGTGTACTAATGTACTGTTTGCACCACAGTAGCATTTAGAGCAAGAGTCCCGTTAGGATCTCTACCATCTCACTGCACTTAGACAAGTGGAGAAGGTTCACAAGAGAGATTGCCTGCCTCAAGATGTTTATAGTTTAATTTCAGACTAGATACACAAAGTGAGAATGAAAAGAAGCAAGAAAGTGCAATTACTGACCTAGGTGAAGTTACTCATGCAACACTTGTCTTAATCACTGAACATACCATTACGGTTCTCCTACAGTTTGTGGGATGATGTGTAGCTCCATGAAAGATTTGCTCCTTTATCCTTTTAGAGAATAGAATAAAGTGGAATGGTTTCAGCTGGAAGGGACCTTAAAGATCATCTAGTTCCAACCTCCCACCATAGGCAGGCACACCTCCCACTATAACAGGTCATTCAAGGATTCATCCAACCTGGCCTTGAAAACCTCCAAGGAGAGAGCAGCCACAACCTCCCTGGGCAAACTGTTCCAGTGTCTCACCACCCTCACTGTAAAGAACTTCCTCCTAACATCCCATTTAATTCTCCCCTCTGCCAATTTAAACCCATGACCCTTCATCCTGTCATTACAAGACCTTGTGAATAGTTTCTCCCCAGCCTTACTGTAGGCCACTTTCAGATACTGGGAGGCTACTATAAGGTCTCCTCAAAGCCTTCTCTTCTCCAGGCTGAAGAGCCCTCTCTTCATCCTGTCCTCATAGCACAGGTGCTCTAGCCCTCTGATCATTACAATGGAATCTCTCCAACAGTTCCATGTCCTTGTTGCGTTGGGGGCTCCAGAATTGCAGAGTACTCCAGGTGGGGTCTCAGGAGAGCAGAGTAAAGGGGGAGAATCCCCTCCCTTGCCCTGCTTGCCGTGCTTCTCATGATGCAGCCCAGAACACTGCTGCTGTCTGGGCCTCACACAAACACAGCCAGCTCATTTTGGGTTTTTCATCAACCCAGACCCCCAGGTCCTTTTCCTCAGGGCTGCTCTCCAGCCATTCGCCACCCAGTCTGGATTTGTGCTTGGGATTGTGCTGACCCAAGTGCAGGACCTTACACTTGGCCTGGTTGAATTTCTTGAAGTTGGCCTGGGTCCACCTCTCCAGCCTGTCCAGGTCCCTTTGGATGCCATCCCTGCCCTCTAGCAAGTCGACTGCCACACAGCTTGGTGTCATCTGCAAACTTGCTGAGGGTGCACTCGATTCCACTGTCCATATCACAGACAAAGATGTTAAACAGCACTGGTCCCAGCACTGACCCCTGAGGGACACCACTTGTCACTGGTCTCCAGGTGGACATTGTGCCCTTGATCACCACTCTCTGTGTGCGACCATCCAGCCAATTCCTTATCCAGCGAGTTGTCCACCCATCAAGTTTGTGTTTTTCCAGGTTGGTGACCAGGATGTCATGTGGGACAGAGTCAAAGGCCTTACTAAGGTCCAGGTAGATGACATCAGTTGCCCTTCCCTTGTCCACTGCTGCTGTGACTTCATCATAAAAAGCCACCAAAGTTGTGAGGCATGACATGCCCTTAGTGAAGCTATTACAAATTATGCAAAATTAATAATCAATGTTAATTTTGGTATCCAGTCAGAGATTGTTAATAACTAGGAAAACTGTTTATTAACGTTAAGTCTCGCCAGAAAACCTATTTACAATGTCTGAAACATACAGTTTGGATACTTAGACACACAGGGAACAGGCAAAACTAGAACACTTTAAGAAATAAGTAGCAGATGCAAACACTAGAACTGGAAAGATGTTCTTGATTTCAAATATACCTCTTGCCCACCAGGAGACTTGAGAGGCTCCTTTCTGCTACTAAGGCAGAAAG
>VWZI01022478.1:0-32381 GCA_013396835.1 Psilopogon haemacephalus | reverse complement strand
TTCCCTGGGCAAACTGTTCCAGTGTCTCACCACCCTCACTGTAAAGAACTTCCTCCTAACATCCCATTTAATTCTCCCCTCTGCCAATTTAAACCCATGACCCTTCATCCTGTCATTACAAGACCTTGTGAATAGTTTCTCCCCAGCCTTACTGTAGGCCACTTTCAGATACTGGGAGGCTACTATAAGGTCTCCTCAAAGCCTTCTCTTCTCCAGGCTGAAGAGCCCTCTCTTCATCCTGTCCTCATAGCACAGGTGCTCTAGCCCTCTGATCATTACAATGGAATCTCTCCAACAGTTCCATGTCCTTGTTGCGTTGGGGGCTCCAGAATTGCAGAGTACTCCAGGTGGGGTCTCAGGAGAGCAGAGTAAAGGGGGAGAATCCCCTCCCTTGCCCTGCTTGCCGTGCTTCTCATGATGCAGCCCAGAACACTGCTGCTGTCTGGGCCTCACACAAACACAGCCAGCTCATTTTGGGTTTTTCATCAACCCAGACCCCCAGGTCCTTTTCCTCAGGGCTGCTCTCCAGCCATTCGCCACCCAGTCTGGATTTGTGCTTGGGATTGTGCTGACCCAAGTGCAGGACCTTACACTTGGCCTGGTTGAATTTCTTGAAGTTGGCCTGGGTCCACCTCTCCAGCCTGGCCAGGGCCCTCTGGATGCCATCCCTGCCCTCTAGCAAGGCGACTGCCACACAGCTTGGTGTCATCTGCAAACTTGCTGAGGGTGCACTCGATTCCACTGTCCATATCACAGACAAAGATGTTAAACAGCACTGGTCCCAGCACTGACCCCTGAGGGACACCACTTGTCACTGGTCTCCAGGTGGACATTGTGCCCTTGATCACCACTCTCTGTGTGCGACCATCCAGCCAATTCCTTATCCAGCGAGTTGTCCACCCATCAAGTTTGTGTTTTTCCAGGTTGGTGACCAGGATGTCATGTGGGACAGAGTCAAAGGCCTTACTAAGGTCCAGGTAGATGACATCAGTTGCCCTTCCCTTGTCCACTGCTGCTGTGACTTCATCATAAAAAGCCACCAAAGTTGTGAGGCATGACATGCCCTTAGTGAAGCTATTACAAATTATGCAAAATTAATAATCAATGTTAATTTTGGTATCCAGTCAGAGATTGTTAATAACTAGGAAAACTGTTTATTAACGTTAAGTCTCGCCAGAAAACCTATTTACAATGTCTGAAACATACAGTTTGGATACTTAGACACACAGGGAACAGGCAAAACTAGAACACTTTAAGAAATAAGTAGCAGATGCAAACACTAGAACTGGAAAGATGTTCTTGATTTCAAATATACCTCTTGCCCACCAGGAGACTTGAGAGGCTCCTTTCTGCTACTAAGGCAGAAAGGCACAACAGAATCTAGTTACAGGATTTCTTAGAGAGAGACTTTGAAATATTTGCTCACAAAATAGTATCAAAGAGTACCCAAAGCTCAAAGGGAATTCTGTCGATATCTTGAATGTTGTTGCAGGCAGAACATGTGGCAGGACAGCACAGGCAAATCAAAAGTAAAAGCAAAAGCAGAAGCCTATTTAATGTATTGCCCAAATATAAGTGGCTGCCGTGGCCACACAAATTCACCAGTCAGAATGGCACTTTGCCAAACCTGACTATATTAGGTGAAGTCATGAGCTTGCTTTCCCTTATTTGGGAGGAAGAAGTCTGGGCAAGTCTTGGACCCTCAAAGTGGGTGTCTCCAAGCCTTTTGTCTTCTCTCTGCACTCTGCTTCCTTCCCCCCTAGCAGAGGGAAGGGACCATGGGATCATACCTGGGCAAGCCAGGACATGTATCTTCCACAACATTAGTCACACTGTTCACCACCAACCACCTCTTCTTTGTTTCCTGTTTGCCTTAGCAGAGCCTTCAGGAGCATCAGCTCCATGATCTTTCCAGACACAGAAGTGAGACTATATGGTCCGAAACCCACTACACGGGGTCATTGTTTTTTCCCTTCTTGAAGATGGGCATTATGTTTGCCCATTTCCAGTCGGCAGGAACTTCACTAGTCTGCCATGACCTTTCAAATACAATGAACAGTGGTTTAGCAACTTCATCTGCCAGTTCCTTCAGGACCCGTGATTGGGTCTCATCATGCCCCATGGACTTGTGCACGTTCAGTTTTTTTAGGTGCTCATGAATGTGACCTTCAATTATACTGGGCAGATCTTCCTTCTGCTAGTCCTTATTTTTGTCCTCAGGGACTTAGACTTTGTGTCTGGAGCCCTTGCTGCTGAAGACTGAGGCAAAGAAGTCACCAAGCACCTCAGCCTTATCCATGTCCTTTGTAACTGGTTCTCCACTTCCCTTCTGGAAAGGTCCCACATTCTCCCTAGTCCTCCTTTTCTCACTGATATACCTGAAGAAATTCTTGTTCCCCTTAATGTCCCTAGCCAGATTCAACTCTAGCTGTGCTTTAGCTTTCCTAACCTGATCTCTGGTTGCACAAACAATTTCTTTGTATTCATCTCTAGTTTACCTGTTCTTGCTTCCACTCTCTGTAGGCGTTCTTTTTACATCTGAGTGTGTCCAGGAGCTCTTTATTCATCCATGCAGGTCTCCTGGCATTCTTACCTGCCTTCCTCTTTTTTGGGATACATTGCTCCTGGGCCTGGAGGAGGTGATCCTCAAACATTGACCAACTTTCTTGGATCCCACTTCCTTCTGGAGCTTTTTCCCATGGCACTCTGCCAAGCAGGTCCCTGAAGAGATTAAGTCTGCTCTTCTGACATCCAGAGCAGTGAGTTTGCTGTGCACTCTCCTTAATGCCTTGAGGATCTTAAACTCTGCCATTTCATGGTTGCTGTAGTCAGGGCAACCCTTCAGTTTCACTTCAATCACCATGCCCTCCTTGTTGGGTCCAGCATAGTTTTGGGTTCCTCTATGACTTGGAGGAGGAAGTTATCATCAGTGCACTCCAGAAACCTCTTAAATTGCTGGTGCTCTGCTGTGTTGTCCCTTCCAACAGATGTCATAATGGTTGAATTCCCCCATGAGGACCAGGGCCTGTGAGTGTGAAGCTTCTATTTGTTTGTAAAGGGCCTCATCCTCTTGGTCATCCTGATCAGGAGGTCTGTAGCAGACTCCTACTATGATGTCACCTTCCCCTGCCTTCTCTTCAACCTCCCTTTACCTGCTGCGTGGAAGTTGGTTTAAAGAGGGTCAATAAAGGTTTATCCTGAGACTTGAGTTACTTCTGTTCCAAACCTGTGCACAAAAAATGTTTCTGAGCTAACTGCTTACCAATCCTTGGCTGCAGCACTGTCAAGGAGAGCAGCCAAGTCATTTTAGAGAAGCCACTTTAATTTATAGTGAAGAATTAAGCTTGCATTTTTGAGAAACCAGTTTTAAAATAACCTAAAGTACTTTTCCTTTCTCTTCCTGGGATTTCATGTTCAAATGTAGCTCACCTGGCTATTCTTAGGGATACAGCCTGTACCACTGTGTTTTTCCTAGCATTTGCAATTATGCTGTAAAAAAATCACACTTGATAATGGCAAAAATGAGTAAAACTAGCATTATGAGTACACAAATATCAATCTACCACATATTGTTGTATTTCTATATTAAAAACATATATAGTAGTGAAAAAAACAGTTTTCCTCATTGTGCTTTTTTAAAACTAGATCTGGATCCCTTTCCACCTGAGGAACGTTATGAGGTTAAAGTACGAGAAGGTGTTGGAGCAGTGCTTCTTTGTGAGCCTCCTTACCACTACCCAGGTAATTCACCTCAAAGTGGTTAATTTTCAGGTGGTTTAAGAGTAAAATATAAATTAAGATTTACTTTTAAAGGTTTTTCTCTTAAGTTTACCTAAGTAGTAGTTTCTATGCAACTTAAGAATCACCAGTTAGGTTAGGTTTCCATTTTCAATATGTGCTTGTAGTTGGCCATATGATTTTGCAAGTAAGTTTCGGTACTACAAAATAAAATTACTCAGACTGGACTTGATAATGTAGGGGAGACTTGGCCTACCATTCAGAAGACCAGAGTTCATGTCACTGTCTCATTCCAGACATTCTGTTGGCCCAATACAGATCCCAGCTTCATACCAAAACTAATTTAACAGAGGTAGGCAGCCCAAGAGGGTCAGGGATGAGGTTATTTGTGCTCTGAAGTGTCTGTTTCTCATCATTATCATCCAAAGAGCTCTGCAGAGATTATGCCTGTAATCTCAAATATCTGCAGTTGCACCACAAGGGCTGAATTGTACCATTATCATCTCTTTTACCTTGTGAAATGGAATAATGTTTTTGTTTTCGTACTCTGTGTTTAAGTATTGCAAGGAACCAAAAAACTGAGACATGTTGCTAGTTAAAATAATCTAAGATTTTTTTACTAAATTACAAGACTGGCAAGGTCTTCCCAGCTTCTTAGCTGTGAGAGAACAGCACCCAGCTGCCTATCTCCTCCCACCCACCTTGAGCATCTGCAGGAAGGCTGTGCCCAGGGGAAGCTGTTCTCTATATAGCTGAGTTTGAATAATCTGCACTTGTGGCAGCAGTACTCTGATGTTCAGTGTGAACAGATATTAGCTGGCTACTAAGACATGTATATTCTCTCTCACATAGCTGCCTGTCCTGAAGAAAACATCTATAACTGACAAATCTAAGTAATTTTTATGCAGATCTTATATCATAGCTTAAGCAACAGATAGTGTTGTTTTTAATATTGACTAGAAAATATTTTTCTCCAGATGATCTCAGTTATCGCTGGCTTCTAAATGAGTTCCCAGTTTTCATTGCTTTGGACAAACGACGATTTGTGTCACAGACAAACGGCAATCTCTACATTGCAAACGTAGAAGCATCAGATAAGGGCAATTATTCATGCTTTGTGTCCAGCCCTTCAATAACAAAGAGTGTATTCAGTAAATTTATTCCACTTATTCCACAGTCCGATCGTAAGTATTTGTTGGAAATGCTGTGTATGTGCAGTGTTCTAACTGTTTGGCTTTAATTTTCCTCATTTGTAACTACTTTCAGTGCTGCAAGGAGAATTACATGGCAAGTGGTAATGGCTACTGTACAGTGTTATGTAGTTTTCCAGATCAAGTAGTCCAAGCCATGCCCATCCACAAATAAAACACTAAAAAAAAATGTCCCAAGTTTCATTTACTGATTTCATTCATATCAGTGAGAATAGAGTTCTAATCTCCAAAGTCTCCATCTCTTTTATGTAATAAGCTTCTGTACTCATACCAAAATCTTTTCTGGACTTGGCATGGGTTCAAAGGAGTATGGTATAACTGTAAAGCAGAAAATTCACATAAAAGTTGATAAAGAGCTTCAGGAACTGATTTTTTTTCCCAAGAAATTCCCCCTGAAATTTCCAGCACTGGCAAGGGGCTTTGTGTCTTATGGTCAGTCCCCTGAAACAACTATGTCTATTTGTGCTACTTGGTTATTCACCATTTTTTCATGAATAGTGCATGTTTTTCAAATGCTAACCAGGTTCCCTTTTGCCACTTTAAACTCAGTCACTAGAGTCTCATAAATTGATCATCAAGAATTTTACCTTCTAAATTTCCCTTATTATAGTGAAGAACTGTGATTGAATTTGAGGAATTACAAATCAGTGATCTTTGTCCAAATTGTCCATTGCCAAAACTCACACTGAGATCTTAATCTAGAACTTCAAGAGGAGTCTTACAAGGATCACTAGTATGTAGATTTGATTACATTTATATCCCTGTGCCCTCATTAAGATATACATTTGATGACTAACTCCTTCATAACCTTACTAAGCTGATACTTGGGTTAGAATCACAATAATACAAACTATTCCATCCAGTAAAAGAAGCCACGGAAAACACAGACTCAGGATCTGCCTACCCACACGTGGTACATCATGACACTTCAAATGCAAATAAATGAGGTTTTGTTACAGCATTGTCCTAGACAAAATTTTAGGCATTGCTTTCCAGAGAAAGTGAATTAGTTACTGAGTGAAACAATTCTGCCTTACTATTAAAAGATCAGTGCTGTATCAGACTTCCTGGATGGCCAAGCTATTTATTCATTGTAAGGAATAATTTTAGGAACAGTTTTCCTGAACTGTGGTAGTTTTAATAGCTATACTCCATTTTGCTGTGCCTTCTCTGAAAATCTCTTTCTTTCATGTTAGGTGCAAAAGTATATCCTGCTGATATCAAGGTGAAGTTCAAGGACACATATGCTCTCCTGGGGCAAAATGTGACGCTGGAGTGTTTTGCTCTTGGCAAGTAAGTGAGTTTTGAAGTTACTGTAAAGCACCATTTGCTTTCATATTTCAGGGAATGAAAATAATCTGTTTCCTCATATTAAAAAAAAAGAAAAAAAATTTTAGTCTGCAGTTTAACAGCCACTTCTGAACTTGCTGATTTCTACCTTTACCTTTTCAAGTCCTGTTCCTGAACTCAGATGGAGTAAATACCTTGAACCCATGCCAGCCACTGCTGAGATAAGCATGTCTGGTGCAGTTCTTAAGATTTTCAATATTCAGTATGAAGATGAAGGACTTTATGAGTGTGAAGCTGAAAACTATAAAGGAAAAGATAAACATCAAGCAAGAGTTTATGTACAAGGTGGGTAGAACAATTTTATTTACATTGAAAGTGTCTGTTCTCTCACTTGATGTCTCTGCTCATTTGTAGCAGATTCATCCTGCCCCACTGCTGTTGAAGACAGTAAAGCAAGATTAAAACTCACATGTCAAGACCTAGGCATAGTGTTTGTGTACTCATTGAACAACTACTCAGTTTGTCTGGTTGCAATATCTGCATATATATGTTGATAATAATGTGAGTTAGTATTCATATAATTTTGCATAATGGAAATTAAAAAAGTTTAGATTACTTCGAGTGAAAGAACTTCCAGAAAGAAAAAGAGACCATTAGGTTTGTTATGCTTATTTGTTTCCTTATTTTGTTAGCCTTTTCTGTCTGAGCTCTCTCCTTTATTAGCGACACTCAATTCTTTATTCTTTAGAGTCTGTTCCTTCCCTTCATGCATTTGTTTAAATGAGGGAACCACAAAAATTGTCAGATGATAATAGTGGAACCATTCCAAGTAACCTTACTCCCTGACTGAGACTTATGCGACAAAACTGTAGCATGAAAAGGCCACATGTAACATCCAAATTACCTTCAAACAATTTCTGTCTCTTTTCACTGACTCTACAGAACATTTCTTAGGTTAAGATTCTCAGTTAAGTGCTTGAACTTCAGTGAGACAAATTCAAAATTGGTGTTGGAAGGTAGTTAGTGGTTGTTATAGGTAAAAATGTATAAATAGATTTATTTGGTTTGTAAAATCTAGGACACTTTCAATATTAATTCCTTAAATATTTTCTCTAGACAAAGAGGATATTTTTGCTGGGGAGTCTTGAAGCGCATAGATTTTATCAACTATTTAACTATTTAACTATTACCTTTATGGCTTTACTAAATAATTTTCATATTTCAGTGTAAGCAGTGACATCTTCTATCACTGGACATTCATGAAGCATTATTTCAAATCCATATTTTCTTCACAAAAGAACCAATTTGAAGTTATTTTAGCACTATCTGGTAGAGCATGGTGCTGGCATTTCGCTGAGTTACCATCATTACTTTGTATGTGCCCTGAAGTGTCATGGAAAAAGCAGTGAAATTAATAGCCTGTAATAGTAATTATGGTATCTGCTATATTAACAAGGTATCATGTTTTTTTTTTATGCTCAGCCTCTCCCGAGTGGGTAGAACATATCAATGACACAGAGAAGGATATAGGCAGTGACCTGTACTGGCCATGCATAGCTACTGGCAAGCCTATTCCAACAATTAGATGGTTGAAAAATGGTGCTTCAGTAAGTATATTGCCATGCTTAATGCAGGATTGATGAAATATTTTTGGAAGCATGCATTATTAAAAGGTGGAAAGAAAATTAAGTATGATGCAAATATTTGCTGATTCCACTTGCATTAGGGATTAAAATCTATTTTAAAAATTTTTAATCTCAGTCTTAATTTTTGAAATGCATTTATTCAGGTTATTCAGTATTCAGATCTGAATTATGAACTTGCCTTTTTGCCACAAGTTTAGGAGATGGATATATTTTTTTTTTTTCTCCAGACCTTTATAAGTAAATGCTATTTTCTTCTCCCTGGATAAAAATATGTCTATTAGTTTCTCTCTAAAAATAGTCCTTTCTACCACAGCAGTGTGCCTGAAAATATAAGAAAAAAATTGAGTCAATAGAGAGAAGAGAAGAATAACTTTTTAATGATCAGCAGTATCATATACTTTTTAATATTGCAGCCACAAGATAATGCAAAATTTCATTAATTTAGAGGATGTCAGATTTAAATGAGCACTGCTTGATAATTTAAGTTTACTGCTTTGAGTATTTGTGGTAAATCCAATGTAAGAGAGAAAAATAATGAGTGGTATATAAAATATTTGACTTTTGTTCCCACAGCTCCAGGATGTCTCCCAAGGGGGAGGAAAGATAGTGGGACATTTGGCCCAGGGGAAAAACAAGTCATTGTATGTTAAAAACTGGGCTGTACTTGCCTAGGTTGTGTTAATAGATGAGTATTTGTAGGTGTGTGCTCTGTTCACAAGACTATATAAACAGAGGTGTAACTATTAATAAAGGTCTCCATCTGTATTCACATTGAATCATGGGAGTCTGTGGGAGTCTTCCACAGATATTCTGTTTAAACAAAGCAGATATTCCATCCAGGCTTGTCAGCCATTGATCCATTGATTGTACTGTATGATGATCCATTAAGAACAAAGAGAGTCAAAGAGGGCACAATGTAATGCTAAATCTTTTGAGCTGTGGTGACACTGATCTTGGCAAGCAAACAAAAAAAAGACAGTGAGGCAGCGTTGCTTTGGCTGTGTATGTTAAGAGAAATGTGGGAGTTTGGATGGAGAACAGGGATATCACCATCTGCCATACGGTGATGGCTTAAACCAAAAAAGATAATGCTGTTTCCTAGCTTCGGTAGTTATTAGAAACAATAATTTAGCAAGTGAATTGCATTTCTGGTCCCCACTGAACCTGACTTTCACTGACAAAATCTGCATACTGGATTATGGAAAGTGATACATAATTCTCCAGAAGTGCACCAGCCGATTGTGTTGTGTATTCGTATTATGAGATGATTTCCAAAAGGGAATAGCAAAATTATTTAAGTTGCCTTCAAAATTTTTCTTGTTTCTAAATCAGATAATTTTTAATGAGGTGTTGCGCTTAGCACAAAACAGAGATTCCTGGTAGACAATCTGATTTAAATGTGTTGTTTTGGTTTTTTTTTAATAAGACAATACAGGAAATCTGTTTCCTTTAATCTGTTCTTTTTTTTCCCAGATAAATAGTATCCTTTTAATCTTGCACTCCTCCATACTTTCCAACTGACTTACTTGCACAGTTTAAAACTTTTCAGATTGATTTTAACAGGAAGTGAAAATTTATTAACATGATCTTTCAAAACCATACTGACATCTATTTGTAATTTACAGAATACCCCACTGTGCTTTTAGCATTTTTATATGCAAGGGGTTTTGAGAGATTAAGTACTTTATTTTCATTTATTTATATTTTCTACATAGATTAAAGCAAAGTAATAGGAAATAGTTTATTCTCCCTTGCAGAGGAATCTTCTGAAAAACTTCTGTTTGACTGGAACTTGTTTTGACCTTTTACTGTTTTAAAACAATGTGCATAGAATAGAACATACTGAACAGTGAGCATGTCAAAACAAAGTTTATGTGCATAAAAATAAATTTATTTCTTTTTTTTGCATTGGTATGGTAACAATAGACTGAAGAGAAACGTAGCTAGTACAAATCATGGCTATGACTTTCCAGTAATTGATCAACACTGAACCTTTCTTAAAGTGACCACATTGTCACAAAGACTGAAATGTAACATGGATAAAATAAAATCTCAACGGTGCCTGAATGTTTTATAAGGGACTCTGTCGTGAACACTGTCACTAAAAAAAATGGATGGGTGTGAATTCTTCATTATGCATAGTCTGTATTAACATCTTGTTTTATTGATTCTGTATTATAGTTTCGGAAAGGTGAACTAAGAATACAAAGCCTGACCTTTGACGATGCTGGCATGTACCAGTGTATAGCAGAAAACACACATGGAATTATCTATGCGAATGCTGAACTGAAGATTGTGGGTCAGTGGGATTATTTGTTCTATTTACTATTTCAGGTTTGAGTAAGACAGCAACCATATTTGCAAGCATTGGTTTGGTAAACAGATTCCTGTGAGGATAAAGCTAAGAACCCTCACTCAGTTTATGTGAAGTGTGGTTTATTTGACCTCCCTAGCTGGGTTTTGACAGTGATTTGGGGGATCAAGTTACTAACGTTTGCTGTATTATTCCTTCAGCTGCTGTTGTCCCTCAGTGGAACTGGTAGTGCAAAAGTCATATAAAGTGTGTGAAGCTGCTGTCTACCTTTTAAACTTGCAAAACTGATTGAGAAGTGCTTTTTCAGAACACATGTTGTCAGACACTGTACTGACAAATCTTTTCCGTTTGCTTGAGCGTTCTGCAGCACATCCAAACCAGCTGCAATGTCTGTGTGCAGCATAGCTATTTGATGTCTCAATGTAGTTACTATTTCATCATGTTTTCCTAAGGAGCACCCTGTTGCAAGTTTCACATGCAGATCCAGAGTGCTCAGCTTAAAACAGTTTTTACAGTTTTTATACATGTTTTTATACATGTTTGTACTGAGAGTAGAGCAGATATAGTGGCTTTATGACAGGAGATTTCCCTGCAGTAGTTGCCCTGAGATCTTTCCGTCTTGCACTTTCCTCCAGACTTTCTCAGGAGCTAAACTATTTTTTACTTCTCCAGCCCACCAGTAACAGTATTTTGTTCTTCTGTCTTCTTCTGTTACTATATACTCACTATTAGCCTGGATTAATATTTTTTTTCCCTCTAAACTGCTGTGATTAACTAATAGATTTGTTTTCTCAAGCTGTGCACACACTTATGAGTAATGATGGTATGCCAAGATACAAAACAATAAAAAACATTTTTTTCTTTTATTTGATTACAAATAAAGGAAATTAGTAAGCAAAGGTCTGACCTTGGATGTTTAAGTGTGGTGCTTGCTACGCTCTGGTCTCATTACTTTATGTCTGAGAGTACACCTGAGGCCAGCTGACCAGACAGAAAACTAAAAAGAAGGATGTAACTTTAAAGCTGCTAGAGGAAAGTTAGAAACACTGAATAATAAAACAAACTATTCTTTGAAAGTATGATCCAGTGAGTGACCTTTTGCAGAAATCAATCTCTAGGAATCTAAATTGTAGTAGGACTGACCAAAAAGTTTTTGCAAGGGAGGAACTTTCTATCAATTTTGGAGGACTTGGATCTTGTTAGATTAAATTTAGTTCAGAAATCAGCAGAAAGAAACCCTTAGTGTAACATAGCACAGAACTACATCATGATTTTTTCTTTTTGTTTTAGGTCACTATCTGCTTCTCATCGCATCTCTGTATCATTTTTCTCATTGTTCTAAATAATAGATGCTTATGTACAGTTCAGTAGTTCTGTCATTTACCTTCATGTTACAAATTCTATTATGCATAAAATCCACTAACAATGGTACTTGTGTAAATTTTTACTTTCAGCTTCACCTCCTACTTTTGAACTGAACCCCATGAAGAAGAAAATTCTAGCAGCTAAAGGAGGCCGTGTAATCATTGAATGCAAGCCTAAAGCTGCTCCTAAGCCAAAATTCTCATGGAGCAAAGGAACAGAATTGCTTGTAAATGGGAGCCGGTCAGTACTAACTGCTGGTGAACACTGTGAATCTTTAAAATTCTGCCTTATGTTTCTATTTATTCTGTAGGCTAGGTCTTACTTTTGCAGATTTCTGGGGCAGGAGAATGTGTAACTTCAGGAAAATTATATGCAATCTGTTGGTAGCAGTGTGCCTCCAAGTAGTTCGTAGGGTATCCAACTTTAGCCAGTCTGTTCGATGCTGTTTGCATTTCAGAATTGAATTGTATCACAAAAGCATGAAACGTAATTGAATGTCTACAAACAAGTAGATGTACACTCTCTTGCTCCAGCAGTGTATTTAAATATTTTTTCCTAGGACTGTTTATGAATACAGCAGTTAGATGTGAGCTTCCAAGAGATGTCTGCAGACTGGCTTTTCACTTACTACATTTCTATCAAAAGCATTGTGTTGTAATACAAAAATTCTTAATTTCTCCTGATTTTTTTTTTTTCCACTTTCTGTAGCATACGTATCTGGGATGATGGAAGCCTGGAAATTATCAATGTCACAAAGCTGGATGAAGGTCGCTACACCTGTTTTGCAGAAAATAACCGAGGAAAAGCTAATAGCACTGGTGTTCTAGAAATGACAGGTAAACCTCTAAACTTACTTGTTTCTTTCAGATAGAATCCCTCAACTCAAAATCACTTCTTTTGCACTACTTTTGTAAATAATGTTGTATCTTCTCTTTCTAATATAATTGCTCCTTAAACAATGAATTGATGCTTTTAAAGACTATTGCTTATTAGAAACTGTGCTTTTTTTGCACCCTGAATTTTCAGGGTTGATTTATCCTTAAGAGATTATTAAATCTGCTCTACTAAACTGACACATTTTGATGCATTTATTCAATTTGGCAGCTTAGTGCTCAGGCTAAGGTGCAATTCTGGGACCTTGACTCAAACCGAGAAATGGGATTTTTATTGAATTTCCTCAGCTTTTGGGTTTTTTTGTCGTTTCTTTTTATGGGGTAAGCAACTCTGAGAGAGCAATGCAGCTAATGAAATACACATTAAATTTGTAAGACAGGGGCATAAAACCACGGGACTACACTATTAAATTCTCTTCCTTTATGGGGTGTTAGTATTTATTGATTGAATACTGATATCCTTAATTGCAGGTTTTAAATCTGAAGATAAATAAAAAACTAACTGTAGAATACAGACAGGAAACATGACATTCATGAGCAGCTATGTCTATCAAGTATGACTGACAGTAGAAGAAACATTTATCAGATACGTTTTTTAATACGTGTTCCAGATTTTGTGCTGCATTTGACAGCTCATTGCCACAGTACTGATGTACTAATGTAAGAATTTTTCTCTATAACCAGATTATGTGAGAATATTTTTTGGTGGATGATTCATACAAAAGTTACTGTACCAAATTAATTGTATGATTTTATTTTAATTAATTCTATTTGCTGAATGTTTCCACATATTTTTTAATCATCTGCAATATTGTATTTCTTAATATTACTCTCAGACATTTAATTACTTTGAAAGATTCTGTAAATAAATATCCAATCCATTAATAGTCATATCATATGTTCTATAATCTGGATTCAGTCTGCCCAGTGAAATGCTTAAATCACAGGTTTTTTAAACCTTCTAAACTAGATCAAGATAATTATAAAATTTTGGACAATTCTGTGCTGATTCATCCAAAACACTAAAAGCATCACAGCAGGAATGGAAAGGTCAGATGACATATTTCAAAATTATTTTCACATTTTGGAATAATTTTGAGGCTTGACAAAGAATGCTTTAAAATTTTTAAATGCTTTACAAATTGCATTCCCTTATATTTGGTCTTAACTAGTACAAATATCGCTTTTCTTATGCCTGTTGTCTTGCAGGTTTTGGTACCCTATTCCCAGTCTCGGTGGAGGGAAAGATATTACATGGCATGGCATAAGAGAGATATTCTTTTTACTTTATACTAACATTTAAAAGAAAAGGTGCAAGTCTCAGTGATCCAATTAACCCTTCCAAAACCATTTTTTTTCATTTGCTATGTGAATTTGGTGCACGTACCAAGATCTCTAGCAAGTAGCATGAGAACTCTGTGTTTTTTTGTTTCTGTAGTAGTAAGGGACATAGGCAGGAGATACTGAGCTTTCTTCCTTTGATTTTGTTATTTTCTCTTCTTTCCCACACATAGCTATTTGCATTGCTTGTTTATGCATATGTTATATTGTTTCTTAGTAGATAAATTAAGATCTCAGTCCCTGCAATGCTCTAAAGAAAGTCTGGCTCAGACTGACAACTGAGTACAACTCCCTGTTGATTTAGTTGGGGTAATTAACAAGGCAGGAATTATAAAATATGTAGTTATTTTATTTCCAAAAAGCCTTGCCCAGAAACTATATACAAACCAGTAAAATTTGGGTTCTAATTTGGTCAAGAAAATCTTCACAAGGATGCTTATAGGCAATTCATTAATTTAGGAGAATCAGAAAATTGGAAAGGTTTAGCCACAAAATGGCTTTGCCCCACTTATAAATAGGCAGCCTGGAGTCCTAGGGAAAGTCTGTTCTACTCATGGTGGTGGAGTGGAAATTTCACGATAGTCCCTTGCTGCTTTGCAGGAGTGTTGGAACTGCTTGGCATCTTAATAGCTGTTGAGAGGCTTCTGGATCTTCCCATATGATCTGTGACTTGATCCTGGTTCCTCTTGGCATGGAGGTTTGCAGAGGTGCAGCCAGGATCTCTTGCAGGTGTGCAGAGAGCAGTGGCACTTCTCGCCATGTCATCAGGCACTTAATGTTGTCTCCTGGTAAACTTGAGGCACTTAAGCCCAAAACATTAGGGCCAATCTCGTCTGAAAAAGGAGGCAGAGCAGAACATGTCCAAGCCAAGAGCAGTGAGGCAGAAACATGTTGTCTGAGCAGAGCAGAACATAGAGAAGAGCAGAACATACTGAGGTAGAGGCGTGAGGCAGAGGCAGCACAACTGCTTGCAACTTGTCATAATTTATAGTATTTGCCCGAGTGCAATGGCTCCTTTGGCCACAGAGATTCACCAATTAGAATGGCATTTGCAAAACTGGCCATATTAGGTGAAACCAGGGCTTGCTTACCCTTATTTGGGCAAGACACTAACAAGTACCTAAACACCAGTGGGGACCTGTTTATCACTTTGGGAGGGGACATAATGGCCTAAGCCTTTGTTTTCCTCCCACCCTTGCTTCCCCCATAAGCAGAAGGGTGGGGAAAGCAAGGACATGTTTTAGGCCTTTGAATTCTTTTAGGACACCTCTTTGTGGGAGACAGGTTTTAAAACATAAGAAGTATTATAATTAAAACCAGAAATGCAACACAGGTCACATAAGATTCATCATCTGTCTTTATTCTACATTAGATACAGCAAGTAAGTAGAAATAGCTTTAAATAGTCAGTAATGTAATTCAGAGACAGAAAAGGCCATTTTCAAAGGACAGCTAAAGAGAAATTAGTCATTTCAGTTGTAAAAGCTTTCCTTTGGTCTTTCAAAATGTAGCTGCATGAATAACATGTCAACTAGAGTTTGAGAGAATGATTTAATGTATCATCAAACAGTTATGGAACTAAGCTTACATTTGTTTAAGCATTTATTTATTGAGATTTTCCGTGTTTGTTAACTTCACAGAAGCTACAAGGATTACTTTAGCTCCACTGAATGTTGATGTTACCGTTGGAGAGAATGCTACCATGCAGTGCATTGCATCCCATGATCCCACATTAGATCTGACATTCATTTGGTCTCTAAATGGCTTCGTAATAGATTTTGAAAAAGAACACGAACATTATGAAAGGAATGTCATGGTAAGATACTGTTGGTCCTTATTTAATACATGAAAGTCTAGTTTTCTCTGTTGTGAATAGCTGTCTTTTTTGGTGTACTTCTTCTGCTGAATTTGTTCAGGTATAGAAATATGCTGTATGCTAAGAACATGAAAGAAAATTAAAATTTAGACATCTTGCAGACATATAGATACTTGCAGGTAGATACCTGAAATCAGATATCTGAATTGACATAATTATTTCAGTACCTAAATTCCACTCTGATTGATAGTGAATATAACTTATAAGTATGCATCCTGATCATACACAGGAGGCACATAATTTTGAAAACTTATTCATGTGCATTCACTTTTCCTTTCCCCTGTTTTTCTCATCACCATTTCTGGAATCTGGCACAAGACTGGGCCCAGATGGTGGGTAGGAGTCAAGCAGTCTGTAAATGCTTAGCAACAAGGTTTTGTGTGAAGGCTAAACAAGTTAATATGAAGACGCTCATTTTGGCACATAGAAAGAGGAATCACAGATCTGTCATGTTTGCATGTATGGTTATCTTTCTGCAGTCTTCTAGCAGACTTATTCAAAGTTAATACCTCAAGTAAAAGTCCCTTCTTGTTTATGTCTAATCACACACTGCTTTACCTAGTATTCAACAACTTCAAAGTGATTGTCCACATATGTACATATTTATTCTATTGTACTGGGTTTAAATTATGCAAAAGTCCTCACATTTAGATACAGCAGATGTGAAGAGAAAATGTTGCTTGTGGTGGCTGCAGTGTTTGGTAGCATCAGGAGTCATTTTCAGTTTCAACTTCATGTCAAAAATTACCTATCATGTAACAGTGGCTCTTGCAGAGTCTTTCTCCTAGGCTGGCAATACTTATTGATTTTCCATTGACTAAGAGATTCTTTTTCTTTCTCAATATCTGTTTGCCTTCATGTATGTCACGAATATCAATTTAGATTACTATTGATATCTGCGGAGGNGGGGGGGGGTGTCCTGGAAGAGTCCCCCGGGTTCTCTAGATACGCGGTTGGCAGGGATAAATGCACGAGTTGCTTAAAACCCAGAATAAACAGTTTAAACATTCAGAACTTAGGGAACAGAGAGCCTACATACAAACCAGATCCCAGCGGCGCCTATAAATGCCCGCTGAGCGCGAGGGAATACAATGTTTCTTCCCGGGGGAAGGGGAGAGAGAAGTACCGACTTATCCCGAAAAGAGAGAGAAAAGAGAGAAGGGGTTTTTGCCTTGCCGCTTCTCTATAAGCTGCGATGCCTGTCGCCGCTGCCTTTGCTGCTGCTGCTGCCGAGCACATGGCTGAGAATGGCGGGGGTGAGGCTGGAGCTCCTCACAGTGCAAAGGAGAGACAAAGAAGAGCCCCTAACGGGCGCGGTACCCTCCCTAAATACCCCATAGGGGAGCGTGGAACTGACCAGTAGGCACTTAGCATCCACTGAATGGCCAATTGGTTCAAAATAGTCCCGCGCGTACATGCAGCCCGAGGTCTCCTGGGTCCCGAGGCCACGTGGTGTGCTCCCTCCCCACACCCCTTCTGGACCTTGCTACAGAAGGGGGAGGGGGACCCCAGGAACCGAACCAACTTCGGGCATTCATCACGCCCATACCAGGACAATGTAAAATGTTTGAGTCAACTAATTTAGTGTAATTTGGAACAAACCACTCCTTTCAGGGGTCAGAGTTGCCTCAGCCTGATTATTTGCTGAATTGTAAATGTCCCTGAGAAGTCATGGTGCTCTTTTTCAGTAAGTAAACAAGTCCTTGTCCAACAAGTCAATCAAAGTACACTAAGATCAGCTGAAAAACCTTAAGGCATAAATCACTTTCTTCATCAAATCTCCCAAAAATCTATGTCCAAACTTAGTAGCAGGGTACTGAGAGATTCACAGTATATTTTGTGTTGGCTCAGAAATTACAAAATATGTAGATCTAGGCTAACACTAATCTAGATACCAGTCTTAATAACCAGCATAGTGCAAACCCATGCTTTTGATAGGCCTGTGTAGTGGGTTTGCAGTGACCTGCCCCCCACCTTTTTAAACCCCGGCTAAAACTCAGAAAAACACACTGGAAGTTAATAAATGAAGCTTTATATTTACAGCAATGCAAATATAAAAGCAAGATATATTTACAAGATATAACAGATATTTACAGAAATACACAGTAAAAAGGGTAATACACACACACACCACACCCCTCCCAGAGACCAAAATCCCCAAGAGAGGATAACCAAACCCCCCTACCACCTTTCCCCCCTTCCCCCAGCTTTATCTCACCACTTGATGATGCTGCAGATAAGCTGAAGATCAGGGAGATTAATGATAGGAGCAGAAATTAGTCGTTTTAGTGATTTAACATTGAATTCAGCCGGAAAGACCAAGAGACAAAGGAAAAAAACCTGCCGGAGCCAGCATAGACCCAAGCCAGACTGGCCCTCTGCTAATCTCGTTTGTTTTGGGAACATTTCTTAAAACAATTTTTTTTTTCTCTGTCTCAGTGAAACTTGGTGAAGTGACACTGTATGTTTAACTCTCTCTCAGCCAATAGTCTAATTTCTCACTCAAATTCTGCAATTAGCTCAAACCAACACAGCCTGTGTTTGCAGTTCAATACTAATTAGTGCATAGGAGTACCTTGAAAAAGCTTAAATCACCTCCTGATGGCATAAATTCATCCTTAGGTAAAGACTGGAATGAGTATGAGTCAGCTGGAACTTGAGTTGGTCACAGGTGTATCGCATACCATGAACATCACCTGTAAAGAAAGAAGTTTGCTGAGGAGAAAGGTGTTTGCTTTCTTTGAGAGCTTTGTGTTAAGATTCTTTGTTATCTGCTCCTCTTTTGCTCATGCGGCCTTTGTTCCTGGATATTGTGACCATTGCACTTTTGCTGGGCTGAGTATAGCTTTATATATCTGGTTCTGACAGTGGTATCAGTTTGGCTATTTCATTAAATATATTTTCATTTTAGTCTGTGGGTCTTCTCTCTTTTTCCTGGCTCCCTTTCTCTGCTGGGAAGGGGTCATCAAGTAATAGAATAATTCCTATAGTTTAGACCTAGAAATGGGCTACAAGTAGGTCAGATCCAAACATCAATTAATTTGTTTATCAGTTTATAACTCACATATTTCTGAGGGATATTGTGCTTCTTTTACTTTTGATCAATATTAGTAGAAATGATTGAAGCAGAAACAGCTTCTTGTTTTGCTTTCTTCAGCCTCATTTATGTGCTTTCAAATGTAAAGGAAGTGCAGATAATTTCTGTTCCTATTGCATAGGCAGCTCAATCTTTCTGTCTTGGGACAGACTGCATTTGAAATCTTAAACTTCAGTTCATAGTTATTCATCAGTTCATCACTTAAAAATTCTGCAACTTTTTATTACTTAACAAATAAATACAAACATTTATTTAAGACATAATTAGAAGACACACTTCCGTTATTTCTTCTTCATTTGTTAGCACATTCATATAATAAGGTTTTCTCCTTCCCATGTGGACAGAGGGATTTTCTCCTGCCTGCTGTTTCAATCTCTGGCAGTTCTGATCTCAGGTCACTGGGTGGCACGTTTGCTCAGGCTTTCTCAGATGCAAAGAGGTGGGCTGTTGTGCATTTGACTGCTAGGCTTGAAGCAGTGGAGTCCCATGCTGCCAATCAAACTGTCACAAACATAGAAGAAAAAATATTCAATTATGAATATTAAAAAAATGTTATGCATGCTCTCTGTTCTATAATTTCCTGTTGATGAAGGATGCTCATCTGCCTTCCTGATAATGTTACTACTAGTTTATGTGACGAAGTGTATCAGCATTCTCAAACTTGATACAACCACAGTATTTCAATTCTCAAAATAATATTGTGGTCACGTACATGTAATGGAATACTAATGGCATTCGTGTAAATGCCTGCATACGTCTTCTATTTTAAAGAGAAGCTTTGGTGTCTCATCATTTGCTGAGGGCAACACTATTTTGCATTGCATTAGTACATATTTAACAAAAGAAAATTTATTATTGCTGTTTTGATTTCTTGTGGCAATAATATTTACAGTGAAAATATTTATTAATTGGGTAGCTTTCAAAGTGTCAAATTGAGTCTTTAAAATATTACTAATAAATTGAATGCGTTTTTACTCCATCTGTGGTTGCTTCTCTGAGGAACCAAATTTTAACACTTTGTTTCAGCTGCTATAGAGATATAACACTTTGGGTAATCTAAAAAACTTAAATGTTCAGGCATTTTATTTTATGGATCTGCTTTTTATCATGTGTAAAGACTGAAAAGCTTTATATATATATTCATTATTTTTATATTCAAATAAGTGTGTTAAATTTAGTACAAAATTTATCTTTTCTATCTAACTGTATATCTTTTTTTATGCTTTTGGAGCCATATTAGTCCATTTACATAGTCAGAAAGAGGAATTCTATAGTCATTGTTGAACTTGGTCTTGGAGGTCTTTTGCAACCTTAGTGATTCTATAATTTAACTTCTTCAAGTCAGAAACTTACTACATTTTATAGTTATTGGCTGGACATAGTAGGCAAAGGTATTTTACTGCATGCTCCTTCTTCAACATATTGCTGAGTAGGCACTTGCATTTGTGGTATAAATCTCTCCTTGCACATTCCACAGTCTTCTGCAACAACAAATTTTAGGTTTTTTCACTGATTCCTCTTGTAATCCTCCTTTCAGAGTGTTAAGTCTTACAGCTATATGATAGGAACTAAATAGAAAGAAGAATATAAGAATTAGAGAAAAACATTTAGATAAGAAAGCTCAGTTACCCACTGATGAGGCAGAAGAGGAAGTGGCTGTATGTGGATTGGAAAAAAATCTGGGAGACAGCATCATAGTGAGCTCTTTCATTACAGTTCGTTGTATATATGAGAGGGCAGGTTCTTGAAGCATGGGCAAGTAATGAGCTGGGCTACTGCTTTTCCTGAAAACGAATTGCAGGATTCACTGAAGACATTGTCTCAATATGTTGCTTTCAGCGCCTGGGTGTTTTTGAAAGATTCTTTAGCCATGGATGAGTTGGAAAGACCATATTTTGGCTAGATTTGGGCTAAAAAAAAATTCAGAGCCTGGGCTATAATAGTAATTTGATGAGCATGGAATGAGATGCATGAAGTCAGTGGTTAAGAGCAAGGACAGAAAGGAAAACAGAAGACAGTGCTTAGTGTGAAGCCAGTGAGCAGTTAGCTCTGACAGAAACCTTTAAGAAAACCTATTATTAATCCACCCTGCTATTTCTAGCACAAAGAACTGTAGTCTATTCAGAGGATGAAGATATGCCAGAATTTAGAAAATACACTGCAAAACAAGTTAACTGTAACCATGTTTGTGAGACTTTGCAAACTACCAAAATCCATATACCAACTCTACTTAGGTAGCAGAAGCTGAGAAAGCCAGGTGTGAGTGCTACTCAGAGGTTTATTATTAATTTTCCTTATCAGCCATAAAATTGTGACCCATGAATATAAGTGAACAAGTACCTAGGCTTTTTCTGCTGTTGGATATGAAATAACAGGGCATAATACCACAGGGATGCTAGTACACAGCACAGTGTCCTCAGGCATTCTCAGTGGTATGATGGATGGAGAAGACTGCTACATTTATTGGAAATGTTTCCCAGCCCACATGTCAGGGGTAGAATTAGCACTGTACTTCCTTTACATATAAATATAGTTCACTGAAGGAAGAGATTCTTTAGTGACTGTCATTATGCTGCTGGGTTTTTTTATTTACCCATAAATAAAAAGCTGTGTCTTTGTTTTATAAGTGAGATAAGCTCTCCTGTGAATTGTGATAATAGACCTGCACTGGTGATATTGTCTCCATGTTGTCTCAGATATCAATATGAGGAATATAGCTATAATCACATTAACATTTCTCAGTAACTGTTGGATTATCTATTCTACTTATGTCAACCACATAACAGGTCTACTGGCAGAAACATAATTCATGAGAACTCAGAGTTAGTAATTTTAGGTACAGATAATAAGAAAAGATGTTTTACATTATCGCTTGCTTTGGAAAAACTGATCTCATCACCAAGAACTCCATCTTTTCTACATTAATTCTTACCAATTCTCTTATCTCTGTTATGTATTAAACACCTCTGAAACTCAGGTGTGTAGCTTTTGAAATGGAGTAGATAGAAACAAATACTGTCCCTGCTTACCAGGATTTTCTGCTTTTACCAAATTAGTTTTATTATTGCAAAGGACTTATTAGTTTCATAGTATCATAAATTCCTTTATTGTCTCTGAGGTTCCAACAGAAGCAGATGCTGCTTTCAGTCAAAAGCCTAGATACCTCTAAATTATTTTAGATCCCACAAGGGTGTGTACTGGTGGCTTTCCATGCACTATCAAAAGTGATAGTCAGAAGAGAACAGTGAATCTCACTATGAAATAGGTCATACAGTGCTATTAAAGCATAAATATAGGCCTCACATGATTACAGTCTTTGCTTGAAACTTGGTGAGTAACTGAGTGGTGAACCACCCTTGGAACATCCCAGAGTACTGCATCACTATTTCCAGTTTGTGATTTGGTTTTCTCTGGGTTAAGGAAGACATTTTTAAACTAATCCAAGCTGAGGTTTTTAAACGAAAACATACAGTGTATTCATATCTAATTTGTGGACAGAATTTGCTGATGCCTGTGCTCTTCATATGCTTTGTAAGCTCTTCTTTTGCCACCAAGAAATTTGGCTGCTTCTAAGGTATGGAAAGCTTCATCACCAACTGCATAAAACCTTGCTTCAGGAGACCTAAACAACAAGATACAATACATATCTGATGGTTGTTTTCTAATTGTCTTACATGTTCCCATGTGCTTTTCATCATTTGAATTGTAAGATCAAGTTCCCGTATGGGAAATTGATGTTAGGACAAGTATATGAGCACATCGTTAATATATTTAATAAAGGTTTTTAATTAAACTGCTAACATAGGGACTAATATGTAGTATTTGTTGCCTAGCAATTATTAATGACTATTACAAATCTGTAATAATTAGTTATTGAATTCATAATATGATTATGATAATTCTAAGTTTATGCATTTTTCCTAAGCCTTACTGCTTTGATCAACCTTTGCTTATATTTATTTGCAGATCAGAGTGCAAGCAGGGATCAGATTCACAGTGTTGTTCTATCTAGGATGACATTTAGTGTTAATATACCAAAGGCTTGTACAGAGTACTCAGATAAAGCACTGTTTATCTCTTTTATTAAAGCCAAACCACATAATAATCAAACAAACAAAACCCCCAGAAAAGCTCTAAACCCTGGCACTACAAATTGAAGGAATTTTAGCTTCTCTTTGTTGTAATACTTTGGAGGGCAGTGGAGCAGGTAGCTCCTCTCTCTGCTCCCACAAGAATGTTGACAATGTCTGAGTTTTCTTTATGAAAGCCATTGACAGTGTTGCTTAGTCCACTGTAGATAAAATAGACTTACATGTCGTTATTCAGGCAGCCAGTCACTGTTTGCTTATGGAGTAATCCCCTCAGATTTTCAAAGGACACCACCTGCACAGATTTCCCTCATCTCTCTACCCTGTATGGACTTTGGCAGATTAAATTTAAAGCCCTGTAATGTTAATCTTGAGTGAAAAGTGTGTGTGTGTGTATATGTATACGTGGATGTGTGTATATATATACGTGGATGTAATTTAATAGTAACTATAAGAGAAATAGTCAGAAGAGTGTCAAGAATACTGTATTTGTATTGTTCCTTGGTCCAATTAATCTGTTTCATCATTGCCAACAGTACTTGTGTCACTCAACAATTGGAAAGGTACAGTGTAACCTGCATTTCTCTCTGACTCTGTAAGTCAAACAGCTGAAGTACTGCTAGCCAGAATTAATCAGTTTCTTCCATGTGTGAAATCTTCCCTTTTTGTCTAATCAACAGGTCACCTCAGTAAGTTCTTAAAGTTTTGAGGGTTTTTTTTTTGTTCCAAGAATTCACATAAATTGCTGTTAACAGATTTGTTTGTGCTGAAATGTGCCAGAAGAATCTGAAGCTGGCATCTAAAATCCTCACTCGAGTTTGGAAAGGAAAAGGATAGTTTTATCTGGCTATTTTAATATCCCCTAAATATAGACTTTAAATTGGCATTCTAGTTTGAGAACATTTGGAAAAGATTTAACCAATGTTTTCCCTTCCTTTTCAATTGGGAAACAAAACTGGATGACATAGTTTTATTTCATTTCTTCAGAATGTCTAGATGCAGAGACACTAATGATAGCACCGGGTTTTATGCCTAAATATTTAGCGACTTCAATGTTTTTCTTTACCATTTCGCATCTTAGTTCCTTTTGTTTCTTCACGTGAAAGTTTCAGGACTGCAGTGAGACATCTCAGTATTAAGAAATGTTATTTCTAAACAATCTGCAGTAGATTAAGAAATCTGAATATTGCCCCTTTCCATATAGTGTTGTATAAATCCATCTCTTTGAGTTTTCTTTAACATGCTGACTTCCAAGAATGCAATCACATAGTTTTTTTAAAGAGAATATTTGGATTATTTTCTGAAATAGCTGTAAGACACATGCATAACCCCTTCATTTAACATAGTAATCTTCTTCTGAGATAAACTGCAGGATAGATAGACAAAATAATTTCAATTGTGTTGTTTTTAAACATTTGTATAGATACCTTCCATAACATGGTATCTGTTTTTTATTAAGAATAGCTGTGGTGTATATAGTTTTCTCTTGTACTTGTTTTACAGGTGCATATGTATTTACTCAGTGGGTTCACAGAAGTGTCATAGGATAAAAATATTTCACTGTTTGCCTATCTGTACAACCACAGGAAGCAGCAGATAGTGGATCTTGTAGTGATCTGAAAACATGTATTTTTCCAACACTCTTACATTGGTGGTTGGGATCTCATCCCTGGAGATATTCAGAGATGCTCAACAGGGCTCTTTGCAGCCTAATCTAGTTGAGGATGCCCCTGCTTACTGCAGAGGGAGTTGGACTAGATGATCTTTGGAGGCCCTTTCCAAACCAGACCATTCTATGATTCTATGATTGGTGACAAGTGTTAAGGAAGCGTAGAGTCTGATAATGATGATGGAGGGTATCAGCTACATTGAACAGTAAGTAAATTGCTTCCTTGGAGGTCCTACTTCTATTTGCCGAGGATTAGGGAAGACTTAGCTGGTGAAATGGTCTGGCTGGCAAGACAGGAACCTCATCATCACAAACAGAGGCTTTACTGCAGTGATTCCTGTGTGGACCCAGGGACTGCACTCCATCCCAGATTGCTAAAGGAAGGGACTGCCCTGGACCATACTAGGTCAGAGCCAGCCTGGAGCCCAAACAGCCCAGCCTCCTGCCATGGGGGTTATAGTTACTGCCATCGTCCTGTCTGTTGCTCTACATCACTTCACAGAACAGGGGAAGTCCTTCCCCTAAGGAGCTGTGACACATATTGGATGTTACTATTTCTTCACAGCTGCTGCAGTTTAGTAACTCTTTGGTGCATCTTTATTTAGGCTCTGATTATAGCCTCTCAAAAATAAAAAAATTTGTACTGCTTTAACTTTTAAAGGAAGTGTCAAACAGTATCCTGCTCTGTTAATAGGACTCCATGGCATGTTTCAAACATGCATTAATTAAAAAATCACAAAAAAAAAAAAAAAAAAGTAATGGTGCAGAAAAATTGTGCTCTTTATGAAAAAATTACATGACTAAATTTAATATTCAGATAGGGGCTTCAAAAAGTGACACGGAGATGCCAACTTATTAAAAAAAGACGAAACAAAACAAAACAAACCCACAAACAAACCAAAACATTCACTTAGATGTTTAGTTTTTTTCATGTCCAGTGAAGAGCAGCAGATCCTCGGTGAGCAGCTGTCATACAAGTCAGATGTAGCTTTGCCAGTGATCTGTTCTTGAAGTAAGCACTTGCTGTTTGGAAATAGCAACCACTGTATATCTGGTTAGGTGGCTGGTTAGGTGAGATCATTGTTGTGTAGGGGTGTTTGCCAGCTTCACTAAGTGCTGTTTTTGTGACAGATTAAGTCCAATGGTGAGCTGCTCATTAAAAATGTTCAGCTGCGGCATGCAGGAAGGTACATGTGCACTGCTCAGACAATTGTGGACAACTCCTCAGCTTCAGCTGACCTTGTTGTAAGAGGTAAGGTTCTCCAGGTAAAACATAAATGTGTCTGGTTTTCATTTAGACAAGCAGAGTGTTTCTGACACTTTAAAATGTTTCTCATCAAGAAATGACAGAAATTAAAATGGGAAGTGCATGAACAAGCTAAGTCTTTAGAGCCTACTCGGGATGCTGATTCTGTTCCAGATGTTTAGACATCTAAGCGAGTGTGTATTACCCCTAGCATTTCCTGACACATACCATTATCAGAAACCTTGATAGTGAGGTGAGAAGCTGTGAGAGATACCTCGTAAAGAAGGAGAGAAAAATCTTGGGATGAACCTTTCTATACATTTCAGCTTGAGGGCTTCTGTAGTGAACTGTCTTGCAGAAAAGTGGGTCTCTGAGGCCTTACCTATCTGAGTTCTTAGAGCTGGGCTAGCAAATACGCACATTACTGGGGTGGAAATTTGACTAACAAGCCTCATCTCAGAAATCAGTTCTTAGCAACAACTTCTACTTTGTACATCCTCTGTGAAGAGTAGGAGTCTGTTTCCACCTACAGTACTGTCTTTACTTTCAAGGGAAGGTCCAAGGACAGCTAGTTAGTAGATTACTTTTCAATATGAAGATTTCCATTTTAATGAAGTTATGAGCAGTAGTCAGCTGATGTACATTTTCCCAAGGATACTAAATGGGAACTATTCTCAGATCATAGAAGAAACAATCAGGAATGTGACTGTGTGCTTGAAAAAAGTTGCAGAGTTTCATTTGGTAGTTGTTAGATCCAAGAGCATTTAGAGTACAAACATGTATATACGCATTTTCTGAAGTAGAAAGTGAGGTTCAAAAGCCTTGTATCTGTTAAATGCCAATAGGGAAGAATTTTTAGAATATTTAATCTGTGAATTTAACTATCATTTTTTTTCTTTCTCAGGTCCTCCAGGCCCTCCCGGAGGTATAAGAGTAGAAGAAATTAGGGATACTGCTGTAGCACTTACCTGGAGTCGTGGAACAGACAATCATAGCCCTATTTCTAAATACACTATCCAGTCAAAAACTTTTCTATCTGAAGAGTGGAAAGATGCCAAAACAGGTAAGAGTATTGTCTGAAGTTATGAAAGTAAATAGGTTTTAAAGTACTTCATTGTTAGAATGCTTGGCTAACCATAAAATAGTCACAATAAAAGGAAACCTGGGATGCTGTTACTATCTCCTATAGGTTTTGAGATCTGTCAGTGTTTGTTAGTAGGTTTGTTCTCAGCATTTGGAGAGTGTGAATTAAGTGTCAAGAACTATGTCAAAGAACATGACAGTATGTTTACCTGGTTTTTGCCTCTTGTTCCTTGAAACTAGTAGAATAATTTTAGAAATAATTTAAGGTTAATTTTGATGACAACCAAGTGTCTGTAATTGTTATGCAGTAAGATTGTTATAATTGTAGTTGTGTTAAAACTGGCCCTCATAGAGAAAACACAGCCAAGATTACCCTTCTAACCACTGGATGTCATCATTGTGCCACATTATTGCAATTGAGGAGTCACCTGCCTGAACACAGGGCATGCAAATATATATTTCTTTGCAACATTTAACCTAAGTGTATAAATTATAAAAATATTTTAAAACTTTACAGTATCTTTGAATACTTTGTGAAGGAAATAATTGCCACAAGCTATACAGAATTGTCCTATCAGTATACTTCATTGTGCCACCATAATAAATTATAAGTTAAGTACTTTTTTGTGGCATTATGACATCACATACTTGGCATTTATAAATGCTAATATTATTACTAGTTTAACTTGGTCTTTTAAACTACAGAGATGGATATCTAAGAAATATACTTTCATATATTGACCTGAAAATCTGTTACATTTTTAGAGGAAAAATGCCAAATACTACATCTACTACCTTAGAACATGTTTTAATTCTAGAATATATGTTATTCTGGTGTATATTTATGTCCAACAGCCAGTGCCAGTGTATGACTTAAGTTAAAGTAGCTTCCTACATTTTTCATGTTGTTAATCAAAATTAGAGCTGTTCAAATAACTGACAATTTGCTTCTGTAACAATATACACAGAAGGGAGGATCCTTTTATACCAGTCTCCATTTTTTGTCAGTATAGGAGATACAAGTGTTGGTTTCAGGTCTTTTCTCTGTCTAGTTCAGAGCAGACACTTGAAGCCATCTCTCTCATCTTTCAAGAGATGTCCTATGTGTAGTACTACAGGCATGATGAGATACACATCTACCTCTCTGAAGTTAATGCTTCACAGAATTAATGAGAATAGTCATTGAGACATGCAGTCACACTTTCACACTTAATCTGTAGTGCATTGAGTCAGTTTCACATCTTGAATGGGACAGAGGAATCTAGAAGGAAAAATAAAAATTAGTCATTTTTGAAAAGTTGAAATGCACTCCAGTATTTTCAAAATCATTGCTCTTTTCATTTGAACTACACTAAACAGTTTTGGTTAAAGACCATCACTGGCACCACTGCAAGCTTTTACTTGATTTCCAGACTCTTCCCAGTTTGGCTCCATTTTCACTTTCATATGAAAGAATGATGAGCAGTCCAAATTGATCTCTTATCGGTGTTAAAGCTGTAATTAAATTATGCTAATTTTCAAAGTGTGAAAAAATGCTTTGGCATTACACTTTGGAAATATTGTTGTTATTATTGCTATTACTGTCTTTCCAAAACCAAATCCTTCATCTCAGGTTGCATAATATCTAGTGTATTTTATGAAAGAAGCATATTCACCTTCACAGTATGGAAACATGTATGAATGGGTTATGTAATAAGTTGTTTACACTTAGATTGCTCTTTCCAGTTAAGGGGATCACATTCTCACTGTGAGTATTCAAAATTATTCTGGGAATTTGTGGCACAACAACATTAATTGAAGAGACTGCAAATAACCCAGGAAAAAGGATGCCAAATTTGTATCATGGCTGCCATGCCATAGAAAGTTTGCAATGGTTCTGTTGATTGGACAGAAAAGTAATTTAACTAAGGATGCCAGGGAGAGTGGTGACCAGGTGGAAAGCAAATGAAAACTGTTTTTTGTTTTCTTTAAGGATTTAACTTTAGAATTAAAAAATTAATGCTTATTAGGGAAAGTCATGTCACTATCCAGTGCTTATACACACATGCCTGGGGTTTCTTTTAAGCTATTACATTCATATTTTAATTCCAGTTTTGCTTTCCAGTGCAGAATATCTCATTTCTCATCTTCCTCTGAACCCAAAACTCTAGTTTGACAAACAGTTCTTGGCCCACACAGATTAGAAACCTCTGTCACTTTAGACAGATAGAGAAGCATTGTCTGTTGTCTGTGAATTGCAGACAGAATGATGAGTTATGTGGTTTTATTTATAGTAAGGAAGCTCATTCTTACGACAATAAGTCTTTTCTCAGGAATTACAAGAACACTTACCCTTGCTGAATCAGACAGCAAGTTGTAACATGCTCAATACCAATACGCACCAAAATATGACAACATTTTATAAACCACTTCATATCAATTGATCAAGCTCTGCATTTGCATGTATCTAGTCCTTGTGTAGATTATGAAATTTTATTTTACTGGTTTTGCATTCCAAATTTCTCATTGTATTTGTCTGTAGGTAAAATGGAATTATGCATCTACAATATGTAATGGGTAAGGATGCCACATAACCACATGTACTTCTGTTACTTCATGCCCCATCTAAAACTTTCAAGTCTATAATGGTCTGTCCAAGATAGTGCCATGGTTTCCAAATTCCTGATCACTGCTGTGAATGTGCCTTGTAAAATTTGTTACTCAATATACAATATGGTTTCCTTCAGTTGGCTGTGTGTGGTTGCAGAATAGTCATAGTTTTTCCAGACTTCTTGACCTTATTGTAAAAATTCTGGGGTTTAAAGCAATTTCTTCTATGTGTTTGTGTTGTTGTCTTTTGGGTTTTTTTTAGATCCAGCAGATATTGAAGGAAATATGGAATCCGCTACAGTGATTGATTTAATTCCATGGATGGAATATGAGTTCCGAATAATAGCAACAAACACTCTGGGGACAGGAGAACCTAGTATGCCATCACAGAGAATCAGAACTGAAGGAGCTCGTACGTAAACAGAAAGTGTCAAGTGTTTTAATGTCTTTCTTAATTTTCACATTTTTAATGAATCAGTTTTGTAATTTTTTTTTCCAGGGAGAGGGGGAGAGGATGTTATTTGAAAAAAAAAAAAAAAGGCAATTTATGATATGTATATTTTTATCGAGATACTACTATAAATTTTAGTAAGCAAATGCCAAAACGTCCAGCTATAGTATCATCAAAGCAGGCAGGAAAGGAACATTGTGATACAAATTGCAAATCTGCATCCTTTGCTGAAACAGTGTCACACTGCATCTTTCAGAGTTCCTCCATTGTGTGTTGTGGCTCTGTAAAGGTATGCCCGTACTTGGGCCTTTGCTTAGGGACGAATACGTGTGTTTAACAAGGGAAACATTTGCTGTTTAGTTTGCGGTTTAGCTGAAGAATGCATGATAGGATGCGTGTTATACTGGATAATGCCTTTTTTTGTGGTCAAAGGTTCGTTCTTCTGTCAGATTATTCCATATCAAAGATGAGACGTTATCCAACAGCATATATGCCTTTATCAGTCTAATTGCTGAGTGTTTAAATTTCAGAGCATATTTAAGGATATACTTTAGGCTCAGACATACCCTTTTTAAAATTCATTCTCCAAAATGAGTAATTGGATGTTATTATTAAAGATAATGCATTCTGGTTTGACTGTACAGAGGAGATAACAGTAGAGCGCTTGGAGTTAATGTATCACAGTAAGAAGACTGTATCAAACAAAGCCTGTTTACTACTGTATCCTACTTAACACATATTAGAACCCATGAGCAGCCTAGTTATACTTACAATTGTCCCGTAATTTGAGCTTTGAAACTAAAAATGCAAAACCAAGCTGTGAAGTATGCCTGCTAGGTTTCTTGATTAGTTAGTATTTTGAAATGAATGTATCTGAGTTGCAAATTTGAAAATATTTATTTAAAAAGACCTGTATGTCATCCAATTAAAAAATTTGTTGCTTAGAGAGAAAGGAAAAACAGATTGGTAAAATTAATGTGGACAGTAAGGAAAAAAAACACAGCACTTTAACACTAAAGAAGGAAATTACTGCCATTGAAACTGACTATTAGGATCATATGTTTTAGGAGTCAGCAGCTGTGTTTGAGGGCCCAGGAATCTAAATTGTAAATGTACACATTTCTTGGAGTGCCTTGTGCATAATAGCCATTCTTGAAATGTCAGAAAAGACAAAGACAGGGGAAATAATGCTTGCAGGTAGGATATTGGTAGTGTCCTGCAGTTTATAGGTATTTGTTGTTAGCATTCAAAAAGGTGGCATAGCTTCCAGTTTCATCACAGAAGGCAATGCTTTTGCAAGGCTGCCATCTGTTTAATCTGTTCTCTGATTCCCCATGCACAGCACCATTGTCATCTCTGACAGGCTGTGGGACATTCTAGGGGAAACAAAGCAAAATGTTATTGTAGACTTCCTTGGCATCAGTCAGCACTTCTTGCCATTCCAGAATAGGGTATAAATCAGCAACAGCTTGCAGATGGAATTCTTCAGCCAAATGCATTTTCTGCCAGGGACTGGAACGTGTTACGAGCATCAACAATAGGATTTGGGTTGCACTGTAAACTTCCAGGGCTCTACAGAATGAGTACTACATGTGCATTTTCATGTAAATCTAGAGAAAGCAAGTATTTGATTACACAAAGTACAACCTATATCCACACATTGTGGTTATTTTAAACATTTGCTCTGTGTTAAACAGCAGGAAACAGTACTGCTCCTTTGTACTGTATGATTGACAAAGATTGTCACTTTGGAGAGGAACAGAAGGACCGATATGTCGGGCTGACCCCTCTCATAGGGAGGTGTGCTGCCTCCCTGGGGCCTGGGTTAGGGATGTTCTTAAGAAAATTCCTAACCTAGTCCACTCTACGGACTACTACCCATTATTGATCTTCCAAGCAGGAGGAGAGGAAATAATGACTAGTGGTCTCAAAAAAATAAAAAAATGCCTCAGAGCCTTGGAATGGGTGATTCGGGACTCAGGGGCATAAATATTCTTTTCATCTGTTATTCAGAACAATGGCAGAAACACTGAAATAAGTAACTGAATGCAGTCTTTTAATATGTGGCTCTGTGGGTGGTGTCACCACTGTATATTTGGGTTTTTTTGATAACAGTATGACCTATACAGCACCAGGGTTGCTGACAACAAACAGGAGATACCTCTTTCAAAGGGGGAAGAGGGTCTTTGCAGAGGAGATAGCAGGGCTAGTTGACATGGCTTTAAACGGGATGTGAAGGAGGAGGGGGACAAAGTAACCAGCCCTCCATCTGGCAAGGTGTGGGAGGACAGATCAGTGTGGGAGCAATGGGGGATTAGTAATGGTTCTCAACCTGCTGCCCAGAAGCATCCTGGGGACAGAATAATGCATTCAAAGTTCTGCAGAGATGAGCCATATCCAATTCAGGTATTATCTGCCAACAAGGATACATCAAGTGGTCATTCATGTGGTAGTAATGACATGAGGGGTAGAGATAGGCTAGTAG
>VWZI01022477.1:2248-15088 GCA_013396835.1 Psilopogon haemacephalus | reverse complement strand
GGCCAAAGTTTGTTTGGAAAGGTAACCTGCAGGCATGCAGAGATGTTCTCCTTCCCACCTCCCCCAAACCACCACCCCCTCCCCCACACACACTGTCCCCCCTTCCCTGCAACCACCCCTGCAGCTGGGGGAGGTGGAGGCCACCCAGTCCCTCTGCCCAGGCTCCACACACATGTGCCAAAGGGCAGAGCTGTGCCACAAGAGGGGTTTGGCCATATCTGGGAGGTGAGAAGGCACCAGGAGAGCCCAGAGAATGGGGGGAGCACAGCTGCTGCCCCACCTAGAATAGAATGATAGAGTCACAGAATGGTTTAGGTTGGAAGGGAGCTCAATGATCATCCTGTTCCAAACCCCCTGCCATGGGCAGGGACACCTCCCACTAGAAGCCAAAACACATAGAATGGTTCAGGGTGAAAGGGAGCTCAAGGATCATCCAGTTCCAACCCCTCACCATAGGCAGGGACACCTCCCACTAGAACCCAAAACACATAGAGTCATAGAATGGGTTAGGCTGGTAGGGAGCTCAAAGATCATCTAGTTCCAACCCCCCTACCACAGGCAGGGACACCTCCCACTAGAAGCCAAAACACATAGAATGAGTTAGGTTGGAAGGGAACTCAAATATCATCCATTTCCAACCCTCTCACCATAGGCAGGGACACCTCCCTCTAGAACCCAAAATACATAGAATCATAGAGTGGGTTAGGTTGGAAGGGAGCTCAATGATCATCTGGTTCTACCTCCCCCCCCACCATAGGCAGGGACACCTCCCACTAGAACCCAAAACACATAGAGTCATAGAGTGGGTTAGGTTGGAAGGGAGCTCAAAGATCATCCAGTTCCACCCCCTCACTATAGGCAGGGACACCTCCCTCTAGAACCCAAAACACATAGAATGGTTTAGGTTGGAAGGGAGCTCAAAGATCATCCAGTTCCAACCCCTCACTATAGGCAGGGACACCTCCCTCTGGAACCCAAAACACATAGAGTCATAGAGTGGGTTAGGTTGGAAGGGAGCTCAATGATCATCTAGTTCCAACCCCTCACCATAGGCAGGGACACCTCCCACTAGAACCCAAAACACATAGAGTCATAGAGTGGGTTAGGTTGGAAGGGAGCTCAAAGATCATCCAGTTCCACCCCCTCACTATAGGCAGGGACACCTCCCACTAGAACCCAAAACACATAGAGTCATAGAATGGGTTAGGTTGGAAGGGAGCTCAATGATCATCCAGTTTCAACCTCCCTACCACAGGCAGGGACACCTCCCACTAGAAGCCAAAACACCCTCAGAGAAAACCTGCTCCTTGTTTTCACAGAATGCTTTGGGTCAGAAGGGACCCTCCAAGGTCATCTCATCTGACACCCCCAAGCCTGCAGTGAGCAGGGACATCCCCAGTCAGATTTTACACCCAGCAGGTTTCTCCTTTGCTCCCTCAGCCCTCCTCCATTTCCTACATCATTTCTCCCCTACCAGTGGAGGTCAGAGCTGGCAGATCCCACCAGCATAGGCAGGACCTGCTCCCCCCAAACTCAGCCATCTCTGGGGGAGCAGTCACAGTCCACAAGCTACACACAGATGAGTTCCAATTCAAAGCCAAATGCCAGCTCCTGCACTTGGGTCACAACCCCAAGCAATGCTACAGGCTCGAGGTAGTGTGGCTGGAAAGCTGCTGGCTGAAAGGGATTTGGGGGCTCTAATGGACAAGCAGCTGAATATGAGCCAGCAGAGTGCCCAGGTGGCACAGAAAGCCAAAGGCATCCTGGCTGGGGTCAGAAATGCTGTGGCCAGCAGGAGCAGAGAGGGGATTGTCCCCTTGTGCTCTGCTCTGGTGAGGCCACAGCTCCAGTGTTGTGTTCAGTTTTGGGCACCTCAACACAAGAAGGATGTGGAGGTGCTGGAGTGGGTCCAGAGGAGGGCAAGGAAGCTGGGGAAGGGCCTGGGGAATACATCTGATGAGGAGTGACTGAGGGAGCTGGGGATGGTTGGTGTGAAACAGAAGAGGCTGAGGGCAGACCTCATTGCTGTCTACAGCTACCTGAAAGGAGGCTGTGGAGAGGCTGCTGCTGGTCTCTGCTCACAGGTAATTAGTGATAGAACAGGAGGGAATGGCCTCAAGCTGCCACTGGATAGGTTTAGACTGGACATTAGGAAAATATTTTTTTCCCAGCAGGAGTGGTCAGGCATTGGAATGTGCTGCCCAGGGAGGTGGTGGAGTCCTTGAGCCTGGAGGCGTTTAAAAGTCATTTGGATGTGGTGCTTGGGGATATGGTTTAGGCTGAGCCTTGTAGAAAAGAGCTCTGGGTTGGACTTGGTGATTCCGAGAGGCTTTTCCAACCAGAATGTTTCTGTGATTCCTAAGGGGAATCCCTAGGGGGGATGGATGATCTCCTAGGGGGAGATGATCCCTAAGGGGATGGATGATCTCCTAGGGGGAGATGAGCCCTAAGGGGATGGATGATCTCCTAGGGGGAGATGATCCCTAAGGGGATGGATGATCTCCTAGGGGGAGATGATCCCTAGGGGGATGGATGATCTCCGGAGGTCCTTTCCAACCTCTACGATGAAGTCCTGTGATTCTGTGACTTTCCTCCTACCTGCTGCTGCTGGAAGTGCAGGAGCTCCACGGGGCTCATCTCGCCATTGGTCTCTCCGCTGGCGGCTCCTTCGCGCCCACCTCCTCCTCCTCCTCCTCCTCCTCCGCCCGCTCCTCCTCCTCCCCCGCCGCCATCCGGCTGGTTGCTGAGGCTGCTGACCCCGTTCTGGCTGGAGGGAGTGGACCTTATCGTCTCCGAGGCAGACTCAACCATCATGACTTGCTATAGCAGGACCTGAGGAGAAGGAGAAAGCGGAGGTTGAAGCCCCTGGCTGCCATCCACACCTCTACCTTGCCCTGTGCCCAGCCCTTGCCCTGCCCTGGCTCCAGTGCCAGGGAAATCTGCTTAGCAGATGCAGGGGTGGAGTCCCCATCCCTGGAAGGGTTCAAGAATCATAGAATCATAGAAATCAGTCAGGGTTGGAAGGGACCACAAGGATCATCTAGCTCCAAGGTGTGGCCAAGGCACTCGGGGATGCGGTTTAGTGGCCATGGTGGGGTTGGGTTGATGGCTGGATTGGATGATCTTAGAGGCCTTTTCCAACCCAGACAGCTCTGTGTTTCTGGGATGCCAGACACCTGGTAGAGGTGGGGATGAGGTGCCAGAGCCCTGGCAGGGGTGGAAACAGGGTGCCACACCCCTGGCAGAGGCAGGAATGGGGTGCCAGAGCCCTAGCAGAGGAGGAGATGGGGTGCCAGAGCCCTGGCAGGGGTGGGGACAGGGTGGCAGAGCCCTGGCAGGAGTGGGGACAGGGTGCCAGAGCCCTGGCAGAGGCAGGGATGGGGTGCCAGAGCCCTGGCAGGGGTGGGGACAGGGTGCCAGAGCCCTGGCACAGGTGGGGATGGGGTGCCAGACCTCTGGCAGAAGCAGGGATGCCAACCCCCTGGACAGTTCTGGCTGTGTTCAATTTACTCCAGAAGAACAAACACTCAGCAGCAAGGAGCTGCCATGAAGACTCTGCCAGCCCTGCACAGCACCAAGGCAAAGCAAGTGCAACCCACCCCTTAGGAAGATGCCATCTTTCCAGCTCTCCCCCAGCCAGATGCAAGAGAGACAACTCCAGGAATCCAGGTGTATTGTTTTGTTTTTTTTTTTCCACAGAATCCCACAACATTTCACTTGGAGAAGCTGGAGACAGCAAAGCTTGAGAGCTTGAGCTGTGGTGTGGCTGCACAGCCAGCACATGGAGCCTCAGCCACGAACCTCACCATGAAAACCTCCACAACGTTGCCACCTTTCCACAAAGCACCTCAGCTCTCAGCAATTCTGCACTTCTTAGTGGGGAAAAAAAATCCACCTGGCAGGAAGTTGCCACCAGAAGAAGCCTCAAGGTAGCATGGAGCTGGGAAGTGGCAAAACAAGAAGTGCTCCAGAAACCATCACCTGGGCAATCCTCCCTTTCCCCCAGAGACCTCCCTGCACGCCCCCCCATGCCACTGTACCCCTCAGATGCCCTCAAAAGACCAAGCCAGGCACTTCACCCTTCACTGGAAGGTGCAGGGACTCCCACACCCACATTTCCAGCCCCACATGAGCCCCCAGCAGCTGTGCCCTGCAGCTCTGTTTCTTCTCTCCATGCAGCTCCTTCCCTCTTGCAAGGCACCAGCACAGCACTTTGCCTCCAGGGATGGGTTTCATGCCTGTAAGCTCTCCTTGCCCATCGCCCTGGTACCCACCAGACAGAAGTCCTCCCTCTCTATCCTGCCCTAATGAGGCCACACCTGGAGTACTGTGTTCAGTTCTGGGCTCCCCAGTTAAGAGAGACAGGGAGACTGAATCATAGAATCAGGCAGGGTTGGAAGGGACCACAAGGATCAGCCAGTTCCAACCCTCCTGCCATGCCCAGGGACACCCTACCCTAGATCAGGCTGCCCACAGCCTCAGCCACAGCCTCCCTTGAGCTGCTCATTTTCTCATCCCATCCTGCTCCCTCCCCACCAGCAGCTGCTGGAGCAGGATCAATGCTCACCCTTTGCCACTCAGAGGGTAGAGCAAAGCAGAGAGGCAGAAGAACCTCCCTTGAGCTGCTCATTTTTGCATCCCATCCTGCTCCCTCCCCACCAGCAGCTGCTGGAGCAGGATCAATGCTCACCCTTTGCCACTCAGAGGGTAGAGCAAAGCAGAGAGGCAGAAGAACCTCCCTTGAGCTGCTCATTTTTGCATCCCATCCTGCTCCCTCCCCACCAGCAGCTACTGGAGCAGGGTTGATGCTAACCCATCACCGCTCAGAGGAGTTTGGAACAAGAGGGGAAAGAAAGAGAGAGGGATGGGGAGATTAAAAAAAAAAACCAAATCCTGCTTCTCTATTTTTTTCCCTTCCTTCTTTCCTTTTTTTATTCCCATCCTGCTCCTTCCCCACCAGCAGCTACTGGAGCAGGGTTGATGCTAACCCATCACCGCTCAGAGGAGTTTGGAACAAGAGAGGAAATAAAGAGAGAGGGATGGGGAGATTAAAAAAAAACCCAAATCCTGCTTCTCTATTTTTTTTCCCCTTCCTTCTTTCCTTTTTTTATTTTTTAATTTTTTTTTTTTCCCCCCCTCTCCTTCTCTCCTCCTGCCCCAAAAGACAGAAAAGACAAACCAGGAACGACATAATTGCTGAAATGTGGCGTGTAATAATAGCTATTCAGGAGCTGATCATTCATATTAAACAGGGTGAAGCAAGCTCCTCATTTGCATGTTGGAGATTATATGCATTTCAAAAGTCATTTCCGCAGGGTATATGACTGACATTAATTCCCACGTGGAGCTGCTTGGCTCCATCCTGCTGTCCCAGGGCTCCCAAACCCGGGCAAGGTCCCCCAGTGGTGGCAGGGCTGGAGGTGAAGGGGATGGAAAGGAGTTGGTGGTGGAGGGCTGGAGGGAGAAGCATGTTCAGGGTTTCCCAAGGAATCATAGGATGGGAGGAGGTGGAAGGGAGCTCTGGAGATCAGCCTCTGCTAAAGCAGGGAAACCCACAGCAGCTTAGAATCAGTCAGGGTTAAGGATCAGCATGGAACTGCCACCCACAAGCTCCCCTTAGAGCTTTGGAGATGGGGAAGCAGAAGGGACTCACAGAATCAGTCAGGGTTGGAAGGGACCACAAGGATCAGCCAGTCCCAACCCCCCTGCCATGCCCAGGGACACCCTACCCTAGAGCAGGCTGCCCACAGCCTCTGCCAGCCTGGCCAAAAACACCTCCAGGGATGTAGCATCATAGAATCAGTCAGGGTTGGAAGGGACCACAAGGACCATCCAGCTCCAACCCCCCTGCCATTCCCAGGGACACCCTACTCTAGGTCAAGCTGCCCACAGCCTCTGTCAGCCTGGCCATAAACACCTCCAGGGATCTGGCCCCAAACACCTCCTCCCTGGGCAACCCATTCCAGCCTCTCACCACTCTCATGCTCAACAACTTCCCCCTCACATCCAGGCTGAATCTCCTCACCTCCAGCTTTGCTCCATTCCCCCCAGTCCTGGCACTCCCTGATCCTCTCAAAAGTCCCTCCCCAGCTTTTTTTGTAGCCCCCTTCAGATCCTGGAAGGCCACAAGAAGGTCACCTGGGAGCCTCCTCTTTTCCAGCCTTCACTGGACTCTCTCCAGCAGTTCCCTGTCCCTGGAGCCTAGAATTGGACACAATACTCCATATGTGGCCTAAGCAGGGCACCAAGAGGGATGGAGAAAGGCTGGGATGCTCAACTGTGGAACAAAAACTAAAAGAAGGAAGAAAGAAAACCACCTTTTGCCCTCAAAACCCACATCTGCTCCTTCCCACCTGCCCAACACCAACCAGGATCCTGCAGAAACAGGAAATTATTGCTGCTCCTTTCCTCATTTTTCCCTCTGAAATCCATGTTGTGACCAGGTTTCCTGGGGGAAGCCAGGCTCTGCCCATGGGCAGCAGTCCCAAAGCATCACCAAGGCCAGGATCTCAGCAGGACTGAAAAAGGGATGGGACTTCTACATGGAGAACAGGACTATCCAGAGCTGGCTAGAGGAGGGACATCCAGAGCTGATTAAGAGGAGGGACATCCAGAGCTGGCTAAGATGAGGGACATCCAGAGCTGGCTAAGATGAGGGACATCCAGAGCTCATTAGAGGAGGAATATCCAGAGCTCATTAGAGGAGGGACATCCAGAGCTGGTTAAGAGGAGGCACATCCAGAGCTAGTTAAGAGGAGGGACATCCAGAGCTAACTAGAGGAGGCACAACCAGAGTTAGCTAGAGGAGGGACATCCAGAACTAGTTACAGGATGCACATCCAGAGCTAACTAGAGGAGATGCATCCAGAGCTAGTTAAGAGAAGGCATATCCAGAGCTAGTTACAGGAAGAACATCCAGAGCTGCTTACAGGAGGGACATCCAGAGCTAGTTAAGAGGAGGAACATCCAAAGCTAGCTACAGGAGGAAGTAGTAAAAATAGGCAAAAATAAAGGAAAAAAAAGGGGAAAGTTTTTGGAAAGGATGTCAAACTTTCCTGGCTCCAGGGCATAAATTGAAGCTGAGCTATTGGGAATTAGGAGGAAATCTCTCTTCTGCTGGAGGAGCTGCAACCATAGGATTGCTCCATGGCCCCTGCCAGAGGTGGGACGCTGGAGCAGATGAACTGGTGCCAGGCTCCAGCTGGTGATTCCCACAGCCTGGGACACACCAAGGCCAGCTGGGCTCCCTCTCCAGCTCTGCTAAAACTCCACATGCCCTTTCACAAACCCTGCTGGGGATCCTGCCCTGTCTGAGTTCCCAGCACTGCAAGGGAAGTCATAAAAGGAGGCAGTAATAATAATGAAACAAATATTTCCATTCATATAAAAGTTTAAGGTTTTGTAAAAAGAAAAAGAGAGGAGGAAAAAAAAAACAACAACAAAAAAAAAACCCCACCAAACCCAGTGTCTGGAAGGTGATAAAAAGTTTACATTGGGAAGGAGCTGATTTTCCAGCCAGGACTGGGCTGGGACAACTGAAGCTGTGCTGGGAAGAGCAAAAGGCATCTGCCAGAGCTGAAGCCCACATGCAGCCAGGAGGGCTCTGCAGCATCCCAGCTCCTGCTTTTTCATCTGGACCCGTTCAAACGCATCCAATGGCTTGGGGATTCTCCAGCCGTGGCTATCCAGAGGGGGTCTAACGAGGATCAGACCTTCCCCCCCTCCCCAGGCATCCAGGCAGCAGCTGCGTCCGGACAGTCACCGCCGAAGGTTTCGACACCCAGATGCGGTGGAATGGGATGGGTTTAGCTTACAAGGGGAGGGGAAGACCCCTCAAGGAGGGGCAGAAGTTCTGCAAGTGGATCGCTGTTTGCCTCCCCCCCCCGCCTCCAGACCACCTCTTTCAACAGGCTCTCTGCCTTTTTCTCCACCTCACCCACCCCCCTCTCCTTTACTCATCCGCGCAACTTGCGCAGGGCGAAGAGAAGGAGGCAGCCTCACGACCGGCGAAAGGAATCCCCCTGCCTTCAGCAGCACCATATGGCAACGGCAGCGTACTAATTACCAGGGCTTTTTAATTAACAGTTGCTTCATCAGAGCAGTAACATTGCCGTGACATCCCCTGACTCGCCGCTAACCTGTGCGGTGCGAGCCACGCTGAGGCATCAATTCACTTTTATTGACATCCTCCCCCTCCTTACACACACCAAAACGGGCACCATACCAGCGTCTGCCAATTAGCACCTCTACACTCTCTAATTAGCACAATTAACAGCCTGATGGATGCCCAGAGCTCCCCTGCAAAGGAGGATGCAGATCAGCTGGCTGGGCTGGTGGATGCGGCGCCTGTAGCACACACGTGTGCCTCTCCAGGGTACCACAGGAGCAAGGTGTGTGTCGTGCCACAGGGCTTGGCATCTCCAAGGAGGCTGGCACTGCCATGGAGCCTGGCACGATGGTTGGGCTTGATCTTAAAGGGTCTTTTTTGGCCAAAATGATTCTGTGATTGTGGCATAGCCTGGAATCGCTGTGGAGCCCAGCATCAACCAGGAGCTTGGCACTGCAAGGAGCCTGGCACCACTATGGAGCTCAGCAATGCCATGGAGCCTGGCACCACTGTGGTGCTCAGCACTGCCACAGAGCCTGGCACCACTGTGGTGCTCAGCACTGCCACAGAGCCTGGCACCACTATGGAGCTCAGCAATGCCATGGAGCCTGGCACCACTGTGGTGCTCAGCACTGCCACGGAGCCTGGCACCACTATGGAGCTCAGCACTGTCATGGAACCTGGCACCACTATGGAGCTCAGCAATGCCATGGAGCCTGGCACCACTATGGAGCCTGGCACCACTATAGAGCTCAGCACTGCCACAGAGCCTGGCACCACTATGGAGCTCAGCGCTGCAACAAAGTCTGGCACCACTATAAAGCTCAGTGTCACCCAGAAGCCTGGCATCACCATGGAGCCTGGCATCACCACAGAGCCCAGCATCACTACTGGGTTTGGCATCACCACAGAGCCCAGCATCACTACTGGGTTTGGCATCACCACAGAGCCCAGCATCACTACTGGGTTTGGCATCACCACAGAGCCCAGCATCACCACTGGGTTTGGCATCACCACAGAGCCTGGAATCTCTACAGAGCCCAGCATCACTACTGAGTTTGGCATCACCAGATAGCCTGGCATCACTATGGAGCCTGGCACTGCTATGCAGCCTTCCTAAACTCTGAGAGAAAGGGCAGGATGGAAATTCGAGGCTCAAAGCAAAGCTGTGCAGCAAGGGCTGTGGAGTGTCCAGGAGCAGGAAGAGGAGACAGAGCATTTCCTGACACTTCTACCCAAAAGCTGCTGCTGAATTTTGGAGCATCCAGCCCCAGCCCAAGCGATGCCACTTCTCCACCTGGCCCAGCTGCACGGGCATGAAAAATAATCAAATGGAGCTGCTGAGAGTCCAGGAGCTGCAGAAACAGGCACAGCCAGCACCACGAGCTCTGAAGAAGCAATTCCCTGAACAACTGTTTTAGCAGCTTCTCCTATTTATAAATACCCCCAATTCCAGAGCCCTCAGGGGCTCCCTAACTTTGGGCTGCCCTTCACAGGCTGCAGCAGGACAAAGCATCTTGGGCACCTCCTCCTCACTGTCCCTGTCCCCATCCAAACGCTGACAGCAGTGGGTGTCCCTTGGCCTCATTTTCCTCAGGTGCAAACCCAAAGAGCATCCCAGGCTCAAAGCAAGCAACCATCGCAGGGGAAACAGCCTCAGGGTGCAGCAGGGGAGGATGAGGTTAGACAGGAGGAACAATTTCCTCACCAAAAGGGTCATCAGGCACTGGAACAGGCTGCCCATGGCAGTGGTGGAGTCACCACACCCTGGAGGGGGTTCAGAGCTGTTTGGATGAAGGAGCTGAGGGCCACAGTTTGGTTATGGTTGGACTTGATCCCAGGCTCACAGGATGTCAGGGGTTGGAAGGGACCCAAAGAAGCCATCAAGTCCAACACCCCTGCCAGAGCAGGACCATCTAATCCAGCTCACGTCACAGAAGAACACATCCAGACAGGCCTGGAAAGGCTCCAGACAAGGAGACTCCACAACCTCTCTGGGCAGCCTGTGCCACTGCCCTGGGACCCACCCAGGCAAGAAGTTGCCTCTTGTGGTGAGTTGCAACCTCCTGTGCTGCAGCTTCCATCCATTGCTCCTTGGCCTATGGCAGGGAGCAGTGAGCAGAGCCTGTCCCCCCCCCCTCCTGACCTGCAGCCCTCAGAGATTTATAAGCATTGATTAAATCCCCTCTCAGCCTTCTCTTCTCCAGACTAGGCAGCTACAGGTCCCTTGATGACCTTAAGAATTTTCCAACCAAGTGATTCAAAGTTGGAGGTGAGGAGATTCAGACTGGAGGTGAGGAGGAAGTTCCTGAGCATGAGAGTGGTGAGAGGCTGGAATGGGTTGCCCAGGGAAGTGTTTGGGGCCAGATCCCTGGAGGTGTTTTTGGCCAGGCTGGCAGAGGCTGTGGGCAGCCTGCTCTAGGGTAGGGTGTCCCTGGGTATGGCAGGAGGGTTGGAATTGGCTGATCCTTGTGGTCCCTTCCAGCCCTGCCTGATTCTATGACTCTATGATTCTACGATTCCAGGATTCTGGGGGGTACTGGCAGATGATGGAAGAGCACAGACCATCAGAAGCCCTGCAGGATGCTCCTCTGCATGGCTGGGAGGAGAGCAGGACTTCAGGGGAGCTCAATCCCAGGCACTGGATCTGTTCCAAGCAACAGGCAAGTTGAGCAACCTGCCTGTCCAGATCCGACACCTTGGAGGCTTTGGGAAGTGGCTCACTAATCTTAAAAGGCTTTGGCTGGAGGAGAAGCAGCGGCCAGGATTGTTCCCAGTTCCTTTTTTTTTTTTTTTTTTTTTTACCCTTTAATTAACACATAAACACATGGAAATGTGGAAAGGGGATTAAAAATAAAAGTCTGGGGGAGCTGAACCGAAGCTTGGAGCATTACTGTAAATTAGAAAAGGTTTAAGGAAGCAAGGACTGGCTAAGCCTGGGCACTGCTTTAATGGGATCTCACCTCTGGGCACTTTCATCTCCCACTTTTATCTCTCTCTCTCCCAGCAATTTTACTGGTGAGAGCCAACCTCTGGGCCCTGGCTGGTGGGAAGATCTTTCTCACCTTTGGCCATCCTGGCTACACTCACCAGGTACCAGTGACCGGCAGGCAGCAGGGAATCATAGAATCCAGGCAGGGTTGGAAGGGACCAAAAGGAGCAGCCAGTCCCAACCCCTCTGCCATGCCCAGGGACACCCTACCCTAGAGCAGGCTGCCCACAGCCTCTGCCAGCCTGGCCAAAAACACCTCCAGGGATCTGGCCCCAAACACCTCCCTGCAGGGGCAACCCATTCCAGCCTCTCACCACTCTCATGCTCAACAACTTCCTCCTCACCTCCAGCTTTGCTCCATTACCCCTAGTCCTGTCACTCCATCATAGCCTCAAAAGTCCCTCCCCAGCTTTTTTGTAGCCCACTTCAGATCCTGGAAGGCCACAAGAAGGTCACCTGAGAGCCTCCTCTTCTCCAAACTGCACAGCCCCAACTCTTTCAATTGCTGCTCCACAGAAATGAAGCAAGGATGACCACAGCGAGGTGTTTTGTTTTGTTTTTCCCCAGAAAGGTTTTCACCACACTCAAAGAGCCAGGAAAGCATCACCAGCAGGAGAAGCAGCCCTTGGGACCATGCCGTGCTAGTCAGCAGGACACAGCACTATTACTTGGGTCCTCCTGAGCCCACCTCTCTGAAGTCCATCTGCTTAAGAGCATCCCTTGGCCTCCAGAGCTGGCACCAATGCATGAGATGCCCTCACAGCACTCTGTTCTCCAGAGCTTTCACTCATGAGATACCCATGCATGTGGTGCCCTCACAGCACTCTTTGCTCCCCAGAGATCTTACCCATGAGACACCCATGCATGAGATGCCCTCACAGCACTCTTTGCTCTCCAGAGCTTTCACCCATGAGACGCCCATGCATGAGATGCCCTCACAGCACTCTTTGCTCTCCAGAGCTTTCACCCATGAGACGCCCATGCATGAGATGCCCTCACAGCACTCTTTGCTCTCCAGAGCTTTCACCCATGAGACACCCATGCATGAGATGCCCTCACAGTACTCTTTGCTCTCTAGAGCTCTCACCCATAAGATAACCATGCATGAGATGCCCTCACAGCACCATTTGCTCTCCAGAGCTCACAGGACGCAGCAGCAAGGGGCACCCTGACGGTCACAAGCTCCACAGGGGTAGACACATTCCTCACTTGCTGCCCACCACAGCAAACCATCCCAGCTGGGGGGACAGGGTATGCCTGGGGCACACTGATGGCTGGGCTAGCACTGCTCTTGTTTCCTGCCAAGCTCCAAGGAACTTAGGGGTGCTGGTGGAGGAGAAGCTGAAGATGAGGCAGCAGTGTGCACTTGCAGGGCAGAAAGGCAAGCAGAGGCTGGGCTGCAGCAGGAGCAGTGTGGGCAGCAGGGCCAGGGAGGTGATTGTGCCCCTCTGCTGTGCTCTGCTGAGAGCCCACCTGGAGTAGTGCATCCAGTGCTGGAGCCCCTGGGACAAGAGGGATGTGGAGATGCTGGAGGTGTGCAGAGAAGGGCCCCGAGGATGCTGAGAGGCCTGCAGCAGCTCTGCTGTGAGCACAGCCTGAAAGAGTTGGGGCTGTGCAGGCTGGAGAAGAGGAGGCTCCCAGGGGACCTTCTGGTGGCCTTGCAGGATCTGAAGGGGGTTACCAAAAAGCTGGGGAGGGACTTTTGAGGCTATCAGGGAGTGCCGGGACTAGGGGGAATGGA
>VWZI01022476.1:567812-618553 GCA_013396835.1 Psilopogon haemacephalus | reverse complement strand
ACCCCCGCGGCTTCCACCATTGGGTGGTTCTACCGCAGTCCCGCCTCCCCCACAATTTCATTGGCTCTGCTGAGGCAACGTCCCGCCCACAGGGCGTTGACTCCTCCTTTTCTCTCAGCTCTGAATTGCCGGACCGAAGCGATGTCCCGCCTACATGCGACCCTTGGCGATTGGCAGGCCGCTTCTGAAGTCCCGTCCACCCCGCTCGCCCTCATTGGGCACAGGCACCCCACACTTGAGAAAGACACTATCGTATTCCTCAGACCGGCTGTCAGTTGCTGGGGCTAGGGGCCTGTATACCGGTTGGCAGCGACTCACCGGAAACAAGGCAGGCCCTTTTTTTTTTTTTAGGGTTCCCGCCGTAGCGCCTGAGTAAGGTTAGGAAACAACATCTACTCTGACCTTGTTCTGAAGAGCTGGTCTCGATAAACCGAAATAGCTTTGCTCCAATCTTTCTCCAGAGGTTTTAGGCTACCTATCTTTGCTGTGGTGCTGAAGACTAGGGACAAGTCTACTCTCTCTCTTATCAGGCAGTATAATCGACATCTGTAGTGGGTGAGGTCCATCAGCGACCTCCCGGCAACGCTGGCAGGAGTGTTGCGGCACCAAGATGGTGGCGGCCGTTGAAATAACGGCCCTGGGGCGTTGCTGGCTGTGGTTGCTAGTGGGGCTGCAGGCGGTGAGAGGCTATTCTGGTTTGTTAGCTCTCGGGTCTGAGCGCGGCCGGATTACCTAGAAGAAAGGGTGTAAGGAAGAATGGGGAGATAGTGAGACGTGTCATATAACGGGAGGCAGAGGCGGCGAGCCTTGCCCGGCCCTGCCCATCCTATGCCAACCCATCCCCGAGTCGCCGTTCAGGGCTTCGTCCCGCTCCTGCTTGGAGATTTTAGTTGCTATCATACACCTACTTTTCTTGATTGCTCCCAATAATAAGCCACTCTTGGCCTTACGCATGCAGATGCTCTAGAGCTCTGGTAGTGATAAGCACGAAAAGTGTTGCTAGTGGAGGCAAAATGACAATGCTAGCAATACTTTTTTTTCTCCCTGGTGAATCGAATCGCAGATGAGGAAATGATGACAGTAAAGCATTAAAAGGGCTGGATGGCAAGCAGCAACATGCAGGAAAGCTGCTCTAGCTACTGTCATCATTAATAAGTGAACAGTAATTAAAACGTAGCTTTGGCAGCACTTGGCACCCTTGGATTTTCTGTAGTACCGTGGTGGTGGTGGTGCATTTCTCAATATTCCTCGGAGAGGCTAAATAACAGATTATTCCAGTAGAATAGGGTCCTGTTTTTTTGCTTTCCTGCTGTCATATACAGAAATTACTTCAGCAGGGTCCTGTAGGAAGAATAAATGTATCATTCTGCTGACAATAATTTTTTAAAAATAATTTTCTATATATTAACTATTTTAGCAGACGCATAAACACTAATGAAGTGCCTGTTAGTTTTCTACCAATTCCTAATCCCTAGCATTTCTTATCTGGCATGTCAATGATGTGGTTTGCCTTTAGTTGTCCACTTCAGAGATAGAAATCAGTTTTATCTCTATTTTATTTGTGTCTGATTTGCTGAAGTACCACCTTAGTTCTTCTCTATTTTTCAGTTTGGTCCTGCATAATTCTTAGGACTTTTGTCTGTTACCGTGTAGTTCAGTTTGCTGGTATTGTCTTGCTCTTTTCAGAACAGGATGCTTTCTGATTTTTGGTTTTGGGTTTTTTTCTTCTGATTTTTTTTTTCTTTTGGTGTTCTAGCTGCTTTTTCCCAAGCTCTTTCATCAAGGCTGAGAAACATTTGGGAAAAGTTGTCTCTTTTCATAATGCTCTCTCTCTACCCTTCTCCCTCCTACCCCAGCATAATGCTAGGAGGAAAGGTTTTAATCGGTTTTAATCTAGGATGTGAGAAACCCCTGTGTAGGCAGGTGAGAATGTGAAAACAAACCCAGATATCATTTAGGTGCTGCGATAATTGGTAAAATTGTTTTGGCTGCTCATTAAAAGTGGAACTGATGGTATATGTATAAGTCATGTAGTTGAATCGCCTGCTTTAAGGTATTACTAGTAACTCAGAATTGCAGGTTTGTTTCTATGCTTCCGCTTTTAGTATGCAATTTTCATGTGACATCAATGCAAACACAAAATTTCAATCCTACTTTTATGTCTTTTTCACTCCCTGGTTGTGTTTTTCCCAGGCTTATCTGCTGTACTTATTTTCCAAATGTGTTTTTGGTAATACAAACTTTACTGAAATTGGTTTGAATGAGCAGGCATTAGAGCCTGGAGCCATGTGCGTTTCAGCTGGTTGATCATTTTTAAGTTTTTTCCTAATTTGGAGCTAGCAATAGGAAAACAGTGGAGTTGTCAGAACTGTATAGAAAAGTGACTTTTGGCAGATCTGATACCTTGAAATATGCATTTTATGAGTGTCTAGAATTTGCCATTAGTTTTACACCATTTCCTATCGCACTTAACAGGCAAACTGTTAGGAGTTACTATAAATGGTTACAAGAAACTCGGTTTCTGTTCATTGAAGTACTTTAAGCCTTCCTTTTTAAAACAACTAGTATAGTACTAAAGAATAACATTGTATTGATTTTCAGATAAGTGTATATGGAGCACAGTTGTCATCAGAAGCCTGCAGAGAGCTGGGCTTCTCCAGTAATTTGCTATGCAGTTCTTGCAACCTTCTTGGACAGTTCAGTCTGAATCAGCTGGATCCATTCTGCAGGCAGTGCTGCCAAGAAGAAGCTCAGTTGGAAACCAGAAAGGTGGGTTTTGGACCAAATTATTTGTGGAATAATTTAACATATTATGGTAAGCTTATGAAATGTTTAAAAATACAGGAGTATCTGGATTATAATCTCAAGAGGAAAATGCAGTGTTGCTTGAGAGCCATGTAAATATGCAGGGTCTACATATGCAGAGTTGCCATGCTGCTCTAAAATAATGTCCCTGTATGAGCTTTTGGTTCTGTGACAGCTGTTTTCTGGCCTGAGGTGACTAATGGGGAAGTTATGTCCAGATTCTTTCAGTTGAAGGAAGTATGGGATTTATGGGAAGAAAAAAACATCAAAAGAGGATGAGGAGAGTGATGTTCTTGATCGTAGCTATACAGCTTCATATCAACGTGCATAAGATGTGGCAGAAGAACTTGCAGATCAGGGTAATTTGTGTTGTCATTGGGAAAATAAACTAGAGGAGTTATGTTGCATTTCTGTCAGTGTGACTTCTGAGGAAAGTACTCTGTCTTTACATGACTAGCTGACAACCTTACGTGTTGCTGAGTTCTAGAGTGATGCTCTGGGTTTTGCTAATGCTGTGACTATATGCCACGACATCCTCAAATCTTGATTTCCTCAACAGTGTTCCTTTACATTACATGCCCTAGCTTGTTCATTATGTGAGCATCATTATGTTCCCATCATGTGACACAGCATGTTGGTAGTCTGTGCTAATTGTTGGAATTTCTGTAATTCAGGATTTTCAGTTAATTCTTAGGAGAATGTCAGAAATGGGGAAAGGAAGAATTCGCTATATTACTCCTGCCTGAGCTCTAACTTAGTTTAAAATGAGTTTAAAGTAAAATGCCTATCTGAGAATTTCTGTGTTGTTGCTGCTTTTCACAAATGATCTGTGAAATATGCCCAGTCCTAAAAATACTTCGTGCCGAATACCATCAGTGCAACCTCAGATGAGCTGTTTGCAGATTTCAAGTGTTTCATGGCCTTGAAAGATGTTTATTAATCCTGTTCTTGTTACTGGTACAGTATTGTGTGAATTGACATACCGGAAAATAGCCGTGAGGTGCTTCTCTCGCCCAGTATTTGTCTTGTTCTTAACTTCCGCTGACACCTGTCCAGTGAAATAGTTTAATTACTTCATAATTGTACTGTGGGTTAAAATGAGAAAAAATGGTATTCAAGTTCAGACTAATTCAGAAGCTAGCTTAAACAATATTGCTTTAGACAGCTGCAAGTTTTAAGCCTCAGTCTGTCAGATGAAGAATACTGCTGGTGTGTAAAACGGAGAAGGATGAAATGGAGGTGAAGCTAACTGTGCGTGAAATTGTAGTAGCAGGAGAGATTGTCCATATTTTGCAGTAGCTGAAAATAGCTGCACTCCATCTGCAGCTTCACTTATGCTGTGTGATTATTTCAGACATAGCTATAAGCATATTCCATTAATTGTGTATTATAATCTTAAGAGTTATCTCAGCAATATATTTGCGTCAAAATCCAAATTGGTTGTAAGAATCAACTCTGAAATCTGCAATACATTAAATTTCACAGTTGCACTATGCAAGATCAGTACAACACTCGAGTCATCAATATTTCTAAACAGAGTTTTGAAGTTCCTTGCTCACCAGGATGTGTTGAACTTCAGCATTTTGAATTTCTTGCGACAAGTATTTGTCATGTCTTAATGTGATGAAGTTTGCTGAATTAGAAAACATGGCATCAGGTATAAGCAAAAGTTGGCAGGAAATTTATGACATGAAAATGGATGGTTTAGATAGTGCACTTACCAGTGTGTTATGCTATCTCTAAATAGTTTATTATTCGACTATGAAATCAGGCAAACATAATGATACAGAAGTCTGTGTATACTTTTGTATAGAGATGAGTGATTATTGCTGTTCTGGACAGTTGTTACCAGGACAGTCTTAAAATCCTGGGATTTCTTTTTGTAACTTCCCTGTGCAGATATTCGGGCTTGTCAATATATGATGAGCTGTCAAATCACATTTTAATAATTTGTGGTTTAATAATTTATCTGGCTTCTGCATTGCTAAGACAATAAAGACTTTAGGATTGTTTTTCACCAAACTCTTACTACATGTAGCAATATCAATAACTAAAATATTTCAGAAACTTGTAATGGATTATTATACTGTAAGAGGATAGGTTTCCAACTTGATGTTTTTCCTGCACCAGTAAATAGTTTCTTTTTTTGATGTGAAAGTATTAAGAAACACTACTGTGGAGTAAATGTAGGCAGCTTAAATTTTGGACATATATTTTTCTAAAAAAATCTTAATGCCTGTCTTAAGGTTGCTTTACATTCAGCTCCCCATATTACATCCTGTCTGAACCTAATATGATTTTTCAGTATTTCTAACTGCTGTTTGAAAGTAAATGCAGATCTATGGACATAATCTGTAGACAAACAGAATGGATGAGATTTAGAAAATAGTGGTATTTAGTGACCTTTAAGTATTGAGTTTTCTCAACATTTTGAAAAATGCTGAAAGCAGAGCTGGAGAGAAAAACCTTGGTATGCATACTAGAAAACCCTGGGAAATGGGAAGAAAAGTCAAAGCACAGTAGAGAAACCTGTTGTGGTTTTATTACAAATTTTCACTGGCTGGCCAAATAAGCCAATCTTCATTGCAGCTAGATTGGTCAAAATATGTGGCAGTTGGCACGGTACAAAGCTGTTCTGCTATGCGTAAGCAGATATTCAGTATTTCTAGAGGAAGATCCTACCATGTTTTCATTCTTGTGCCACAACTCTTGTTCATATGACCTTACACCAGATCTTTTCAGAGAGCAAAGTTGTTAAAGTCTGTCAAAAGGGGAAGTTGGATCTAAATAGCAAAAAAACCCGTTTACTTTATACTGCAAGGAGGAGATTGTTTTAACAATAAAAATAAAATGGACAAATGTCAACATTTTCTGTCTGGAAGATTCATAATAGTAATGCACTATTATGTACATAATGAATTTAAAAGTTGAATCTTACTCAAAGCAGACCTCAAAATTCTGAAAATTTCCAAGGATACAGATTCTACAACTGTTCTTAGTGAATTACTTCAGTGCTTAAACACCCTCACTGTGGATGTTTTTTTCACCCTTATATTCAGTTGGAATTCCTTCTCTGTGAATAAATGAGAATTTAGATTCTTCTTCAGAGGAATTTGTCTGTAATACACAACACTAATCACAGGAAGGACACTAATTCAGATGACTGGTTTTTGACTGTTTGACTCTTTGTTTCCAAATCCTCCACAGGATAATGAGCTGTGAATGGGAGCAGTTTTTTTGTTGCTAAATTTACTGATTACATCAGTTCTGAATTATGTGAATGTGTAGCAATGACTTTATTGGCTTTCTGCATTACAAAACAGTAATTCTTAGTATTTCTGGCAGTGGTTAACCCACAGATTCTTGCTCTGGTTCTGCATCCAGGGAAGGAGATACAGAAGTGCTTTTGAAAATTTCTCTCAATACAAATATCCTGAATTCTCTCCCCCATGGAAGACAAAATATTTTATAGTTTACATATCAATGTATATTCATTTATTTTAAGCTAGTTCTCCAGTAAAAGTAAGAAATTAATTGGTACTTACAGAAGTTTAGGAAAGAGCATAGGAAACTTGCACCAAAATCTCTTTTGTGACTTCACTTCTCAGGAGAGCAAGTATCAATTATTAACTTGCTGTTTTGCTTCATGAGTGGGACACTAAAACTTGCATACCTTTGAAAAAAGACATTATGCTCCTATTTAAAAACAATGTCACTTTGCAAGCAACTTTGTCCAAAAATAATAATATCTGTATTTCTCCTGACCTTGAAGTAAAACAGTAGTATGGGATGATGTAGGATAGAATTCGTAGAATCTTAGAATTGTTTCTCATTTGGAGAAGACCTCTAAGATCATTGAGTCAAACTGTTGACCCAACACCACCATGACCATTAAACCACATCCCATAGTGCCATGTCTTCACATTTTTTTAACACCTCCACCTCCCTTCACTCTTTCAGTGAAGACATTTTTCCTAATATCCAATCTAAACCTCCCTTGGTGCAGTTTGAGGCCATCTCCTCTCGTTCTGTCAATAGTTACTGTGGAAAAGAGACTAACACACTTCACTGCAACCTCCTTTCAGGTAGTTGTGGAGAGCAGCAAGATCTCCTTGCAGCCTCCACTTCTCCAGACTAAACAATACCAGTTCCTTGAGCTGCTCCCCATAAGGATTCTTCTCTCTACCCTTCACCAGTTTTGTTGCCCTACTCAATGGGATGATGAAGTTTTCTTTGGCAGATATGCTTATGTAGTTAATTATTTTTAAAATTGCATTAAATTTCATTAGAAAATGCTTGCATTCAAGGGAGATTAGTTTAGGTAATTATTCAGTGGAAGACTGTCTTTTACATGAAGCAAGTGAAAAATCCAGATTTTTAACTTGCTTTACTGCTTGTTCTCAGAGCTACTTTATTTTTAAACTTTCATGTTAGGAGAGGAAAATATGCAAATGTTGGATGGAATCCAGATACAGTAAGATAGCCATTCATCATGTGGTTTTATCTTAACAGCCTGTTTCATTGCATGTTTTAAGACATTATGGTACTTTTTTTGAGCTGATTGCAAACAGCTGTACAAATCCAGTTTCAGTGATACTTTGTAACCTGTGCAGGGTCAGGCTTAGCCAGCAGTCAGAAGAAAGTAGCATGCAAAGTATAGGTGCTATCAAAATGAAAAAAAAAATTTACAAAACTTTTTTTGAACCTTTTATTGTGATCAAGGAGCAATCTGTATGCACTCTTTCAGTTCCATTTGATCTGAGTTTCTGTTTGTTAGTAAACACTAACCAGTTACATAGCAGCTCCTTGGTAGGAATGAAATTTTTCTTCTGGAGTTTTGCTCTGGATAATAGTGATAACAATAGTGTAATTATAAATTAAGCACCACTGGATATTGTCTTGCAGAAATTGCTTAAATCCTAATAACAGGTGAAACATTTTCTTTCAGCTAAGTCAAGGTTCCTTGTTTTTAATAGTTGGAATACTTTACTTTTTACAATATGTATCATTATCTAATGCTACTCTTATATAAATTGTTTACATGGTTGCAATTACCACTTTCATTGTTAAAGCAGACATGCCTGAGAGTATGGGTTTCTTCCTCCTGGTTGTGAAAAGCCATCTTCTCTACATCAGTGTGAACTATTAGAAGGTTGTCCTGGAAAGCTAATAGGCCTATTAGGTGTCCTGGCTTGCCCCACCCTTCTGCTGATGGGAGAAAAACAAAGACTTGGGTCATTATGTTCCCTCTCAAAGTGATAAACAGTTACCCACAGATGTTTAGGTACTTGTTAGTTTCTTGCCCAAATAAGGGTAAGTAAGCCCTAGTTTCACCTAATATGGTCAGTTTTGCAAATGCCATTCTGATTGGTGAATCTCTGTGGTCAAAGGGGCCATTACACTCGGGCAAATAATGTAAATGGAGCTAAGTTGTAAGCAGTAATGCTGCTCTGTGCTGCTCTGCTCTAAGCACTGCTCAGCTTGGACAGTGTGGTCTGCTCTGCCTCATGCTTCAGACCAGCTTAGCCCTAATGTTTTGGGTTTGAAATACCTGGAAACTTAAGTGCCTCAAGTTTACCAGGAAAAGGCATTAAGTGCCTCACGACATGGTGAGAAGTGCCACTGACATCATGCTCTGCATATCTGCAAAAGATCCTGCTTGCACCTCTACAAACATCCATGCCAAGAGCAACCAGGATCAGGTCAGAGATCATCTGCCTCTTTCCCAGACTCCCTGCTAGAGTAAGGGAAGATCTGGAAGCCTTTCAGCAGCTATCAAGATACTGAGCAGTTCCAACACTGCCACAAAGGAGCCAGGGACTATTTCTGAATTCTACTCTGCTGCCATGATAAAAGAGACTTTCCCTGGGACTCCAGGCTGCCTATTTATAAGTGGGGCAAAGTAATTTTGTGGCCAAAAGTTTCCAATATTCTGATTCTCCTGAATTACTGGATTGCTCATAAGCATCCTTGTGAAGATTTTCCCAACCAAATTACAACCCAAATGTAACTAGTTTATATACAATTTGTGGGTGAGGCTTTTTGGAAATAAAGTAACTACATATTTTATAATTCCTGCCTCATTAATTACTCACAATTGATTCAAAGGTAGGAGGTACTTGGGTTAAATTTAATTTTTAAAATTTTACAAGTTGGTGGTTTGTAAAATATTACTGAAAAACTCTTTTGGTCACAACAGCCTTAGAAATCGTACTAGTAGAATATTTAGAAACATTCTGGGTTATTTTTATAGATGCAGACATGAATCAGCCTGGAAATCATAACAGCACTTGTTGTGGATGTTAAAATGGACCCTACTAATAGTTAAGAGACTCTTCATTTCACTGCTTGTAGTACTAATCTCACTTTATGTGCACTAAGACAAGTGAAGCATTGTTGTAAAATAAACTAACTTGTGAGTTAACCATTGTGTAATGAACTGACTTGTCATGTTTGTATGCCTCCACACTGAGTGCAATACATGTCATTCTTAGTAATACTTGATCAACACAGTAAATGCCTTCACAAGGAAGTTTAGAGGGCATCTGCTCTAGACATGATGAGATGGTAACAGTAGTAGATATTAACAAGTATGCTTTTGTTGTGGGCTAAGTGATGTGAAGAAACCTTGGTTTCTTGCAAAAGACACCTTTGTTTAGAGTTATAAATTAAGTCAGTGGATTTTTTTTTTCTCCCTTGTCTAGCCATTTAGAGAACAGCTGTTTGTCCCAGCATGAATCTGAACTTTATTGTGCCAGCACAGTTGGGCTTCAATTGCAGCAGTTGTAAATTCAAAATATAGACATCAGTGATTGAGTCATTTTCTTTGTTAAACTTTTTTTCAATCAGATAGTAGCATGGGGTTACAAGCTCAGAGTAGTTTGTAATGTCAAGATGTCTTACATAGTTTAGATTCCTACAGTGGTCTTCTTCCATAGAAATCATTGTTTGAAAGGAAGAAATAATGTCTAAGAATTATTTGCAGTAATAAGAGTTGAAGAATGCTCATTTTACCCTTGTTCTAATTTTCTGTATAATTAGTTCTTAACACATTTTAATAGAAAAGTTGCAGGTGCGTGTCAGTACCAGAAAACCAGTATAAATGTCCAGTGAGCTAGTGAGTGTGTAAGTTAATATCTAGGATTACTGATAAAAGTTGTTTTTTAATGCTTTTAAAGAATAGTGAATAGGGACAAAGTGATGTTCATGGTCTCACTATGCTGTGTTTCCTCCATCTTTGTAGTTATCTCATGTTTTAAGTTCTGAGAAACTTCAGTTATGCAAGCTAGTATCTGAGATGTTCATCAGTGCCTTCCATAATTAAAATTTTGATTTGGGCAGTAAAAAGAACTTTACAAAAATCTTCTGATATTCTTGATCTCTCAAATACTGTTTTTGGGAAGACTGAGTTAACAGTCTGTAATGTAGGATTGTAATTAACTAATGTGAGATGATGTTTCCAAAATTTGATATTCCAACTTCTTGCCACCTCCGATAACTAATTATAATAATAATCTGTTTCTATTGCAATGGTCACAGAATGCATTACATAAAAGAATAACTAGATCAAGTGTTAACTATCAATATATAAATGTTTAAAACCAATTAAACTGGAGGAGGTTTCTTGCTGTTAATTACTCCACTTGCCCACTAGATGGACTCAGGGTGTTTCTGCTTAGGGCAGAAGCTACGTAAATGAAAGGAAGCTTCAGGTATTTACTCACAATTATTATTTCTTGATTTGCAAGGCTAGCAGCATTGAGACAGTACCCAAAATGCTTGCAGGGAATTGTTTGTTGGCCCCTGAGACTCCTGATTTCCTCCCAGGCCTCACAGGATGCTGGGGAAAGGGAGCAGACAATTTCTGACCTGGTCCTGGTTTCCAACAGCTGGAAACTTGTGGAGGCACAGGCAGGATGTCTTGCCATGTGTAGTCTCAGTACAGTGTGTCCTGCTGACTATGCAGCTATCGTGTGAAGGCAATCAAAGCTGTTCCTGGTAAACTCGAAACAATTTCCAGGCTGGATTATAGCTTAGCAGAATGATGCTATAAAGCAGTAATGGTAGTAGCACAGATACGGCAGTAGAGCACAGAATAACAGCAGAGGCATGAAACAACAGCAAAGCATGTTGTGTTACCTGCTTATCTGGTTTTATATCAGTGAAGCAATAGGCTTGCTATAAGCATAGTAGGGAGAGAGAATAGGCCTAACACAAGGTTAGCACAGGGCAAGCACAGGTGCCTTGTTTACCACAGGATGCAAACAGGAGCAAAACAAGTTTGGGTGAGCCAGAGTCCTCAGACTCCATGGCTTCAGGTCTTTCGTCTCTTCCCACAAACAGAAGGAAGGCAGACATACATGTCTGGGCATGTATAAGCCAGTATGGCCAGCACATATATAAACCTATTTTGACCCCTCGGGTCTACCATGACAGTCAAATTTTAGTGCTTAAATCTGTTGTCTGGTTGAAAATGTGAATGTAGTTTAAGCAGATTTCTGTGATGCTCTTTGGAAGAGATGGTCCACTGTAACATTTTGAGTTCTGGTTCCTGTGGAAGTAATGACTAAATAGTTCACCTTATATAAGTTGTCATTTCTCTGAAAATTATTAAAGTCTTTCTTATGTTCTAATTCATAGTATTTAGGCAAATACTGATTTGGAACTGAATTCAGAAGATTTATATTCTGAAATGAAGATGTATTCCTAGCTGTACAGAATTTCTACATAGATGGAAGACAAAGTATTAATAAAATTATCTTTTATATTTCTGTTGTATTGTGTGGATTCCTTTTATGACTTGTCAGCCCTTTTTCAGAGGGGTTAGTACTGATTGAATTTCATAGTTAAAGCTTATTTTTACTTAAATATATTCAGAGTTTATATTTTAAGTGAAATGAGAATTTACTTCATTTAAGCAAGGTAATATTTCTCCATGTCTTGACTTGAACATATTATGAAAGCACTCTCTAAAAGAAAATGAAAGCTGAAGTCTTAGTTGTTTAGAGAAGGCAATGAATTGAAAATTTGTAACTGAGGTTTATTGTGTCCAGTTCTCTGTACACAGTGAGGTTTCAGGGCTAGAAGGGTGTGATTTGATATATAGTGTTGACAGCTATGCATAAGAATAAAATGCTGGAATTGACAGTATCAAGTTCTGTTTTAGTAGCTGTAAAAATCTGTTGTATATTTAAGATTCAGCAAAGTATAGAATCAATTGTGTGTTGTCAAAAACCCCTCAAAGTTTAAAAACATGACAGTATACAAGATGAATAGACTTTAGATACTGCAAAAAAAAAATTAACTTAGGCTTTGCTTTAAGAATACTGAACCTGAGGATTTTGCACAGCTGATAAAATGGTGGACATTTAAAATGTAAGCATCAAAGTTAGCCCAGTCTCTGTAAATTACTTCAGCTAAGGCCTGTTAATGTGATCTGCATTCTTTTCTGCAATCACACTTAGGTACAATAGGCTACTAATTGTCAAAAATCACTGCCTTTTATTTAGTATGAACAATATCTCACTGTCAAAGCTATGTTTAAAATGGAGACTAAAATTTGATTTAATGAGACTTTGCCATAAGTAAACTAGCAATTTAGATTTTTATGTCATTAACAGCTTATTTTTATTATTATAGCTTTATGCAGGAGCTGTCCTAGAGGTATGTGGATGAAAATTGGGAAGGTTCCCTCAAGTCCAGGGTAAGTAAAGCCACTACTGCTCTTTCAAATCCAAAATAATGTCACAGCTGAATGACAAAATGTGCTTTTAAGTACTACTATAAGTAGTCATAAATTTTGTATATTATATCAGGAAAGTTGAATTGACCTGAGACTCATGGAACTGGTCTCCAATAATTGATAAATGAAATTATATCCTGCACTTATGGAGCTACTTTCTTTTCACAGATCCTGCATATAATTGTTTTGTCAGTAGATAATGATAGTCAGCCACAGTGAATGGAACATAGTAGTGTAAAAAGGAAATCAGTACCATCAGTGTGTAGTGGGTGGAAGCTGCAGAAAAAAAAATCTGTGAGCAATTTCAAACTGGAATTTTCTTATAAACTGGGGAAGAGCTTAGGCGATAGCAGTACTTTTATTTGATATTCCCCCCTGCCCCCATCATGAAGATCCTAATGCTGGACTTTGGACACAGAGGAAAAAAAAAAAAAACCAACAAAAAACACATCTAGCTTTAGAAATACAGCTGCACAAAGAGCATGTCTCCATTTACCTTGGCTCGTATTAATGGGTATTAATTTGAAAGCTGACTGACAAGTAAAAGAAAAAAAAATATTTTAAACCAGGTCACAGTTAACATGTTACAGTGCTTTAGACCCTTTTCTGCCACTTTTGCCCACAGACAGTTCAGTTAATTGACTGCAAGACCAGAACAATGCTATTTTCCCTCTTCCACTGTTTAAAATGCCAAAACAAGTTGCTTAAATGACCTGTCCTGATTCGGGGTCGAGGAGATTCTTTGTTAGCACAGGAGTCTGTGTTATGTCCTTCACCATTCAAATTTAGTAAATGTTAAAACATTCCCAGCTGATGTTGCCTGTTCACTCAGCTTGTTTTTTTAGTTGTAACATTTAGAGTTATAGGCTTGAAGAGAAAGGTCTACCTGTTATCATGGCTTAAGCCTGCGTTAGCTTCTTAAAAAGGAATGGCTCTGAATGTCTACTGTGTGCACACCATAAAACAAAAGTTTACAGTACAAACAGAAAAACTGAAAACTTACTTTTTAATTCCTGGTTATCTAAACCTGTTCAAATATTAACATTCCATTAATCATATAGCTTGATTTTTTTAAAATTATTTAATGAATTTCAGTGTTGGTTTTTTTTTCAGTAGGTTCTGTTTTGACTACCAGTTGTTCTTTGGTACAGTAAGAATAAAAAAAGGGCTGACTAATACTACACTTGATCTTTTGTCTTTTTATCACCAATGTCTGTAGTTATCCAATCTAAAATGTATATTTATTTGAACAGGTTGGAAGATGGAATAAATTTTAAGAGCATATTTAGTGATCTTTAAAAAGGAGTGGAATACATTCTTCCAAGCTGGCATTTGTTCACAAATGGTGAAAAATCTACCAGATACAGTGTTTAATGTCTCCATTTTATGAGTGTTTTTATTTTAAGTTTGAATTTGGATGTTTGCTGTGGAAGTTAGGTTGCCTGAAGGTCATGCTGCTGCTTTTGAAGCACTGCCTTTGAAGGCTTCATTGAACTGTGTAGCCTGTTATTGACAGTGCCTCACTGCAAATAACTCCTGATGCCTTTCCTATAGCTTTTGCTAGGATTTTAGAATGGTAGAACCGTAGAAAACATTGGGTTGGAAGTAACCTTGAAAATCCATCTAGTCCAACGCTGCTGCAGTAAGCAGGGACATCCCCAACTAGATTGGGGTGCTCAGACACCTGTCAAGCCTGATCTTGAATGTCTCCAGGAATGGGGCCTCCACCACTTACCTGAGCAACCTGATAGTAAAGAACTTGCCCCTAATGTCCAATATAAATCTGTCCTTCTCTAGTGTAAAACCATTGCCACTTGTTCTATTGCTAAAAGCCCTCATAAACAGTCTCCACCTTTCTTGTAGGCCCTCCTTCATCCTCTATGAAGTCTCCTCAGAGCCTTCTCTTCTTCTGGGGCTGGACAGCCCCAACTCTCTCAGCCTGTCAGCATAGGAGAGATGCTGTGGTTCTTTTACAGAATTATATTCTGCAGGCCTGTGTATGGATCTGTCTGTGTTACCTCTATCTGACTGAAATCTTCTTGTAAATACCTTTGTAAATTGTTCTGTCACTTTGCTTATTCCCATAGACTTGGACTTTGTCAGATTGTTTTACTTGGCCAAAGAACTAACAGTGTTGCTTTTATGACAAGATTCACATCTTTAAATAGTTAAGGATTAAAATTTGCTGAATTAATAAAAAATTGTAAATGTCACAGACTAAGATAGACAGTTGGTCCTGTATCAAAACTGCTGGTTGTATTTTAGCTGCAAATAGTTGGTGAATACACCTGTGTGCCTGAAATGTAAAAATCTTTACCTATGGAATGTATTTGTAGATAACGGGAAAGCAAAGAAGTGACAAGTGGTATAAAAGTCTAATCTTCAGCAAGATTATCTTGTATGTTACATTTTAAAGTATCATAACAGATTCCTAAATCTTTTGTAAGTGTGGACAAGGATGTCTAATACGTTTTTTCACATATGGCTTCTGGTGATAAGTCAGGTAAAAAGACTTGCGGAAATGTGAACTGTGAAGTTCGATACTGAAATATTTTTCCAGCTAAGTTTCCCTTAGAAATAAATTGCTCCACTGTAAATGCTGTGCTGTAAAACGAATTCCTAAATTAAATATATATTTTGAAATTGTTCTGTGTAAAACTGTTCTTAAATATTTATAATTTAGAAACAGTCCAAAGTAGAACATTGAAAACATGTGTCAAGACTGATAGATGAAGCCATATCTTACTATACAACGTACCACGTAAAATCTGACAGGTTTTGGCTGACATCTATAAAACAAAGGCTTTAAAACACAATAAAGTAGTTGGGCCCGTGATTAGCATAGCAGTTTTAAGTTGACTTTTCAGTGGCAGTCATGTTCTGGTTGTGATAAGACAGGAGATCACAATGCATGGACTCCTATGCTCTTTCCAGTTTAACAAAAAACAAATTGGGCTGGCTTTTTTCATTGAACATTTCTTTCATATTTCTGTGCATTCTTTTCGTTCATCAATAGAGCAACTCTCACCTCTCTCTGTGTGACACTTAGTTAAGAAGTGGACCTGCTCCCAGGAAATCTGTTACAGAAACAAGGTCCTTAATCCTTGAACTTATGCACTATGCAACTGTTAGATCTCTGACTTCAGAGTCAGTTAGCAGTCTGTTGCCCAGGCTGTGAAAGTGTCAGGGGGGTTATTTCAGCTACTGAAATGTAATTTGTTGTAGGATTGTAGGAGTTCATTTCAAATACAAAATGGTTGAGTCCTTTCTTCTTAATGTACAGATCTGTGGCATTCTGCATAAACTTTTATTTCTAGTGATTCTTTGAACTTTCAAACTGCTTCTGTCTAAGAATTCAGGGCCAAGTTAAGCAAACTATTCTTTATTCGTTGCCTTTATACTAAGCAGTACTATAATTGCTTCCTATTTATTGAAATTAACTCAGACCAACTATTTATAGATAATCTCAGGTGTACTTTAATCATCCTCTGGTATATTAGTATCACCTCCTCTAACACATTTAGTCTTTCCTATTTCTGAGTTGTAAAAATCAGTTGTATATTCTGCACTTGAGTGGCATGAAGTACCATGCTACGGTTTGGTAAAATACATTTTGAAACAAAATAATAACTCCTGTGCTTCCTGTTGCTAATTTAATGTGTGAAAAATGTAAATGCATCACAAGAAGACTTCCAGTGTTTCTCTAAAAATAGATCATACTAATTGAATGATGATGGAAGCATTTACTTCAGATGTTGCTCTTGGACCGCTATTATGTCTTTGCTCTGATTGCATAATGGACTCTTTTGGTGTAATGCTGAGGGACAGGAGCAATAGTCACCTTCATCACAGAAGTGTGCTGCTGGTTTTCATTGCATAATAAGCATTTGTAATGACAGCTACCTGTAATGTGAAGTTCTGTGTCTGTACACGACTTCCAAGGATGTAGAGGAAAGATTCTCTTTACTAGTATAAACTGAGAAAGGTATGCCCAATTTTAAAAGCTGGATGAATCTATATGGGTATAAATGTTACATGTCCTCCTAAGTGATACAACAGGAAGCAATGGAATAAACCTAAACTAAAAGCACAGCTTTCTTAAAAGAAAAAATAGTAGAAGTTTTAATAAGTCAACTATTCCATTAATGTGATTAAGTATCTGCCAGTAGAATCTTGCTAGAAGACCTGCTGTATCTTACCAGGAGGGAAATATGAGCAGTAAAAATGTATTGCTGAAGACTTGACTAGGTCTGTCTTGTGGTTTTTTTCTGTCATTAAAATCTGAAACATATAATGGAGACAGTAAGGTTTTTAATCTTCCAGGCCTTTCCCATTTGAGGCTACTTTAATCCTTCTGAAGCATGTGGAGACAGCCTAGGTTAAAAATGTTTGGTCTGTATGCATAGTTGTTTGAAAACTAGTGTGAGATTTTATTGCCATTGTATATTGACTCTCATTGAGGTATCAGAGATTAGGTTAGTTTTTTTCAATGTTTTGTTTTTTTTTTTTTTGAGTTACAGATCAAGCAGGGGATACTTGCTCCTAAAGCAGAAATAGAAATAATATGAATATTGCTAAATTCTCTATAAAATTCTCTGTAGAACTATACAATAATGTAATGTATTATAAGCTATGCCTGTAAAATTCTTTCATAGTGCACTGAATAATCGGCACCTGCTCAAGTACTGCAGTTCAGTTCTGACTTAAGCTCACAGACATCATTTCCAGCCTCAGTGTTTCCCATGTCCTTGTGACCTGCTGTCACAAGCCTAGTTGTCATGGCTCTCAGCAACAGCGTTATGCAAAGATATTTCTTATTCTTTAACTATTTCATAAGGATTTTTTTCCACATATTTTTTCCAATTTAAATCCAACACCAAAGTCAATCTCTAGGGATTTATATGAAAAGGTGGTTTTAAGAAGCAGTCAGTACAGTGGGTAACTTTAATTGCAAAAGAAAAACAGTAAAATGGATAGAGTTTCAGGAGCAAATGTGACCTGTGGAACTCAGTTGTATTAAAGAACAGCCTTTGGGGGTTAACTCAGGTTACAGCACTTTAAATCTTGTAACAGGTGTGAGGATTTGTTACTTGATGAAGGCTCATTTGGATGTGAGTGGCTGTTCTCTGGCTGTAGTGTTAGACTGAACAAGCTTGCATAAAATGGGAACAGAATTAAATAGAAGAAGACTATTCTATAGGCAGCATTATATTTTGTCATTTTAAAAGTAGCTATTACATACTTGTATCAATGTCAAATGTCTAAATCTTCTGAAAGCTGAAGCACTACAGAACATTTTTTCCTGAAATTTAAGACAGCTGGAACAAAATTGGTTTCTGTTAATGGGACACTTATTTCTAATGCTGATCATAGTAACTTTCTGCATTAGTCACATTTGCAATGCAACAAAGAAAAACACTCACTGTACAAATAACTTGTTCTCAATTTTGGAAGCTGAAGTGAGGGACTAATATACTGGCATGGATTAGAAATACAGATTATTGTATCAAACGAGTTTTTTTCTTTCCACAAAATCATGCCCCAAGTAGAATAAACAGAATGAAATTGACAGGTTTAGGGAGTCAGATACCTCTACAGTGCATGTTTTGGGACATGTGGCTGCTTGCTTATGATGTGATGCGGTGCACATGCTCTGCCTTCAGTTTCCCCTCCATACCCTGACATCAACGGTTTTGCTTTTTGTGATGCTATGCCTGAGAGCTACTTGCACATTTTTATAATGTTATTTAACAGTTGGATGTTTAATACTAAAACCCTAGCTATTTCCCCATTTTCTCGTCCCTGTAGCAGCTTTAGCAATTACACACTGCAGAGAAGCAAGCATTTATATAATCCAGCCATGGGTGACCAGGGAAGGCATTTTGCACTTTGACTTCCATTAGATGAACTGTGAACTTGGTGCCATGAGACTATGTTCTGGTGAATTAAACATCAGACTAGAAGTCAGAGCCATTCTCCTGCCAGCCTCGCAACTGTCTTTTCACACAATGTTAACAAACTCGCTTCACCTTATGCTCTTATAAAACTTGTACAATACCGAAGCATATGCCTTCTGTTTGAAGGCAGTCCTGAGGTGAGCCTACAGAGCAGACTTGACTGCTATGCAACCAACTATAACTGAAAGGTCAGAGAAAAGGATCAGGTGCCTGTGGACATTTTAAATCCTGCCCAGCAACAAACCGTTTTACAAAAAAATGATAATACTGAACAGAGCCATCCTGGGTTAACACAGCCTGTACTCACAAGCTTGCTGCCCCCTCACACACAGGAGGGAAAGTAACGCTAGCAAAAATGGAGGTAATAAATTTAACCGAGATAATAAAATGTACAAGTACATTAGCCTGTTTGCAGGAAACACACAGCAAAATGGAAAAGCAGCAAACAGAAGCCAGTCATATAAACAGTTCCCTCTGCCCTCCCCCAGCACACAGCAACCAGCCCAGAGGAAAAAAAAAAAATTTAAAAAAAAAAATTAAAAAATCCCAAAACCCAGAAACTGGAAGCAGCAACCAAACAGGAAGCTTTTCATGTTACAATCTGAACTTCAAGCCCAATGATACACTGCTCCAGCCGCCACTTCCATTTTGAACCTGGCATGATGGCAGTGTGGTATTCAATATCATCAGCAGACTAAACCCATGACAAGTGCTTTTAAAGAGCCAAGAGCAGCCTTTGCCTCTACACCCAGCAGAGCAGAAAAATTCACTGCTAGTGTTATAAAGTATCTTTGTGAGTAGAACACCTCTTTGTTTTAAAAAACCCTGTTGGTATTAGAGATTACTAAGAAATGTAGGAATTACTCAGGCCTAAATGTCAAGCCAGGTGTTTATGCATGCACACACCTGAGCTGTTCTCTGAGGTATGATAGGATATACTGTATGAAAACTTCCTGATGCCTTTTGGATGTGATTCTGTGATCTCTCCATGCAGAGGTGCAGATCTATATTCTAGGTAAATAGTTGACCACCTGCTATTACATATTAAGGGCACAAAGGAAGGTAGGTTTAGATGAGATATTAGGAGGGAATTCTTTACAGTGAGGGTGGTGAGACACTGGAGAAGGTTGCTGGGGGAGGTTGTGAATGTCCCCCTCCTTGGAGGTGTTTAAGGCCAAGTAGGGTGAGACCTTGAGCAACTTGGTCTAGTGGAAAGTGGCCCTGCCTGTGGCAGGGGGTTTGGAACTAGATGATCTTTAAAGTCCTTTCCAACCTAAACCATTCCATGAATCTAGGAATGAAAACAAGTTGTTGGGGTTTTTTTCAGGACTTTAGTACAACTGGCAGCTCATTGGGCTGTTGGTGGGTTTTTAACTTGTTTATATTGTGTAGTGGTTTGGTGCAGCAGGCAAGGTGTACAATCTTGATCTGTACAAGGAACACAGTGGAAGAGGAAAGAACATGAATGTCACTTGGTATATGCATACTGAGAACTGTTAAGGTTGCTATCTGCAGTAATATAAAGATAGGTATAAAGATGCCAGGGGACATCTCTACAGCTACTGTGGAAAACACTGCACATTGAGAGAGAGTATGAAACATCAATCCTGAATTTGCAGTCATCTCCATGCACCAGCTGGATGAATTGCAATTTGTGAGAGATACATTGTTGTCTAACCTTGGAAAAGCAGCTTTAACTTGCAGCTAGCACGTTTGTAAAAGTCGGTCCCTCCTGACAAGGTTCATCCGTGGGGAAACGCTACTGACACTGCAGGAGTGTCCAGAATCCACTTAATGTCAGTACAGATTCTAAATCCAGCCTTTAGCATAACATAACCTGAATGTAAAAAGGAAGAGTGAAGAGTGAAGACTATGCCGTTTTCTAAATAAAAGTTAAATGCTTCCAGAGTTCAGACATTCATTAGACTAAAACATTTGGAAGTAGGGCATTATGCTGACACTTTATCCTGAAATAATTCATACTGTATTTTCTTTTTAAAGATAATGTAAACACAAGGCATGTGTTCTGCTGTGGGGTGCAGGGACTGAGCTGCTGTTAGTACTTGCTGTTTGCTGACTGGCGCTTCAAGCGAAGAACTGTTCAGCAGCAGCCCACCTCAGACTTAAACTTGTCTCCACGTGACAGGCCATACAAGTCAAACTTAAACATGATTGCCTTCAGAAGCATCAAGAGAAAAGGAGACACCAACTTGTCTTCTTGATTTTTGTTCTTGTTTTGCCAGTTTTCAACTTGTAATCTCTGAGATCTCTGCAAAAAAAGATTGCTCATCTTGTTTGCAAGAATAATGCCTCTGTCCACAGTTTGCACTGTGCTCTTTCACCTGCACTGCTGCAGCTTGCGTGCAGTGTGCTAGTGGGATGTGTATTATATTTAGCCTCACCAAGCTTGTCTTCAGCCAGACAGTAATTGCTCTACTGCTTTTACTCACGTTTACACATGCAGTGGGCTATGGGCCAGTCTGCTGGAGACTGTCAGTTGTACGTGCAGATAAACCAATTTAGACAATTACATTAGTGTCTTAAAGAAGCAAGCAGATGTGAAGCTTGTTTGCAATGCTAGCCACTGTAGTGTTCCTTAGGAACAATAGGTGTAGAATTGTTAATTTTATGAGGATATCAAGAATTTTTAAGTATTAAGGTTTCTTTTAAAGCATTACTTCAAAGTAAACCATTCAGGGAATACTAATTTAAATGAAGAAGAGCTTGATTATCATTCTCTTTTTTTCTTCATAACATAGCTTTTGTCAGGAGTGATAAGCCAAAGCTCTTCAGGGGACTGCAAATCAAGGTGAGTAGTAACCTAACTACTAACTACTTTTTTTAATGTTAGGAAGAATTAAGCTTGATGGAGACATTCCTTCTGTGCATTGTTCCTTACTTGCTGATCAAGTAGTCCTTTAGCAGAGGACACTTGCTTACACTGCCAATCTTAATGAGTTCATGGTGCTGATATCACTTGGTTTGTTGCTCAGTAACTGTTTGGTACCAATTCTTTGCTGTCTTTGTAAGTTTGGGGTTCTTTTTTTTTTTTTTTAATCCAAGAAAAAATACCCTGGAACCCATAATAGCAAATAGCAAAAGAATGTGAGGAATGCCTGCATTCTGTCTTTACTCTGTGGGTATCTTGGATTTACTTAAATTTATTCTGCTATAGTTTCCTTTTCCCTTTCTCCCATTCTCTCCTCACTTTCTGGTGGAGCTGCCATTTCCATACATTCAGTGACTATTGGGTTTTTCTCCTCAGAGCTGCCTTGCTGTGTTCTATGATAATCTTTTTTTTCTTTTTTTAATGGGCTTCAAACATCCAGCTTTATAGAACAGCAGATACTGAATGGCATTTCTTTATGATGTGCATGTATGCAAAGCCACAGTGCCCTAAGCTCAAACAAGTTTTGGTTTCATGCTCTAGTGTAAGACTTCACCTGTCTTTTAAAATCCTATGTGAACTTCTAGGGTATGTAACAGATACACATCTTCATTCCGTCACCTTATGCTTTCCCATCTCTGTTCACCAAATAGCACCATCTGGAACGACTTCTTAGCTTTGCATGGCCACAATAGGTGATTTGTCTTCTCAGCAGCAGATTCAGTCTAAAACTGATTTCCTCTGCTTCATGCATTTATGTTTCTCTGTCCTCCAGTTTCTTTCAAAAGCTTTCTCTTTTTATTTTAAACTTTGTAGCTGCATTGAACATCAAAGTGTTCTAGACTACAATTGTTACAGAGCACTGCCAGAAAAAAAAAATACAGCAAATGGATCTGTATTTTACAAGGCTTTTGGAAAACAGGGAGATGCCACTAGCTTCATTAAGTAAACCCAGCTAGGTTAGCTCAGTAGGGTAAAGTAAAATACTCCTGGGGAGTGTCCTTCCATAAACTGAAATGGTTAGAACCTTCTAATACTGTTAAAAGCTTTTATTTGCCTTACATATTTTGTGACTTAGTGAGTCTTCAGAAGCATTAAAGTCTTATGTTACTAGCAAAGCCTAGTAGGCACAGATACGACACAGCAGGCAAGAATGGGATTACATTAGAAATTGATAGTAGAATTTTGAGCTGTTAAAGTAACCAGAAATTTCTGAAATGGTAAAAAAGGCTTTTGACTATATGAGAAAAATCATTCAGCTGCTTGATTCAAAAATCCAGCCTTGGTAGTTTATAGAAGTTGAAGTAGAATACCATCTTTCAAAGCCAGGCTTAGGGCATTGCCCCTCTGACACCCACCCCAACCTCCCTTTACTTGACTTGTTCTTCCACTTTCCTCTCTTTGACATGAAATGTAAGTCAGGAGTGTGAACTGAAGTTGTTGTCTACCTGTTTTAAGGCAAGTAACTGTTCTGGATCTCAGTATAAACATTTACTGCTCTTAAATGAATGTGTTTTAATTTCATGTGAAGCAAATCCTCATTGTCCCTTATACTTCTTTCTTCTCTTCCACCCTCATCCTTTGGACTAAACAAGAAAACATCTAATCCAGAGCTACAAATAGTGGCCAGCTCCTGCCAGTAGTGTGCAACCTACGGCATCTTTGTGGCTTTAAAGCTTCAGAATGGTCTCCTGTTAATGGTTTTTCCTTTATATATGCACATGCATACAAACTCTAGCTTCTACCTCTCCTATGAATCTGCATGGTAGGGGAAAAAAATGGGGGAGAGGAGGTATCAGCCTAGGAGAAAACAAGCTCAAAGACTGAATTTATAAACTTTATTTGATCTTTATAGATGTATTTTCCTCAAGACAAGCAGAATATATGTAATTAAACACTCTAGTTAGGTTGATTTCCTAGCACACATTGTATTGCCAAAGTTTGCCCAGAAGACTCTGATGTAATTTAGCACTTAAATCATTCTTCATGGTGCCACTCTTTGGGCTTCTTACTTTTCTTGCTCTCTCATCTTTTTAAACAATTTAAATCAGGTGGGGGAAGAATTAGTATGGAGAGTGCATTTCCAGCCCAAGGTAACTGACTTGTTTTGTTTTTTCCTGCAGTATGTGCGCGGTTCTGACCCTGTACTAAAGCTGCTGGATGACAGTGGGAACATCGCAGAAGAATTGAGCATCCTCAAGTGGAATACAGATAGTGTGGAAGAATTCCTAAGTGAAAAATTAGAACGCCTATAAATCACTGCTTTCAGTCCTCTTTCCTTTTCATGTTCTGTTAGGGTAATCTTCTTAGACATGTGCTACAATAAAAAAAAAACATTCCAGCTTCTGTATTAATTTTAAGATATCTGTTATGCTGTAGTCAACATCTTGTAATTGGAAGGGAAAGTTTCATGCATATTGGCCAAGTTAGCAAACAGCATAGCTTGTCTTAACATATTTCAGCTCTTAATGCATTAATCACTAACAAAACGCTTTGTTTCAAAGTTAAATTTTCAAATGTCAGTTTGTTGTTACGGAATTTGTTCATAGAAACACTCTAAAAACTGAAGAGCTGCAAATAATTGAAATGATTACCATGCTTTTTGTCTACCACTGTTTGTACCACTGTCTCCGAAAGAAACTGCTAATGCCTTCTCCTGTTTCGTATTGGAACTGTTCTTTTTACAGAAGCATTGTTTACAAGATGATGGAGGAGCTCATGCTCTGGAACTGCAAAACATTTAGCAGGTGCACTTTAGTGAAGACTACATAGAAAACCTCCAAGGTGTATGCAAGTCAGATGTCAAGTGCGCTTTACGTTAAGTGTTTTGCTTCACAAAACATGAGCTTTAAGTCTTGAAAAAACTTTCCTCCTAACTTTGACAATTTATTGGAAGTCTGTTTATCAAATGAATTTATAAACTTCTTCTAAAACACGTGTCTCTCAGTTGAAATTTATATAAACAGGGATTATGCACAGTATGTATACTAATGAGTCAAATCCATCATGACTTGTCAGGTTTTTTCCACTTAGAGTGAATAAATACAGTAAGCAAGAACAATGTGGGTTTTTTCCTGGAGTCTAATTAGCAAATACTTCTTTCCTTTAACTACTTCACATGCATCAGTTTTTAGATGGATGGGTGTTAATTATCAGCCTGAATATGTAGTTAGTTTTTATCTTCATGTATAATTTTATATCTCAAGAAATTTCTCTACATTTCAGAAATTTTAATCCCAACTTCTGAGAAGAAATTATCAGCTTCATAGCAGAACAAGAAACTCAGAACTCAGACTACACTAAATTCTCAGAATAGACTAAAGTGATTCTTTAGGCACAGTCTTCTAAGTTTCATTCTAAAATGTTCTTATAACCTCTTAGAAGGTCCATACAGATAGGTCATGTGAGGACATCCTCATTGTTCTCACGATGCCTTTCACTCCTATTCTTACCCATGCTGCTCATCTTTCCAGATAACTCAATGTGGATCAGCTACAATACTGATCCTCAGTGCCATAGAGAGATATGAAATGTACACAGAAAGCATGGATCTTTGCAGCTTGTGTTGACTTGTCAGATGTGGATTTGTTCCTGGGACATGATGTTTAGTCAAATTACGAGCTACAGCCCAAACACGGCATAACAACTCATGTTGGTAGTAAAAATATGCTGCCACCCCCTGGTCTTCTGCTATACTGACTGTAGCACATGCTTCCATTCATGTTGGCTAACATGGGATTTCAGTCTCTGTGTGGGTGATTTATCAGCTGTTTGAGCAGAATACTTTAACCTTGTCCTTCTCTCCAACCTAAGGACCTCTTTACCACTCAAAGGAGAGATTGTTTGCTTCACTTGTTATTTACCAAATATTTGTCAATATTTCCTTCCTTCCTCCTTAACACAATGACCCGTGGATTTCTGACTTCCCATTTCCCTTCTCTTTACATACCTTCCCACTGCCACCACACTACTTCCCTACACAAATTTCCTGTGCCAACACAAGACCCTTCACTCCTGCTTTGGCTTGTTCTTCACCATCCCCAGAGGAGTGCAGGAGGATGACAAGCCAAAGAATTTTTTTCTTTAACACGGCTGGGCTTTATGACTGCAGTACCAGTACTGTTTTTGCAGCCTCTTCCTTTCGTAGTGCTGGTTCTCACATATTTTCAGCAGGGAGACTGGAAATTACTTTCCAGTTCCCCTCCTAGGTTTCCCAGTTTGCTGATTCCTATTCCACATAGTAATCTTGCCTTATAATACATACATGTATTCCCTTAGTTTAAAAACATCCACAAGGTATATCTGTTATTTCCCTACAGACAGAAATGTGCAGAGGTTCCCCTGATTTGCTTGCTGAGCCCTGAACCTAGTCAATCTGTTAGCCTTTAGCCAGAGCTTAATTACGCAGTAATTACCTATGCTTCTTGACCTACTGACTATTCTCCATCCTGTTCTTTCAGTGTCAGTTTCATACTGTCCTTGTTCCATGCTTCCTCGTTCTGTCTTTTAGCTAACTGGGGGTCTTGGGTCTACACACATGTGCTAGGACCATTTTTAACCTTATGGCAAAAATGAGCTGGGCTTTATGCTAAAAGAGGCAGTTGGAGTGGGAAATAATTTCTTTTGGAAATTCTTAAGTTTCTATTTATTAGTATGTTTGGTTGGTTTTGGGTTTTTTTCCTCTCCAGCCTGCAGCTGTGAAAATTCATAGACCTCAAAAGGTTATTTTGGCTTGTGGCAATTAACTACACAAAATGCAAGGTTTAAAGCTCCCATTTAAAAAGGAAGTGATTCATTTTTACTTATAGCCATGATAAGCACCCAGTGCTTCATGAAAGGCATTCACTCAGATTTATGTAAGAATTATTTAGTCTTATATAATGCTGCTCTTGTGCCAAATCTTGAGAGAGTTAACGAAAGGAAGAATAAAAGCAGCAAGCATGCATGACTAAGTTGAAACATGAAGTGTCCATCTACCCTTCCCTCTTTAGAAAGGGGGAAAAAAAGGCAATTCAGCTTTCAGGAGAGAGCATCAGTGCTTTTAAAAGGAAAAAAAAAAAAAGTTTGTACATTCCACTTCGTACATAGATGGAAGTTGAAGCACAGTGTATAAGCCACATGGAAGGATTTCCTGGACACCTGCTTAGTCATAGATACCTGCAATGTGAACCAGAATGAAATTATTGTAGCTGGCAAGAATTTTTTTCAGAGCTAAGGAAAACCTTCTAGCACATATCAAAATCATGGAAAGAGAGAGAGAGTATTTGACTGAGTCTTTGTTTTTATTGTTTTATCATACCGAACAAGAGTAGATTGCTAAAAATGAAGAGCATACACCAAAGAAGTAAGCAAGTTCAGAAACCTGGGCTCTTCTTGAGAGTGTCATTTACCTTTTAGAAGAACCTGGTCTTTTTAGACGCAAAGTAAATCTGATGTTCCTCTTAAGCCAGGGAGATTAGATGCCCATTCTGATTTATTGGCATAGAAACTGGATTTCCTGAGAAGCATTAGAACTTCTCTACATTCTACCCATAAACAGGCTTAAATCTAAACTTGAGCTAGTTTCAAGAGTGCATTGGCAGGAACATCTTTTGCTGGTTCTTGCAGTGCATAGACTAAGCACATTTTCTTTGCTAGGGGTGCTTTGATCATTTGAAGTGAATGGTCTTTACAACTTGTCAAGTGTGCTTGGGAAGGGTCCATTAAATACTTGAATGCAGAATATTTCTTTAGCTGCTTTTGATATAAAACACCATCTTCTGAATCTGTGCTTCTCCTTAAGTTGTTAACTGTTAAGGCCCAACCCAATTACGTTGAAACAAATTTGCTGTCATGTCTAAAGAAGAGCCCAAGGGACAAGATAGCCAAGGAGACAAAGAGCAGGCAACCCAGCAAGACGTTATTGAACAGCTTCCCTCTCAAATGCACTCTCATAAAAAGCTGAAGGGAGCTGGAAATTATTTTCAGTGATTTTTATTTTTCTCATAACTTATCATATAGGATATCCATTATGAAATTACTTGTCTCCTGTCTGAGCTCACTAACTACAGAGGCAGGCAGAGTATTCATGCATGTACTCGTTTAAGTAGGAACCATGGCAACAGGTGAACACAGACCATCTCAAAGAGTACCTCCTTATCTGTTAGGCTTTGAAATGGATTCCTGATGCTGAACAAGGCTGAACAGCTGTGTTGCTGTCCAGGAAGCAAGGTATCCAACTACATGTTTTTGCTGCACCTTTGCACACTGAAAGCCTCACATACAGGAGCATTTGACACACAAGTTAAACAAAGCTTCTGAAAAGGAGAAATGGAATGTGTCTCTCAACAATTCCCACTACTAAGCTGACCAAAACCAAAAGAGTTGAGCCTTGTGTTGAGCAAGCACTTCTTTTGAGATATAGTTGATGTTGGCTGCTGTAGCTGCATTGTCAAGCATTCATTCCCAAGCATTTGCAGCAATGCAGTGGTCTCAAACAACCTAGACAGCCTAATTCATAATCTTCAAGTAGACAGTGGTGGTGTAGACACCCTCGTACCAGTGTTCTTACTGGTAATTTCCTTCCCTGAAATCTGTATTTGACAGGGGACCAGTACCAAGCTGTCTTAATGACATTAATTGTGCATCTTTGGGAAGTTTCTGGCAGCATCAATATTTCATTCTGACAGCCTTCAGAGGCCATGTATGCCTAATACAGTTTGAATATTTTGTAGAAGGGGAATCGATCCTAGCACACAGGAATGGAGTTAGAGTTGCAGATACTTTCCTGGATGGGCACTTTTGGTGGTCATGGTTAAGTTTGGGTAGATCTGTACCAGATCAAAGATTGGGGTAAGAAAACGTGCCTTGAGAAGTTTTTTGGTTGTTTTTTTTTGTCTTAAAAAAAGACAAGACAGTTGCATGAGTACAACCTGGGCTTAAAACAAGCCCATGTAATCCAAGTTCAAACCACATCTTGGCTACAGTATGGGACTGTTGTTCCCTCAAGTGCTGCTGCTGTCTCCCTGAGGGTTACCTGTTCACTGCTTTCAGACTGACATTAAGATCAGGTTACTTAACTAGACATAGAGTCATGCCCTTACCCATTTCTGGAATACAAAGATAGTCTTTGCTCTGAACATCTCCCAGGAATGATGGCAAGTAAAAGGGCACATTAGAAATGGTGTGGAGAGGGAAAAAAAACCAAACCATCTTTTCATAGGAACACTTAACAGTGTTTTATATTTAATTAAAACAAGGTCATGAACTGAAGGCAGCAAGACAGTACAACTAAGAAGTAACTTGAAGAACAATGAAGTTGTTCAGTAAAAATCAGTGGATAAAAAGCTATGAAAATTTCTTATAAACAGCTCGGGTTGATCTGAAAACAAGAAATATTTGTACACAAAACAGAACACCTTAATTTCTGAAGCTGGTGGGGCTGGAGCCCCCATCACAAGAAGGACATGGAACTGTTGGAGTGAGTGCAGAGGAGGGCCACAAAGATGATCAGAAGGCTGGAGCACCTCTCCCATGAGGAAAGGCTATGAGAGTTGGGGCTCTTCAGCCTGGAGAAGAGAAGGCTTGCAGGAAACCTTATAATAGCCTTCCAATATCTGAAGGGGGCATACAGGAAGGCTGGGGAGGGACTGTTCACAAGGTCTTGTAATGACAGGACGAGGAGGAACGGGTTTAAACTGGCAGAGGGGAGTTTAAACTGGATGTTAGGAGGAAGTTCTTCACAGTGAGGGTGATGAGACACTGGCACAGGTTGCCCAGGGAGGTTGTGTCTGCTCCCTCCCTGGAGGTGTTCAAGGCCAGGTTGGATGAGGTCTTGAGCGACCTGATCTAGTGGGAGGTGTCCCTGCCTGTGGCAGGGGGTTGGAACAGGATGATCTTTGATGTCTCTTCCAACCTAAACCATTCTGTGATTCTATGGATGTTAGGAGGAAGTTCTTTCCAGTGAGGGTGGTGAGACACTGGCACAGGTTGCCCAGGGAGGTTGTGGCTGCTCCCTCCCTGGAGGGGTTCAAGGCCAGGTTGGATGAGGCCTTGAGCGACCTGCTCTAGTGGGAGGTGTCCCTGCCTATGGTGGGGGTTGGAACTGGATCACTGAAGTCCCTTCCAACCTAAACCATTCTATGATTCTAAGTTTAAAAGTCATGCTTTCTATATTAATTACATAGGCTTTCAATAAGTTCTCAAGAAAAGCAGTTCTGTGTTCATGTGCCATATAAAATATCACAAAAGAGTTAACAATCAAGTTAGAATTAAAACCCAGAGACTGGGATACTTCTGCTTTGTTGTAGTTTTAAGAGCCTCATTTACATATCAGCAGCAGGAAAGCAGTCACTCTAGTGACTCAGTGTTGTAACAGAGCACAGTATGAGTGTCTCTTAGCTATCAGTATTCTTCCCAAGATTTTACTGTGGTGAAATCCCACTGTAAGTCATGCTGGATGGAACGGGAAGGAGTAAATCAGTCTTACTGTAAATCCACAAATTCATCTAAGAATATATTTCCTACTTTCTGTATGATGGAAATCCTCCGAGGAGACAGTGTGGCATTTGATGTATAGGAATAGCTGGATAATAGATTTACAGTGTAGAAGTCTTTTAACATTTCCAAAATTAATCACCAGAACAGTTCCATACCTTGACTTTCTCGGCCAACTTCCCACGCTGCTAAACAGCACACATCCTGGAGCTGGGAATACATCCCCTCAGGGCTGAGTGCATCAAGCACAAAATAAACCATTTCTGAAGCTGACAGCAATGACTGCATTCATGAGTGAGAACAGAGGGAAGAGATACCCCACAGTGCTTTTCTACCTACCAGGTACATGAGGTCTAAGCAGATGGCTGGTTAGAAAGGGCATAAAATAACACTTCATCGTTTGCTTTAGAAAGACATTCATGGGAAGGAAATCTGCATATTATGTTTCAGTAACTGTAGAGAAATTGTTCCACAGAACAGGCAGTAACTGCAGAACCTGCATGCCAGGGTACAACCACTATTTAGAAATCCCACAGAACAAGAAAGAAGTGGAAGACACTGGGACTGCACAACTTTGTGGCTTAAAGCAGCATGACAGTCTAGACAAGTAACCTTAATCAGTCTGCAGGAAATGAAAGATCAGGAATACAGATGGGCAATGGTTTAATCTCAGTGGTAACTAAGAGTGGAAGAATTCTGGCCTTTGTTTTACAGGATATAACCTTGAGGGTCAGCTCATTTTTTGTTTTTTTTTCTTTAAAAGTACTTCTGGATGTGTCCTTCAATAACGTTAATATTGTTATTTCTAACTTTTCTACCCTGAGAAGGTACTGAAAGATGTTTTCTTGACAATGATCTCCTGAGGTTGAATTTGGTTAACTAGGAGCCTTTCTGACTCCTGCACTAAGATTTGGGTGGACAACTCGCTGGATAAGGAATTGGCTGGATAATCACACACAGAGAATAGTGATCGAGGGCACAATGTCCACCTGGAGACCAGTGACAAGTGGCATCCCTCAGGGGTCAGTGCTGGGACCAGTGCTGTTTAACATCTTTGTCAGTGACATGGACAGAGGAATCGAGTGCACCCTCAGCAAGTTTGCAGATGACACCGAGCTGTGTGGCACAGTTGACTTGCTAAGAGGGCAGGGATCCATCCAGAGGGACCTGGACAGGCTGGAGAGGTGGGCCCAGGCCAACCTCATGAAATTCAACAAGGCCAAGTGTAAGGTCCTGCACCTGGGTCGGGGAATCCTAAGCACAAATCCAGGCTGGGTAGAGAGTGGCCGGAGAGCAGCTCTGAGGAAAAGGACCTGGGGGTTTGGGTGGATGAGAAGCTCAACATGAGCCTGCAGTGTGCACATGCAGCCCAGACAGCAACTGTGTGCTGGGCTGCATTAAGAGAGGCATTACCAGCAGGGCAAGGGAGGTGATTCTCCCCCTTTACTCTGCTCTCGTCAGACCCCACCTGGAGTACTGTGTGCAGTTCTGGAGCCCCCAGCACAAGAAGGACATGGAACTGCTGGAGAGAGTCCAGAGGAGGGCCACAAAGATGATCAGAGCTGGAGCACCTCTGCTATGAGGACAGGCTGAGAGAGTTGGGGCTTTTCAGCTTGGAGAAGAGAAGGCTTCCAGAAGACCTTATAGTAACCTTCCAGTATCTGAAGGGGCCCTACAGGAGGGCTGGGGAGGGACTATTCACAGTCTTGTAATGACAGGATTAGGGGGAATGGGTTCAAATTGGCAGAGGGGAGATTTAAACTGGATATTAGGAGGAAGTTCTTTACAGTGAGGGTGGCAAGACACTGGAATAGGTTGTCCAGGGAGGTTGTGGCTGCTCCCTCCCTGGATGTGTTCAAGGCCAGGCTGGATGAGGTCTTGAGTGACCTGATCTAGTGGGAGGTGTCCCTGCCTATGGCAGGGGGTTGGAACTGGATGATCTTTGAGGTCTCTTCCAACCTAAACCACTTTATGATTCTATGATTAAAGCCAGAATGGTAAGAAAAGCATGATTCAGTATTTGCTTCTGTGTGCTTGGGCCAAGCTGTGATTACAAAGGCAATTCATGTTTTGTTTCAGTCTAATTCTCTTTTTACCCACTATTACCTTCATCTACTTATTTCAGTAGAACAGCAGCTCAAACCACAGGCTAAAGTGTTCCTCATCTTAAATACAGGCAGATAAAAACTTCCACTTTTCTCTGTTATTTGATATATGTAATTTTAAGGCAGGATGTCTATCAAACCCATCTGTAGTCTAGAGGTCCTGATCGGGCTCAAAATTCCATGGGCAAACACAGATTTTTGATGGAGGAGATAAGCAGGACAGTTGAGATAATTTTTTTACTCTGCCTTCTCAACAACTTGGTTTCTCCAGTGTTGCTCTGTATTTGAGGCCATCTGTCCCAGTTTCTGAAAAGCACTGATCTTTGGTAAGGGGAGGCCTTGGGAATAGACAGACATACCTTTAACTCACAGGTTTACGTGGCTCAAGGCAAAACACCTCAGAGCCTCTGCAAGTAAAAAGGCTGCAATCTGCAGTTTGCAGTCAGCCTTTAAGATTGTTAATGCTGCCAGTTTGACAGAGCAAAGCTGCAATAAGGTAACACAGCACAGCTTCCCTCCACTCTGAGCAGCGAGGAAACACCCATGCCCACACCCCACCATTAGCCAGCCAAGCACACCCTGAATGAAGCAGTTTTGTCTCCAGAGTGGAGTCTTGCTGCTGTTTTTTACTAGGGTATCTGCATCAGCCACGGAGTACCTCGTTTTATGGCTTCATTTCTGAACTCTGCCCTCCCTGCACCACACACAGCCATGCAGGTTACTCAGCCTCCCTGTGGCAGGTCACCACACGCATGGAGGTGAGTGGAACAGCTAGGTACAGCCTTCAGCCTTGCCTTTGCCTGCAGACCACTAAAGGCACCGTGACAAAGGAGATCCAGGACTGGATTTTCTCCACTGTATGGAACAGGCAGAGGTGTGCCACTGGCTGTGGGGCAGCCTTCCCATGACCTTCTGACTCTGCCTGAACCCCTGCTGTCCGCGGCAGCTGCTCTAGAACCTGTACAGACACACTGTTCATGTCATACCAGAGGCCACCGCTCAGGAGAAATTAAAGGAAAGCAGAGTTTATAGTTCTTAATCGTGGCTGCAGTGACTCCAGATTTGCCAAAGAAAAGCATGGCAGCTATCACTGGCCTCTCAAACAGATGTGCCGGGCCAAGAGATAAACCTTATGGATCATTTCTGCCATCACTGGAATAAAAGGCAGACCCTGCCATCAGACAAAGCACATATTAAATTAAACAAATAGTAGAGGGCATCAGGCACCCACACAAAGAGGTGTGTACATAAAGGGAGCAAGTGGCTTTCATCTGCACTCCTTTGCAGTGGGCATGGCTCTACTGCAGGCTGCCTAGTACCATCTTGGCTGCCCTCACCCTGCTGGCAGCACTGACCACCACAGAGGAGTCTCCACAGCAGCTGAGGACATGGATTGATGGCAGGCTGATATCAACACATTTTCCTAAGGCTACACTGTCTCTCTTGTGAGTATGTTAAGATGATCTGAGAGACAGCATCAGGTAAGGAAGCAGGTGTAAGAGTAGGCTTTTCTTAATTTATCTCTTTTAAACAAAACAGGTAAGCCCAAAGGTACATTTGTTTGCTTGTCCTAAACTGCAGAGCTGTGCACAGCCTCAGCTCTAGCCAGCTGCACCCTCCCCAGCTCAACCTTTTCATACTTTACTGACAGATTCTTCACTGAGAAACTGTTTCATTTATCATCATTTATCATTGTAACAGTTGGGGATTCCAACAAATTCTTCACAGTGAGAGTAGCAAGACACTGGAACAGGTTTCCCAGGGAGGTTGTGGCTGCTCCCTCCCTGGATGTGTTCAAGGCCAGACTGGATGAGGTCTTGAGCGACCTGATCTAGTGGGAGGTGTCCCTGCCTATGGTGGGGGGTTGGAACTGGATGATCTTTGAGGTCTCTTCCAACCTAAACCATTCTGTGATTCAATGATTAAAGCCAGACTGGTAAGAAAAGCACATGATTCAGTAGCCAGCTGCACCCTTCCCAGCTCAACTTTTTCATAGTTTACTGACAGATTCTTCACTGTGAAACTATTTTATTTATCATCATTTATCATTGTAACATTTGAGGATTCCAACAAATCAGTGCTGCAAAAGTGAAGCTCACCCTTTAGCCTAACATGCTGTTCTGCATTCATGCATGTACAAGCAGTGGAAAGCCACAATATTTAATAATACTGCACGCATTTTTTTCCCACATTTCTTGCCTTTTCTGGGGCTGGGTCCCAGCTGCTCAGGATGGGAGTGATGACAAGAACCAATCATGCTTTCAGCAAAACACAGGCTGCCACCTACTGCTGATTACACACAGGCGGTGCCATGGCTCGGCTCTCCTCTGCCTCTTACAAGTTCCCTGAGCCTGAGTTGGTTCCAATATCCACAGATCTTGTTTATAGGAGATTGTTATTCCTTTAAAACACCACTTACACACGGTGACTCTGTATTCAGAGAGAAAATATACTCCCATTTAATTTTGCATCTTTGGTTACAAAGTGAGAGGAGCAGCACCACCTCATCATCGATTCACCTCAAGTCGAGTGTCACCAGAGTAAAGCAGGATTGCAGAAAGGGCCATTTGGACCATAAAGATCACATATGCATGACAGACATCCTGTCTGCACTGGAGCAGCACAATTATAGACATTTTTCACAGGTTACTTGTAATAACAGGGTTAGTATGTTTGGTGGTTTTGCAGTTACCTGCCCCCCCCATCCCCCCAACCCAGGCTAGAACTCAGAACAGCTGGAAGTTGGTAAATGAAGCTTTATATTTACAGCAATGCTCAATATACAAGCAAATATTTACAATGTATAACAGATATTTACAGATATATACAGTGAAAAGGTAATATAGAAACACCACACCCCTCCCAAAGATCAAAATCCCTAAGAGGGGTTTTCTAACCACCCCTACCACCTTTCCCTCCTTCCAATCTTATCTCACCATCCGTTGATGCAGCAGATAGGTGAAAGTAGATCAGCCAGGGAGATCAGCAGTAGGAAAAGAAGTTAGTGGAATTATTGGGAATTAGCTACAAAAGGCAGGGAAACGGAGCCATGCAAGGAGAGCAGCCACAGCCCAGAGGTGACTTATCTATATTTGGGTTACAACTCTTGAAACACTTTTTTTTTTTCTTTCTCAGTAAAGCTGTGAGTGAAGTGGCATCCAGGTAAGAATTGATCTTATCAGTAGACAATTTCTGTAACACAGAAAGGCACATATGAGTGGCCCTGCACTGAGTGATGCATCTCAGTGACAAGCTGCCTGTTACCAACCTCTTGCTCAGACAACACCCAGAAACATCATGCAGTTGGACAAAGAGCCTTTTAAGGGATAGAGCCTGCCAGCAAACCTCTAACAGGTCTTTTGTTCACATAGGAGCACAGCCATGATGATGCTAGGATTTTAAGTGGGTTTTAAAGTGTGTTATGGTAATTATCTTTGGGGGAAAAGGGAGTCTGTTTGCCTGTGCACTGAATGACAGTGCTTAAGACAAGCAAAAGCTTGCTTAATTGTGATTTCAAGAATGACTTGAAAACCTCTCTCTAAGTTCAGAAAGCTGTGAGAATTTCTGAAAAGAGTTTTTACTGCTCTTTGTCTACATTAGCATGGCACAGAGTGAGAGGATTACAGAGCAAAAGGGCTGGTGCTGAGAATCCAACATTAAATGATAGCACATTCCCACTCTCATTTCACATTAAAGGAATCCAGACTACATACTGTAAGATGACAATGACATGAACCAAAGCACACTAACCAAAGACAGTTGGGAGGTTTGCATCAAAAGCACACTTCCATTGTGAACCAAAATCCTAACACAGATAAATGGTTTCCCTTCCCAATTCCACAGCCCAAGTCTCCCTTCCTCTGAGCACGGCCATTTGACAAAGAACACCTCCTGATCCCTACAGATAGGCACTTCTGGATGGGCACCACTGTCACTATTGTTCATGATCCTACTGTGTGGTTTTTAAATTATATTTAGCACGTTTCTTGCACTGATTTTTGCTGCAGAACTGATAGGATGTCACACAGCTACGTTAATCACCACCGAGACAGAACAGGTGTTTGGCAGCAGCACCACAGAATGAGCTAAAATAACACTCTGTCCACGTCTTCTTTTTTCCAAATGGTTACCACTGCAAATCGGACAGCATTTAATTCCACCTGACAGAGACCTTACAAATATGCATAACCTGAATGTATAAACCATCCCGCTCTGAGGCACATTTGAAAAGGCTGCTGGACTCAAACTCATAAGCAGGCGAAACCTTGCAAATGCAAAGAACAGAGACATCAGCACGATTTCAACTAGAGAAAGTAAAGGTTAGATTGAAGAGAACAGGATTTTGCATAAATTGAGTGCAGTTCAGTGGAGCACAGAGACTAATGCCACTGGCTCTGGTCCTCTATGGCCAAACTACAGAGGCTGTTGGGACAGAAACTGTCTGGAAATATCTAGCCATCTATACAAGCCTCATATATATAACTCTGCTGGTTTGAGGCTAATTGGAATATTTTAATGAGACAAATTAGATTATAGGCTGTGAAAAAGAAAACAATGGTGATGTCCACTTCACTCAGGTTTTCTGAGACATACTAAAGCAAGGACACAAATATAGATAAAACAGTCACTCTGGTCTGAGCTCTGGTCTCTCCCTCTCTTGGGCTTCCAGCTGGATCTGTGTAACCCAACTAAACTGATTCTTCTTCTAACCCCCCGGCTGATTGTCCCTGTTTACCATTCATGTAAGGCAGATTCTGGGATAAGATTAGGATGTGGGGCAAAGGTGGAAGGGTGGTTGGGAACCCCTCTTGGGGACTCTGATCTCTGGGAGGGTCATTATATTTCTGTATTACTTTTAACTTGTATATTTCTGTATACAGCTGTAAATATTTGTAATATATTGTAAATATCTGCTTGTATATTGTGCTAAGATGTGAATATAAAGATTCATTCCTTAACTTCCAGCTGGCTGAGTCTAGTCTGGATGAATTCAAACATGTAGAGGGGTGGATAACTCCTGAACCACCACAATAACAATCAAAGTGTCCAGGAGAACTAAATGAAACTGCCTGGATAGCTGCTAAATATTCATCTGACACCAAAACTGAAATATCTCTCCAGTCAAATTCTGCAATGCTTTAAAGACAATTAGGCTACAGATCTAGCCCATCACATCCTATCCATGAACTCGCATTCAACCAGACTCTTCTCATCCCTAATCATAACCAACTGCCTCATTTAGTCCATGAGCCATAGCTAAAACTAAAGAAAAAAAGAAAATTAAAAAGGACAGATATGCCTAAAAATAAAGTTACCTACTGTCTTTCTGACGGGATCAACACACTTATTGAAAAGCTTTTTTCCCACCTCCTTAACAAACCTATCAGCATACCAACAACCACAAGCCATGCTGGGATTCCTGACTGGGATTGCAGCTGGAACCACAACATTTCCACTGCATGACGTCAAGTGGAATTTAGATTTTGGGTTTCTAAGCATTCATCATTATTTGTAACTCTACAACCTCTTACCTTCTTGTTCACCAATAATGGCAAGGTTTGAGCCGGTCTGGAAGATGGGAAGAAAGAAGAATCTGCACTTCCAAGAAGCCATCTCCTGCAACACAGACTGTGGAGAGAAACTTCAGACTCCAGTGGTACAGCAACACAGCAGGTCAGGTGGAGGCAATATATGCCTTTTGGTTCCTGCTGTTCACAGTCACAAACTCAAGTGCTACCAGCTGTGTGAGCTCACTCAAGTGGGACTTGGAAAAGCCTTAGGGTAGCCACGGTAACTTGAACATCTTTACCTGATGAACTAGAGTTGGTGTATACTACTTTTGAGAGAAATACTAATTTCTAAAATTATCTTAGTATTAAAATATACAGATCTTTAAAAGATAGATAACTTGGAACTGACAGGAAAAAATGGGGGGAAAAAAGTCCTAATTAAATTGATACTAGCAGTTATTTGATGGCATAGGTCAAATATGTCTATTCTGATCCAGGCTGGACCCTGTCTACTTCTGTGCTCCACAAATGGCTTCCCAAAACAGGTGCCAAACATGCCCTTTTTTAAATCAGGTTGTCCAAGAAACAAAACAAGAGGAAAGAGGAAAGAGGAAAGAGGAAAGAGGAAAGAGGAAAGAGGAAAGAGGAAAGAGGAAAGAGGAAAGAGGAAAGAGGAAAGAGGAAAGAGGAAAGAGGAAAGAGGAAAGAGGAAAGAGGAAGCTTGGGAAAATTATAAAGTAATGCCAGGGTGTCTTTTCAGGACAAGTGAGAAAGAATTCTATCTAAAGTATTTTTTCCCTCTTGCTATTAATAAAGAATGTGAGCACAGCTCTTGTGAAGTCATCTCTGAGACACCCTTTACAGGAAGGTATGATTAAGGCACAAGGCATCAGGAAACAGGAGGGTCAGTCACCATATAGCAAAAACAACGTAGACATCTCATCCCAGCTTCTTTCTGGTAAACAATGACACTCACTTTTGTAAGGGAAGTTGATGATCAGCAGTATGGAGGCATTACACTGAAAAGAATGAATAGTTTCTCTACAGGAAGAACAGGAATAAAGACCCTAGAAATTCTCCTAGATGTATATTATTTGCAATGGAGAAACACCAACCCTGTTTCCACTGGATGATGCCTGAATGTTGATGTGGGAAATGTGAAATAAAGCCCCACTGGCACTGGCCTTTCCCTCTTCCAAAGATGCATAAAATATTAAACGTCTAAAATCTCCAAAAAGGGGATTTCAACATTTAAGAAGCCTCTAACATAGAAACAGAAACACCCTATTCCTGAAACTCCCGATGTTTATCAACATCACTGTTTATTACTAAAGCAATTTAACCCAGAGAAGTAAAATTGGAAGATTTCTTGTTTCGAATGCTTCTCCTTTCAAAGCAGCAATTTTCTAGCTCATTATTCTAGTTCTAGTACTTTTGTTTCTGCCTCTAACTGTGTAAAGACATTTTAAATCTGTAAGTCATTTCACAAGTCTAAGTAGCTTCTCTTAGTGGCTCATGTCAAACACCTATTTTATCTTTAAAAAAGAAAATTATAAAACAATTGTATATGTCAAGAGCGGGGGGGGGGAAGCAACTTAGCTAATGTGCTTGCTATTGTTCATTTCTGGCAGGCAACCATTTACAACAAGCATAACTTTCATACAGTAATTTAGTGTTCACATTCGTGGTAATTCTCACCATTCCCTCAGCTAAGGTACAGAATTCATCAAGCTGCCCGATTTGTTTGGAGGGGTTTCTCGTTGCCAGATGCCAAGCTGAATGCTGCCTGCCACTGAACAATGGCAAGGGCAGTAGCATGGAAGACAACTGAGGTTGTCTGTCAGCTTGACTGATGTCTTCGCATTTGCACCAAACACAAACTCCTGGGGCTAAGTGAAACTAACAAGCTTGCAATGTACTGCCTTGTACTTCCATTAATAGCTGTGTGATTAATTGGTTACAGCCCATTATTTCAGAACATACCCGGTTAGGGATTGTACTTCAAGAGAAAGCAAATGGATCAGGATTCGGCTGCAGGCCAAGTTTAGCAAGGATTTTCAGCAGTCAACAAATTCTTAAAGTGAACGAAACGGTGAAAAAGCCTAAAATGGTTTCAAGTAAGTCCAAGATGTGGGGATTCAACTCCAGTCATACAGGATTCAGTAGACCTTGACCCTAAATAAATACACACATTTAGCAGTCCGTGGAAAATAAGACAGCCTGATTCTACAGGCCTTGTTTAGACAGGACTTGTAACCACAGCGCCTGAAAGGCAATGACTAACTTCCTATCACCTCATGTAGGGACAAACATCATCTACTAATTCTCCTGGGAGTATTAGCTAAAGAGGATTCCAGGACTTAGTTTACTTACAGCTGACAGGGCTTTGATAGCCCTATTCCCTTTCACAGAAGTATTTATTTCAGACCAGATGACTACCTGACCCTCTGAATTGGGATAAGGGATGCCACAAATGTATCAGCAACTGATTTAGACACTGGAACATTAAATCCTTCTGCTCTTAAGTTTAACGCAGAGCTGTGCGGCTAGGTGGAGACGTTACACAAATGTAAAAAATGGATTAAAGGTACTGGCTTCCACTGCAGCATTCTGGAGCTTCATTGCCTTCCACTGATCAGTTCAGTCTCCATTTTTAGGGAACTGAAAGTCTGTTTCCTTTCATTCTCAACTAGTATGTGCTGAAGATAAATGGGAATATTTTTGCCTGTTCCTTCCAGGTGGAAGCATAAAAATTACTAATGGGACTCTTGCCAGAAATTAATCAGGTAAGTATTATGATACTTTTTGAACAGAGAATATTTGTTTCATAATAAGCCATTCATATTTGTGGGTTGTCTCAAGTACCTCTGTGTACAACAGTGAAATGGCAAATTCTTGGGGCTTTTAAAATTAAAACAAAGAAAGAAGCAGGCTCTTGCTGTTCCCATGCAATTCCATAGCGCTGCAGTACCTGGCTTAAACCCTAGAACAAGGGTCTATTTCAGAACATCAGCTTTTAAGGTGGGCTGAAGCACATTTCAATCAATTCTGATGGTACTACACAGACAGCAGTACTAAAATTCTTCACAGTGAATAATTTTTATTCTGAAATCCCAGACAAGGTATTTGCACAGCACAGATGTAGCCAGCATGACTCCCAGCAAATTTTATATTATGTTTTCTGAACTGCAATATATTCTTAGTATCATTTAAAAGACATACTAGCTCCTTGTAAAAATTGGAATACAAAAAGAAACAAGGCAAGCTCTGCCCAACTTGCTTTCCTAACTCATCCTATATATTTCACTCCTATAATACTACATACATGGGTATAGATGAGGCCCACTACACTTAGACTATCAGTAAGCTACCAGGACAGCTCAGCCCCCATCAGAGCTGAGAGGAGTCCTTTAATGTACAGCAAAGTACACCCTAAACATAGTTTTGTTTTGTTTTTTTTTCTCTAGGTTTGACCTATAGGTCTGTATGGATTAAGGAGACTACATACTGCACTATAAAAGAACTTTTTGTATTATACACCATGAGGAAGAAATTTATCATTCACTAATCTTGCTTGATTGGTGCATGTGTCCCTTTTCCTTTACTGCTCTGTAGTAAGTAAACAAACAAACTGTACTAAGGCTTTCTTCCCTTATTGTAGTATTTAGGAATTAGAAATTCCTGTCTTCTTCAGCTGCCTATTTACTTCTAAATACTTGAATGTGTTTTGTGGGTGAGTTTTCGGAAAGCCTCGATGACCAGTTTCATAGGAAGCTAAGAAAGGAAGACAAACAAAACTGAATATAAATTCAAGGCATCTTCTCAAGGTGGGGCTGAATAGGCCCAAACATGTCCTGGCTTGCCCATACATACTCCTCTGCTCCCGCACTTTTTGTGCTGGCAGAAGCAACCAGAGAAAGGGAAACAAAAGCCCTGATTTCACCTAATATGCTCAGAATTGGCAAAGTGCCACTCTGATTGGCTGATCTATGTCCAAAGGCCAATTAATCTTGGGCATGCATTGATAAAAGGAGATGAGCAGGTAACATGAGGCTCTCTCTCTCTCTCTGCATGCTCTGCCATTGTTTTTTTATTCTGCATGCTCTTGGTGTCACCATCTCACTGCATCCTCTCTACCCCTCTACAGATCTCCAGCTATTGGGACTTCAAGAGGAACCAGGTCAGACACTGTGCTATACCCCCAGCTTCTTGAGAAATGAGTCTGAGGGAGCTCAAAAGCCTCTAACATAGCTCTAAAATCACCAACAGCAACTCCCTTCATGTGCTTTGGGCATCATCTGATGCTATAGTGCAGCCCTGGAAATCCGGAGGGACTACTTTGTGAGTAAACACTCAAAAGCCTCTTGGCAAATCTCTAGCAAGATTCTGTAAATTACCAAGTGAATTTAAGTTGCCTTAGCAACAGAAAGGCATCTCTTGAGCCCTCAAATGGTCAAGAAGTGCAAAGAAACCAGAAAAATCTCTTTCCAGTTTCAAGTCTGATATTTGTTATATTGCTGCTAGTTATGTTCTTAAGTGTTCAAGATTCCTTGTTTATCTCCCTTTGTGTAATGTTTTCATGACAGTGTGAAGAACCATTATTAAAAATATTGGTTGGTAGCAAGTTTCTGAAAAACAAAATTAATAAACTATATTCATTTTCTAATTAATATCTTGCATTCATACTAACCGTTACATATCTCTATATTCAGTGCTGCCAAATACACAGGAACCAGGAGAATTACTCTAAGACAAATAAGCTAGTGTGGCCAGAGAGATTCCTAGAAACCCAGACCTTGGACACCACAAATCTAGAAATAGACCAAATTTGGTTCTGCTCAATATATTATGTCTTAAGTTTATCTTCCAGTGATTTCTGGCATTATGTCACGAAGTTCTAAACAGAGGAGATTTCTTGTCATATCAAACCTTAAATTTTAGCATGGACGTCTTAATACCTAAAGGTATAAGGACTTCTGAAGAAAGAACAAAACCATCATGAAGCAGTCCATGTCCCCAGGGCATTCTGCTGGAGTCTCTTGCATATTATCTTGTATTGTACTGGTTCGGTGTAGTCACTGCTGCCTGTTGGAGACAGCAGATATTCCCAAATGCCTGTACTTGAAAGGGAACATAATTATAATGTCTGCATTGTTGCCAAGTCTAAAAGCCAGATGGACCAACTGCTGATGGCACAAACTGGTTGTTGGAATCAAGCAATCATGGCCATAATCTCTTGGCAAAAGCAGACATGCAAGTTGTTCTTCTGGTGCTTATTTTGTGGCATGACTGAGACAGCAGTAAAAATCGTTGTCATGGGATATTAAAATGACAGTTGACATTAAAAGTGGCTCTATAGATGCATTAGTGCAACTACTAAGGATGGACAGAAAGCATTTGTCCAACTCACAGAATCAATTTTAATGAAGCTTTTTGGTAGAGAGCATTATTCTTAGAGAAGACGAAAAAAGGCCAGATGTGAAATTCCACATTCTACACAGATGCACTGAGGCTGCATAAAGTGCATCAAATTTCTGTATTGCCAACTATTTTGAAGTACTATAAAGGCTAATTAGCTTTTTCCATATATTACCACACCTAGGCTCATAGAATATACTTCAAGTCACTCTTGCACAATCTTCCACAAAGAATTGAGTTGAGATCCAAGAGGCCATTATTCAGCACTGATAAACACTCAGGAATTAATTGATTTCTATTAACTCTCATCTAATCTATTGGTGCCTTATAATTAGCCTACAGATTACATTTTTTAAATACTATTGACAGCAGAACCAAAACGACTTTAATGTTGACTCTTCCCTGGGCCAGATGTAAAAGTGGAACTGTCATGGAACTTTTTTCCACCGAGAACAATACAGCAGATTACACATTACAGAGCTGCATCCTGTGACCAAACTCAAGGAATAATTACACAGCCATCTACATCCAAAAAAATTCAGGCTACAACTACCAAACGTATTTAGTATGAATCACTCCTATTATGCATTCTACAAATTTTTTGTTCCACAACACGCCTGCACTTTTTCACTCACTACTTGCTGTAAGTCTTATGTTAAATGTATACACAAACTCGAATTAATTGAATGGTTTTGTCAAAATCTTTAGGTTCCACATCTGGGCATTTCTCATCTTGTTTCTCTTTCCTCAAAACATCACAAGTGTATTTTGGGAGCTTCTACTGGGCACGGACTTGCTGGTCCTTGTCTAAGCAACTTGTGAGTAATTCTCTCAAGTTTTGTTTAGCAGAGCACCTACTGTTATTAAACTTTGTATTTTTCCTATCTTCATATTACTGCTTTAATCTACTGCTACAGCATCTGCACTGTAATAAGACATACTCCCCTTACAATGTTCCTTAAAGATAGGGGCTATCCTGACAACTAAAATATACTGGCTTAATTCTATCCTTTCTTGCAACTCCCATATTGTTCAAGAAACTGCACACTGCAGATGTTATCTGAACTAGGGCCAGTAAGAATTAATATGGCAGCATACTAATTCACATACTGTAGGAGAACCAGAGATGCTAGCTCCAGTCCTAGAGGAAGCAGAGAGCTGTTATAACACAGTGCTGTTTGTGGACTAAAAATGCTTGCATATCAGAAGACTAATTAGTTCAGGCAAAGTCCAATGTGAAGTTTGGTATTTTTGCACAGTCATGTACTTCACAGATGTATTTTTTTGCCTTCCTCCACCTTCCTACACATACTTGCCTGAATTAGGGTGCTGTATATTGATGGTTTTACCTGTAGCCAAAATTTCCATATGGTAGAGAATTCTGCTTCAAAGTACAACACTACGCTAGAGAAAAACAGAAGCAATTATAAAAATCCCACAGCTTGCAAAAAAGTTCAAAGCAGGATTTCTGTTAAAAATCAGCCTAATAAAGTATTTTAAAAGGCAGTTATGGTAGAAACTATTTAAAGCTAGTATTTAGGTTTCTAAAAGCATTCATCTGCTTGCATTAATGATGCCATATATTACCCCATCTGCTACAAATGCTGCTAACTTCAGATGAAAGCTCACTCAGAATATACACAGGATTACTTTTCTAGTTGAAATTGTCCAGAATCTTAGCCTTAACTAGAAAAAGTAAAAATATTTAAAAGTATACACTGAACCACAATGGAAGTATTTATCCCCTTTATGATCACATCTTTAGGTATCAATTCAGAATGCATTAATTTGTCAAAGCAGTTACTAAGATAAGGTAATGCATATTATGCACTTTGTTTTACGTTTAAAACCTGATTTCCCAAATGTCTGAAACTTTCAAATCGGTTTTTTTTGGGCAGAGTTTCTCTCTCTCTTTTTTTCTTTTCGGTCAGGACCTTCTTTTTCAACCAGTGGTTTGTTCTAAGGAAACAGGGAACTAACCAAAACAATGAGAAACCCAAAACCAACTTCAGTTGCTTTCTCTTCTGTTGCAAAAATCATTGAGTCAGAAAGGAAAACCAAGCGAGCCCAGCCAATTTTTGCTTGAAAGTTCCTCACAAGATGACACTAAGAGAGACAGAGTTTGGGCACAATGACTTTTTTTTTCAATTTAAGACCAGTTCCTATTCTCAGTGGTACAACAGAGAACCTCAGTATAAATGAGTTTAAAGAAAATGACAACTGAAGAGGAAAATCTGGTTTGAAATTAAACAGAAACAGAGAGAACTGAGAACATAGTCTAACAAAACCGCAAACTTAAGGGGTCAGCTGCAGTTTCTCTTACACATAGCTTCAAATGTTGATGTATAACAAAATGTGCCTTCACACAGGTGTACTATTTGTCTTTCACTAAACACCTACAACATCTTATTGCATTTAAGCAAGAAGTAAATGGTTCAGTGTAGCAAAGAGTCAACTTTTAAAAATTAATTTAGAGAATATTCAAGAATACATGCATAAAATAACTCAAATGTATAATCATAATAATTTGAACTTAAACTTATTTGATAGCAGTTCACAGTTCTCCAGAGAACACCACCACCTGTGGTTAGAGTCACAGAATGGTTTAGGTTGAAAGTGGTCTCAAAGATCATCTAGTTCCAAGCCCCGCCATAGGTAGGGACACCACCCACTAGAACAGGTCGCTCAAGGCCTCATCCAACCTAGCCTTGAACATGCTCAGGGAGGGAGCATCCACAACTGCCTTTTTTCCTTCTAAACTGTAGGGCTTTATCTACCCATTGATTTTTTTTTTTTAACGCATCATGAATTACTAATGTTTATATCCAATTAATAATTATTAGTATTGTTTCCTGTTATCATTGCATTTAACATGCCAAATAAATTTATTATGTTCTTAGTAGTTACCTCAAGAATGCTGCTGAACCATCTCAATGTATTGGGGTTTTCAGGTAACCTCAGTATTTTACAAGTGAAAGGGACTATATCTGGAAACATAACTCAAAATAAAAATCACCCCTTTTTAATCGAACAACCACATCTCCTAAATGAATGTCATTTCATCTATCCCACTGAAGTAATTTGTCATCAAGTTTCACTACTACATGTTTGCAGTGACAACGTTAAAAACTGTCATTGCAAACAAAGTTGCTCATGAGAAGCTAAATACCTGTCACCAGTGTTCCCCTAGAGCTAAAGTGGACTTCAGTTAATGTTGCATCTTCTTCCGCAAGGCGAACAACCTCATTCTCAATGGAAGGAATTTCCTTCAACAAGTTAATTTCAATTAATTAAATACACTGAAACTTATATAAGCTTCCCCTTAACTGATCCTATTGATGTTGTTACAGATTTTTAAATGTTGCTTATAAAAACATGTAAGAGTGCATTGTTTAGGAAAAAGTGAGGTAATATTCTATGTCAGTAACATTTCTTAAAGCTATGTTTAGATCTTTCCTTCCCACGTATTTAAAGGAGGTCCTCTTGCAAAACAAACAAACAAAAAAGTGTAACTCTAATTGTATCCAACCAGAACATGGCAATAAAGTGTTGCATAAGAATTGTGGGTGTAGATTTTCATTAAAACTTACAACCTGAACAAATACACGTTCATCTATAAAATTGCTTACATGTAGTGAGAGAGTGCACATTTGGTTGGCAAAACACAGAGCTTAACAGAAAAGCTGATTTGCAGTTGAAAGATCTTAATGATTGTTAATCAAACTGAATTAGCCTCTTTTGTGGGAAAGTAATTATGAGGGAAAAAAAACACACCACAAGGCAAGATTAGAAACAAGTCAAAGCACAGGTCATTAGCTTGTGTCAGTTCACCTAAGTGCATTTTAAAATCTCAACATATCAGCAATTTGCCTTGCATTTTCAGAGAGAAGACAACCGTTTTCAAAGGTGATTAAATGAACAAGGTACTCAGGAGACAGCCATATATATATACACACCTCAGCACGTCTGAGCTCCACAAGTGTTGGGAACAGAACCATAGAGACTCTCAATGCTTCTGTTTCATGTTTGGTTTTGGTTATTCAAATAATGTGCATTACACTTGCATCAGTTCACAATAAGTTTATTTTATGTGAAGAAAAGCTTTGCCATTAATGAAAAAATTCAGTAGAAAACAGTACTTCCTGCTTTCAATCTAAATTATTCAAAAGTAGAAGCTTGTATTAGTGAAAACTTCAGTAGAAACAAATCTGTAGGAAACATGTTCTTGGCACATGAATTAAAAGCTTAAAACACAATAAGTTTGAACAGGGTTTTTACCATGCAACCACACTGGCAGAAAAGCCAGTTTGTAATGGCTGGTATTTGTCCCTCAAGACAATAACATGGAAGACACTTAAATCTGTTTACATAACATTAATTGTATATAAATATGATGTCACCATAACTGACAGTCTTTATTCAGGCCAACCATTTAGTTTAGCAGTTCTAAATAAGTAATAGGCACTTTGCCTTTCTGATTTCCCCTCTCGCCCATCAGCCAGTCTGAATCCATGCCAGGGATACTGTACACTGTTATCACCTGAAAAACAAAACCAAAAAAAACACCACACCAAAAATACATTATTGTCACCTTTCCTTGACTGGAAAACAGTCTACCTTCATCTCCAAGGTCTTGGAATTGAGAATAATCAGATTAAATAGGACATTTAATATGAGCATGCATGGAATATAATCTAGTGCTCATAAGAATTATTTTACTGGTCCATGGAAAAGAAGTAGATATAATAGCATATTTTAAAGTCCTCTTTGTCTTATTTTTTTTTAAACAACATACAAGATTTATAGATATCAATTTTAACAGGCAACGTAAAAAGACAGTTTGTTGGACCTGCAAGTACGATAGAAAGACAGATGAGTGTTGATGTGCCACAACTTAACCAAATCCTAAGTCACTGCCTAGAGAAGAAAAAGGCCAAATAGTAACATGTAAGTAATGAACAGTTTAAAAGAATAACCAAAAAGTCTGAAAACTTTCATGAGGTTGCTCTTTTACAGTGTTAAGTTATAGTCACATTACCAGGGAATCTGCTTCATTATATATCTCTGCTTGCTTTGTACAGACTCTCTGACTTAAGAGTGCAATTGAACTGCAGCAAGAGTAAACACAGCACAACCACCCCCATAAAAATAGGAAGCAGTTGCATTTTCATATTTTTCCCAAATTGCAATATTTAATGTTTGAAGGACTAATTTTATTGATAACAGTGTCAAAGGCATGGTAAAAAGCAGACAGCATGAATTGCACCTTGATTATCTGGTAAATGTTCCTGCAAGCTCAGCTGGTGTAACAAATGCTAGTTCTTACTCTAGAATATTAGGATATATAGGCAGAAGACCATGCTTCAAGAGTACTACTGAAGTTTGATTAAAAAATAATCAGCATTGCAGATTTCTTGATGGAGCACATCTTAATTTGCTAGGTCACAATCATTTCAATTTTACCTTTAAGTGCTGAAGGTACACAGAAAACTCCTACCTCATCTGCGAGTAGTGATAATTCACTGCTGTTTGCAGCATCGTAGTCATAAAGAACTCTAGCTTTCCTGCTGCCACTTGATGACTTCAGTTCACTGATGCCTGAAGTAACTATTGAATTGCTTACTGATGGCAATGAAGCAGAGGCTGAGGCCAAGACTGAGGGAGCAGAAACACTCTGCACAGGAGCTGAGGAAGACTGATTATTATTAGAGAGGAAAGTAGATGGAAAGCTGTGGGAGAAAACAAAATGAGGGGACTTTTAAGTGCACAAGTTCTACATGTAGAGTTATGCATGTCTTTAAGCCTAAATTGGCATTCTTGCTTTTATCAAGTATGGAATAAACACTAACAGAGATCAGTAACAGAACAGCATGGATACTTGTATATATCTATAAATAAGCATACTTGTTCCTGACCTATAGCATAAATCAAACCAACATACTTTAACAGAAATACTGCCACCCTAAAAAAAATTACAGCCCAGCCAGTAAAAGAAGTAGCCCCCACTTCCTTCTACTCATTCCTCAATTATGTGACTACACAAAGGATTGTTCTGGTGAACCAGGTCAGGCAAATATAATGCAGGTTAACAACACAGCCTCCCTCTGAAAGAAGAAGAAACTCTGCAATTATTTTTGCAATTTAAATCAGTTCATGGATTCAGCTACCTCCACGCTGTAAACCAAAAATATTTGTTACACTAAAGACGAACTTCTATCAACTTAAGCCCCTCCTTTCTAGGTCAGGCTGCTGCTTGCTCTGTGCCAGATGAAGTGCTTGCCAGATTTTTCCATGAAGTCAATTCAACTCATTACTCTGCTTTAAAAGAAAGGGGGACTGAAGGGATGGATGTAAAAAAGAACAGTTTATAATCTACATTAATGAGCTGAATCACAACAAACTATGACGAGAACCAGAGCAGGTAGAAGGCAGAGAATAACATTCCTGAAAAGCAAAAGGAGTAGAAAAGAGAGCAAAGAAACAACAGATTTGGGGGCAGCAGGGTAGGGGGAAATGGAACAGCATGTGGGCAATGACAAGCTGTGAGATGGACTCATGCCATTGTCCTACATCCTGAGTTGCAGTTCCATGGCAGATTTAACTTCCCAACTCTTCCTGAACATTCAGTTCAGTGACAACTTCAACCATATAAATCAAGATCAGTATATTTCCACAGCAATGTCTGTAGCATTATTGGTGCTAGTAAAAGGTGCTGATTTCAGGAGCTGATGCAGGTGAAAACTAAATCTACCAATACAGCGACTAATTTTCGGATCATCTGGCCCTGAACACAGGTAGAATTAAGCAAGCTCAAATCTCTACCAGATGCAGCAGTACTGCATACAAGTTTCCAATTTCACCTATTACTTAATCTGGTAAATTTGTAATCTACAAAGAAGGTGGACTCACACCTCTCTGCATTTTCTGTGCAAACAGAGTTGGAGTCAGATCTAGCAATCCATTGTTGAATCAACTAAAAAGCAATCTGATGTAACAAAATCAAACAAGATGTCTAATATTCCACCTGAATGGCTTGTTAAACAAGTTCATCTTGCAGTTATGCAACTGTTATCTTGACTGAAGTGAAACCATAGGAGTGTTGTGAAGGACAGAACCAGATCTTTTACAATCGGGCAGGCTTCCAGGAGACTTGCAAATTTAGTTAGTCTACTACTGTCAAAAGGAAGAAGTTCTACTCTTTCCTCTGGCTTGTCTTGACTGTATTTGATCATAAAGAGCTGGTTAAACTCACCAGAAATACCCCAAAATTATTTTTTCCATTTGCCAGCTATTTTTTCAAACCAGTTCACCGTGTTCCCTGAAGCAAACCAAGTTAGTAGAACAAGAAGGAAAAGCTAGAACCCACATTTCAGCAGGGATAACTCAGCTGTTTCTCATCATGATGTATTTATTACTTTATTAGTTAATAGGCAGAGGGACTTAATTCTAAAAGACACTCATATGTTTCTCAATATTACTAAACTGCTGCTTATTATACTGCTAAACCTGTTCTATATTAACACCATGACTACTTGTAAACAATTCTGCTCAGTTCACAGGAAAAGAAAGCCAAAGTTTTACAACCACTCTGTCAACCACTAAGGCATTAATTCTCACTCTTTTTAAAAGTCATATATAGATGTGTTACTGGAAAACATCAGCTATGCAGATGTTGTTTGGGATATTTTTGTTGTTGTTTGAACACTTTAGTAGCAAGAGTAGGAGTAGTAACAGGCAATGTGAAAAAAAAAAAAACAACACAACAATGACGCCTAAGTTTAGACTTGGCTGTAAAGGAAGCTGAGAAATTTAGAGGAAAAGCAGTTCTAAGCAAGGGAGAAG
>VWZI01022476.1:533416-567805 GCA_013396835.1 Psilopogon haemacephalus | reverse complement strand
AACGAGGGAAGAAAAAAAAAAAAAATCATGGCCAGAGTATTTCAAATTTGATTCTTCAAGCAGGTCCACAGGATGGAGAGGAACAGAGAAACATTCATAAAACTACGTCTACTTATATAAAGCAACCTGAACACAAGTTTTCTCCTCACTTTCCCTACAGCTGAAGCTGCAGAGTACACATTAGGGAAAAAAAAAAAATTTAAAAAAATAAAAATCACTGCTCAGCTTTGAAGCTTGAATAGTCTTCAATGTGAACCAGGCTAGGGTTTATGCTCTAGATTCTAACCCTGGTAAAACACATTAATATACATCTACTCTTCAAACCAAGTTTACCATGAGAGTGGTGAGACCCTAGAATGGGTTGCCCAGGGAGATGGTTGGGGCCACATCCCTAGAGGTGTTCAAGGCCAGGCTGGATGAGGCTCTGGCCAGCCTGATCTAGGGTAGGGTGTCTCTGCCCATGGCAGGGGAGTCGGAACTAGATGATCCTTGTGGTCCCTTCCAACCATCACTGATTCCGTGATTCTAAGTGAGATGGCTTCTGCTTCACACAATAAATGCTGAACACCTCTGGTTCACCAGCTCCCAAAAACAAGTCCCTCATAGCTTGGCTTTCATATCCAAATATGGCACAATGTCATTCTTAGAAGTGTGAAAAGACCACGTGTAACTCAACACTGTGTATCCCTTGTGAACCAACAGAGCATAGGCAAACAGAACCAAAATCTAGCTGAGCTGCCTTTAAGCTCTTTGCTTGGTACTATATCTGCCTAAGCATAACACAGGAAGAATACTACACATATTCTGCTTACCTGTTTATTTAATGCAAGTGCTATGCACCATATGACTACAAAATGAGGAATTCTTCCTAAACATGGAGTGTAACTTGAGGTCCTGTCTCAGTGCCCTCTGTTAGTCTAGTGGGACTTCCTTGCACAAGGAAGGAAAGACGCACCCAAGATTTAACACCATTATTATTTTAATCCACGTACACAGAAAAAATTCATTTACTTGTTTGAGGTGTTCAGGATTTTACAAAGCTTCAATACTTTTAGTCTCCTAGCAGTCATCATATTTTTAACAAAAATACTAATCAGATCACAGCCACAAAGATACATCCTCCCATTTTGCTAAAGACAGAATTATCTTCAAGTAGAATTTCGCACACCTGTAGCAGTCTACAAAATTCTAAATAAAGACAGCTGTTCTGCACATGCTATGTATCTTAATACAAGAGATTTTTAAAGAGGAATATGTAGTTCCTTAGGTTAAAGGTATTACGCTTAAGGCTTTCTGTTTGGCAAATACACTAGGATAAAAGAATAGATTTTTTAAAAAACAAACTCTCAAAACAGTTATGTAAATATTTCTCACTTTCTAATTACTAAATAAAATACATGTTTATTTTCAAGCTTTCAGTTCTGCAACTTGCATTTTCATGCTACTAAATTTTACAGTTTAATATTTCTTTCAGTGGACTGTAACTTTAAAAGACACAGCTTTTCTGAAAACCAGTTTTAAGGACTTAAAAAAAAAAAAGTCTTTACCCATTCAAACAAACTAAGGAAAGGAAATCAAACGCCACAGGAAGCTGCAAGTCAGGAAAAGGACAAGACTCAAGAACACTTCTGGTTTTACTTCCTTGTCATGAAAAACAATCAGAGATACTTTATAGAGACAGTTATTTAGAACAGACACTAGACAAACTTGCTCATTCCACTACAAGTGCATTAGGCTGATGCTTACACATATTACAAACCACATTTCTTCTTAGAAACATCTATCCTCACAACTCACTGACCAGTGGAAAACCCAGTTTCAATGAAAATCTGGTAGTGCCCAGTAGCAAATTAAGAGGTAGCAGGAATTTACAGATAGTATCAAAACTTTCCCCATATTTTGTAGCACAAAGCATAACACAACTGAATGATTACAAGTAGCTCTCTAGAAAATCCTTTTTTTGTGCTAATAAATGAGGTTAGCTCAGCTGCACCTGCCTCAAATACAAAATACACAAAATCTTGGTCAAACAGCCCTCAAAAGCCATTAGTGCTCTGTGTAGGCTTAGGGAAGCAGCGGCATTGGGGTAATTGTGTATTAATTACTTGAGAACAAATGCTGTACTGAAAAGAAATACGTAATTCTGTATTCATCACTGTTTATCAGTCTACATTTCCCCACTATATATAAGCACTTAAAAAAAGCATTACTACCTTCCAAGTTGTTTCTGGAGATCCAACATATACTGATAACATTGTGCGTAATAGGTCATCTGAGCTTCAACAAAATCATTCAGACAGCGAAGATGATGTGCCTATAACACAGCAAAGAATCCAAGGTTTTAGTTTGTAGAAATGCTAGGCTCTACTGGTCTCCTAGTCAGCTGCTAGTGTCAATACTGACACACAGGGATGTAAGGCATATAGGCGTAGTGCTTGGATTTATCAGTTAACCAAAGTGTCACAAAAATTCATGTTATTTGAGCCTAAGAAAAAGCTGCTCTACAAGCATCATGCTATTTACCTAGACTGTTTCCACAAAAATATTTTATAGCATGTTTCTCTGGTTTCAAGATTCGGTTGATCTGGTGGGAATGGGAAGCTGAGTTTAAAGGATAAAAAAGAAAGCTTCTGCATTGTCAAGGTCAATGGAAGATTAAAGTTAAATTCAGTGGATTCTAGCCTACACTTTAAAAAAAAAAAAAAAACTCACACAGAAAACAACTTAGTCTGACACTACCAACATTCTCAAGAATCTCAGTGTAATTTTTAGAAAATGTTCCAATTTTTACATTCTCCCTTTACCCCTTGAGTACTCACATGTGTGCTGCTGATTCCTTCCAGCAGAAGTCTGGTAATCTCTGCTTGACGGTCAAATTCACTCTGAGTAATTCGTACTTCCTGTTCAGACTAAAAGTAAGGATGTACATTAGGTATTTGCACAATACACTCTGCTACATCTTCTAACTGCAACAGCCCCATTTTATTCAGAGCTCCTTATAAAGATGCATTAATCTCAGGTTTAGGTGTTTGAAGTGTATGTGTCTTTCCCTTGAAGACCTTTACTAGGAAAAAAAACAAAAGTATTTGCAGTTTGGGTTCGTAAATGTTAAGGCTCTATATATACATAAAGAGTTTTATCAGCAGACATTTACCACACAGAGTCACTGGATGCACCACAAAGACATTTTTTCACTAGCTGTATTACTTCACCTCACCCAACAGCAAACCAAATGGTCCCTGGGATGAGTGTTTTCTCCAGGGCTTCTGCCGGCACACTAGTGGTCAACAAGGACAATATAATTTCATTTCCCATGCTTTGAGTTAACAGGTATCTCACCAAATAGTTTAGGGTAAGCCTTTCTTTATTTGTCAGGTAACTGCACAGCAATCAGCTGTACATATAACTTTGACAGTCATTTTTAACAGGGTATTTAATAAATTAATATCTCATACTGGCCAAACTACTGTAATTATTTCTGGTACTTGTAAGTGAGGTGCCTTGAAAAATAAAGAAATAAATCTGAACTATAACAAATGTTCTAGGTTCCATTTAACATTTCTGTCAAAATGATTGCATTTAAGTCTCATATCTAAACAATTCAAAGCCAGATCTATTCCTCGTTACACACTGTTATCACCTTTTAAATAAGTTAATAATGCTATGACAGTTTTAATGGGCTTCCATCTCACACAAAGCAAAATGACTTTAGAGTATTTGGGGGAGAATAAAAAAGACACTATTTAAAAAATACAAATACATAAAAATTTATGTTGTAATGTCTAAAATCTACTGTTCCAAGACTTACTGAAGCAATACCTACAAAACATTTGTTTCAGAAATATTTATGTGTTTGCAAACATTCTGCTCTTGTTTTCTGCTAATGTAAATCAATACAAAGTCAATATGAAAGGATCTAAATCTCAGAAATGGGCACAGAAGAATGAAGGAAGTTACCCAAGAAATGTTTTTCATCTGAATCACTGCAGCTGGAAAGGCTTAGACATTAATTAAACCGTGAAAAAGCAGCTATAGCAGCTGTGTGTTTCTACCTTAAAATGAGATATCAGTGTATGTATCAAGTGACAAACTAATTAGGTTTTCAAGGTTTGTTGAGGAAAGAATCTTTGCTTGGAATTTTCATATTAGTTCTGTATTAATGTCAGTGAAATCCATCTGGAAGTCCCTGAGAGAAATGTAAGTACAGAAGAAAAAAAGCAAATCCAACAGCTAAGAGAGGAAGAAAATCATCTCCTTCTGTATTAGCAACACTTTCATTTCCTTCAAGAAAACACAGTAAAATCATAGGTAAGTCATTTATCTGGAGATAAACAGCCTAATTTCTTGCTTCTCTGAAGTCAACAGGTGCAAAGGTGTTTCTTCCTGCCCAGTAAGTAAATACCTGAAAACAGGAACTTACAAGAAGGCTTTGTAAGCTACAACCTCTCAGAAATACTATGCAATTTTGTAGCTAAGGGATAAAAATCACCTTCCTAATGTTGTATTGGACATCCTATTAGTAAAGCAGTGATAATAGATATATCAATGTTACTCAATATAGCTGGGCTATATTGTCTTTTGTCTCCTCTGCAGAAAAAAGACAGGAGGTCTTCCCAGTGGGCAAAAGCTGTCTGACCTCATGATGCTTAATACATGCTAAAAATGTTTGCTCTTTCCACCGGCCACACCAGACACTTCAGGAGACTCCTAACAAAAAGTTCATAACTGTGTAGCATCAGTACCCACTCAATTTGTTTCATAGTACAGTATTTAATATCTCCAAACACCACATTTCAGAGGGGAAGTAAAGCTGAATAAGGTTTTTTACTGACACTACACAGATCTTGGATCTTTTGTGCTACCTAAAAACAAGATACCTGTAGTTGATTTAGAGATTACAGGACAGTCTAAAATCTTTGTTGAGAAACCTCTTAATTTGAAAACATCTGTGAATCTCATCCTTCAATTTTCATACATAGGACAGATTGCCTTTAGAAACCTAAAGGGATTACTGTTCCTTTGGCAGAACCTGCAGGTTGTACTTTCTCTTCAAAAGTCTGTTTTTTATATGCTTAAAAATAAAAGGAAACTTAGTTTGAACTACATAATTTATTACAACATTTTTCTCCTTTATGGTATAGTTAATCACTATGTAATATTTTTTTCACTATCCTTAAAAACTGTTTGTCTTCATCACTGAAAAGCAAATAGTCTTATCCATTGTCTAATAAAATTAGTTTCCATTACAGCAGTACTGCTCTCCTGACACCTCCTTCCCAAAATAGCACCAAGTACAGACAGGTTTGCTGCTTCCAGATTGTTACTTTACATAAATAGTAAAACGGTTCTCAAACTTTGTCATCAAAATTGACCTAACCCTCCTTTTACAGTTCAATCTCTTAAACCCCCTCTACCCCTGAAATTCTCACATTCTACCCACATACTCCCCATTTGGACCATAACTCACAGAAAGTTGGAACAGAAGAAGTCTTTTTAAAATTTTCTCTCACAACCCCCAAGATTTTATCCAAACCTCCGTATTCCAGATTCTGATACCAAACCCCTGCACCCCACATAGCTGCCTTTCTAGTCCCTCTTTAAAAATCATACTCCAAAGCCCCTGCCCTCCAGCTCCCCTTACTTTCTATTGCCACCATTATTTTTTTTTTATTTTCCCCTCCCCTACAGAAATTTCCTTCTGTTTGCCAGAATTAAACTGAAATCAACAACATGCAGTATCCAGCAGAAGTTAGGGTTTCAGAATTCTGCCATTTCTGAATTGTTTACTTACTTTTGTCACTTCCTCAGCCCATATCTAGTCAGCATTGAGAGTGGGAAGAGGGAAAAAATAAAAATACACAACTTAGATACTGATGATACTTTTAATAGAAGATGTAACTGTATTTTGGCTTTTAACTACTTTCCTCTCCTCAGAGCTTTGCAGGAATTTGAGGAGTGCTGTAAGTCAGTTGCCCAAAGTCCTTCTTATACACTTCAAGTACAATGAGTACGAAAGACACTACATTCATAAAATAAGTCAGGTACTGAAGAGTGTATGACTTGCAGAACTCATGTTACAAGAACCTACTTAAACCAAGCTATTACAACATAAGACACAACTACTTACAAAATTACATGGACCAGACAAACTAAGTTATCTTATGGAGGAATTTAAGTTATCTTAATGTGTTAAAATATTGGAAAACTATGGAAAGCTATTCTCAGTTAAAGACTGAAATAGACAAATGATTTCTCTTGCTAATTTCATTACTAGTTTCCTATTTCAAAAGCATTTTTATTGAAAGCTAAATTTACTTTTAAATGCTACAGAGTTATCTTAAACTGGGTATTATAATAGAAGGTAAGTAGTATAGCAAAATCATAAAACTGCAAGGAATTTACTCTAAAAGTTAATTACTTTAGCCTGCTGCTCCAATTTTCCTTTGCAATGTACTTCTTTAACATTTATTTTCTGCAGCTGTAAGATGACAACACCATCAGGACTCCAATAGGAAGAAACGTGTGTAAAGGTTGCAGAAGCAAGTTGTAGCAAACAATCTTGTTTGCTTTTTTAATCCTATCATGAGAAATCTGGAATATTAATTGAGAGGCTACCCACTATGTTGTGCAGATCCAGGACCCAAAGCAGGACAGGCTGAACAACACAGTCTGTATTGTACATAGTTAACTCCTTCCTTTTCCACTTTCACAGCTGTGGTGCTAAAACCATCTGCTTTACGGAGTCCTCTCAAAAGAGACTGCACATAATTCACTCCTCATGTTAAAAAATTAAAGAACTAAAAAATTCACCTCCAATAGGTTAAATTAACTCTGGAAATGACCAAAAAAAATTAAAAATAATAACCTCTTTTGCCTCTGAAGTTTACATTCATAAACTCAGATTAGAATAAAATACTGTATACTTCAGTTTATCACAAATATTCAGAGAAAAACAGTATCTAATGCTGTACTGACATAAGTGTATTTAGTACACTACGCCAATCAAGTCTTGGAATGAAAAACATCTGAAACGTGACCAAAATGAGCTGAATAGCAAGAGGAAACACTTGATAGGAAAGTGAATGAACACAGGAGGCCAACAAACCTTTAGCCATTTTACATGCAGCAAGTTGAGCACGTAAGAGACATTTACCATAATGTTATTCTCTTCAGGCTGAGAGGTGTTTAGTTGCTTAAATGCATAGATAGGAGACAAAAGCAAGTTACAACACTGAATATAGCAGGTGAACAGATTGTTGGCACAAAGCACTGCAAGTTTAAGCTAAGCAAACCTGTGAAATGAGCATAGATGCATAAAACTGTTTAGATTTCTACTTTAAATACTGATCTAAGCTATTTCAGTTGTACAGTAAGCACAGGAGAATGTTATAAAAAGATGTAATACTTGATGAAATTACAAGGAAAAAAAAAACAAAACAAACATAGATGCAATTTACCACTTTATCCTGTAGAAGAAACCAAGAAAATACAACAGTCTGCATCATAGCTCAACACTTTGCTAACCTGTTAGTTAGGAACTATTTATCAGATAGCTTCCTTCATAGATAAGTGAGCCTGCAGAAGATGAACCATTTTCATCACACCTATATCCAGGTTAGCTCTCACTTCTATATTGCAGAGGATAAAGTAGAAATGGATTTTTTTTCACTTCTCTGGGAACTCTACAATCCAATGCCTACTGTTGCTAAAATGCAATTAAAACTGAACTATAGGAAAGGTAGTGAAGTAAGAGGCCTAGAGTTTCATGCTCTACCAGTACTACATTATTTGTGCATTGAACTGCAAGTTACTTACTGTATGAATATTTTTAGCTTGGTCAAGCAGTAGCAGCAGCAACTGGCAATAATTTTGTCCAAGCACAAAGCTCTGGATGAGTACACTGGTGATGGAACTAAAATTCAAGTATAGAGCCTTTCTTTTAATACCAAGCTCAAGGGAAACAGTTTCCTTATGGTGTATTGCTTTAGAAACCAAGGTATGTACCTATTAACTTTTTTTGTGACATGGTAGCAACAAAAATACCCTTTATTTTTCCAAGGGGAAACGTTTAACTCAGAAAAAATCCAAGCACAGGAATTGCTTGGATACGCTGCTTCTGAACTCCACTACTAGCTGACCAAAACCCTTCTCTGCCCTGTTAGGCATAGAAATCAAGAAAGCTTAAAAAGAAGATAATTTAACTTTTTTTGCATTAGATTTACATTATGTAAGGGGAAAATAAATGTATGGACTTAAAAAAATAAAGATAATTTAAAAACACAGGCTCAGTGTGCATGATGTAAGGGAGTTAGGACACAGAAGCAGAACTGCCAGGCAGAAGTGATGTTCTTTCCAGAAGAATCATTGTCCCAAAGATGAAAGGTGCTTCATGTATATAGCTCAGTCTGAGAAGTGATGATTCTGAGATCTTTGAGGACAGTGATCCGTTTGGAAAAGCCAGCAAAATCTGACAGTTTTGTCTCTGTCCCTTCATAATGTACACTGTCCCTGTGTATTTAAATTACCTGTATTCCTTCAGCATCTGTGTGCACGACTTCTACTGCATTAACCCTAGAAAGAAAAATCACTATTCATGACTACCTGCTGCACTTTTAAGAATGCAGTCAAATGATAACTATGACAATACCATAAGCATACACTGTTGAAATTGCACACATTCAATTATCTATTCCTCCATTTGGAGACATTTCAAGAGTTTAAAATACAGAAGTTTTTTATTTTGTAGTAATTTTTATCTCCTTGAGCAAATGCTTATTGAGGGAATAAGAAGGGTTAAGAGATGCAAGTGTTAAGAGCCTCGCCCCATTTGTTGTTGTGAAGCAGTAAACAATACAAAAAGAGTTAACTACAAATATTTAGCATGGAGAGAAATTAAACATGGATAAGATTGTCAGTTGAGAAATAATTATACATATGCTTTAACACTTGGAAAGATTCAAATGGCAAAAACTTAACCTCCAAATGATCTGTATTTACAAGCATCTTGGCAGATTGTAGCAGGTAATTTTTGGCAGCATAGGCTCATCTAGTACAGAACAAGGAGAATATTTATTTGAGTCAGGTAAGCTCAACCTGATGGAATATCTAAAAACAGAAAATTAACACCATCATCAGCAATCCGCTGATGCTCCACTAAGGAATTTCTTTCAAAGCATCTGGAAAATTAATGAGGGTAAGAAGCTAGGAGTGGAAACCAAGCAAGCAAGTTCATAAGCATGCATCAATAAGTTTGAAAGTTATGGACAAGTGAAAAAAAAATTCTACTTACTGCAGCTCGAGCTTCTGCAACTTTTGCTTTCTTCAATCTGGTTTTTGCTGCATCCAAATCTAGTCTTTTATTTTGCAATAGTTTGCGTTCTTTCTGAAAGGGAGTGAAGTTAGTCTGTGAGAATAGGTACACGCACTCAAAAGCCTGCCTACCTGGAATTTTCATCTCCATCAAGAATCACATACAAAAAAGGTTCTTCAGTTGAACAGAGGCAGAATTACATTGTAACTATTCTCATGCATTTTATGCTCCAGATACATACTTTTACTAGAACAATTTTGTGTGGTCAAAAGGAAGAAAAGTACATGCAAAACACAAATTTTCCCCAAGTTTTCTTGCTTTGAGGAAAACAGTATTGTAAAATTATCTGCTACTTAATTTTTTAAGATTTACAGTTACAGCTGGTGTGAAATGCTGAAGAACACTTACAGTAATAGTTTTGTAGTCTCCTTCAATAAAATTTCTTAGGGGAGTGAGAAAGTTTATAGCAGAAGTTTGAATTAGCTCTCTGTCTGCTGTCCCAATTCGCTTTTGTGTTTCTCCACATTTAATGAGTGCATTTCCTGTGAAACAAACAAAACCCCAAAAGTCAGTTTCATAGTAATTCAGGTATGTGGTTAACAGAACAGGTTTCTACAGGCAGGAATGTTTAGACCAGTTTGAAAGATAATCCAATACCGTCACAAGGGTTTTCAAAAGAAATCTGAATTGGCTACAACAACAAACCCCAAACAACCCCAGACAAACCCCAAATAACAAAAGAAACAAACAAGAATGCAAACGCTCCCTAAAATAAACAACCACTCAAACCAAACTCACACACCAAATCAAATAATTTTTATTAATAATCATCACAATTCAAGGCAAGATTTCAAAGAGAACAGATACAATATTGTAGCAATTCTATTGTGAACACCTGATTTAGAACCAGCCATCGTCCCTACCTACTTCAATCAAACAACCTCTTCCCCTTATACCACATTTCTGTTTTGGTCAGTACGAACTGGTAGCAAAGAAAATGCTCACTCAGCTATTTGAAAATACTGTGGGATTTTTTCTTGCCTCCCTCTACTTCTAAATAGTATATGTGCATAAAATGAACAATACTTTGAAATTTCGTGAGTGAAGCATTAAAACTGAAGTTAGGGTATCAAGAATACAGTTACTATGATGATGTGTCAGCAGGCTGGCACATCTTTGTGAGGAAAGGCCACTAAGTTTACAGAAACCACATGAAAGCTAACTGTATCTATCCTTATGCTGCCATTATCTATCCTAAGCCTGCCATTATTGATTTTGTATTCATATTTTTCTATTTTTAAAAATTAATTTTTTTTAAAGTGCACTACTACTTCCAGATATAAAGAACTCGTTCTCCCCAGAAGAAATGTGTTCCCTCCCATTTCAGTTTCAAAGAAAGCAACTAAAGAGTTACCTATCACAGTTTGATTGCAGATTATAGTATAAATACAGACACCAAGGCATTTCAGCTGGTCAAGTCAAATTAACAGCTAAATCTGTTATCAGCAATTTTAAGAGCTGTACAACACACTAGAACTAGATTTTACAATTAACGCTAGTGTGAAAACGTTAGGTAACACCTCCAGCTCTCTTGTCACAGGTATAGAAAATTCGATAGAGAAGGGAAAAAAATTCAGATGATGTTCTACACTTATCTTTAGAAAAATACTACATATTAAGACAAGCAGGAATACTGTAAAGTTAGAGAGGCTTTTTCCTAAAGTTAATACAATGCATAATGTTGTCAGACAAGCAAATAACAGTGTACAGATACACTTGTTACAAGGAAGATAAATACTAGAAGTATTTGTCTGGTAAGAAAATTATACATCCAAAAAGTCAGCTACCATTCCAACAACAGGTTCTATTTCTAGATTTGGAAAGAAATTTCATCACTGATCTCCTAATACTCAAATTTAAACAGCAAATCTCAAACTGATAGGAAAGCCATTGAACTGTTTTATGTAGAGGAAAATATTGTTAAGAAAAGCCAGATTTGGGTATTTTTTGCTTCTCCCTTGAGTTCTGCAACACAAGACACATTTTTTGCTTCTACTTACCATAAGCTGTTCCTGGACCAAATTCATTCCCAGCATCAATCATATACTGGCCTAGTAACTCTGGATTGTTCATGCGACTTGGTGCTTTGCGGTCCAGCTTCTCATAGACAAATTCTTCTATCCTGGCATCTAAAATATGTTTTATTTGAAATAATTACTGTCATTTAAAACATAAATTAGAAATATACTTAAAATAAAAACAATCTTTAAAAATAAAAAAAATCTAAATGAAGACATTGTACTCAACATTCATTAAGTGAAGAATATTAAACTGAAAACCACTCCTAGATACTGACTGAACTGCAGGGTTTGTCATGCTATGTTCAAGTGTTTCTTAGGGCCATCTGTGAAAGAGAAAAATTACACAGTTCATCTCCCTTCTATCAGCATATTTATACAGTTATCCAAAACTCTGTCCAGAAGTCTTCACTGTAAGAGCAGAATAGAACACTTCTCCTTAAAAAAATATTTTTTTTCTGCTCCCTCTCTGGGAAAAAAAAAAAAATTGTGAAAATTGTTCACTAGAATTAGCAGCATAAGAATTAAGTTAAACAACTACTGTAGGTTTCCTCTAAGATATTCTGAAAGTTTTGTGGGCCCAGAAATTACATCCTCTCCTTTCTGCTCCCTCTCCTTCACTGAAATGCTCTGAAAGAATTCACTGAAGATATTTAAAATGTTTCATTTCATATTGCCATGTTTCCTTAGTTTGAGCAACAAAATTACAGAAAGAGCTGTGATTATATGAACATTAATATCCATCTATCATAACATTAAGTCACAGTATGGTTCTTAGGTGAAAAAACATCACAGACACAGAGATACTGTTTATTTCAACAACAAAATATTTGAACATAATATCCAATTTCTCTGACCAACTATTCTGATTTTCCAACTAGCTCCAATGCAGTCAGTATGAACCAATTTCAGCCTGAAAGAGTAAAGGCAACCACAAAGAAGCTTTTCACAATCAAACTTGCCACTTTGATGCAATAAAAAATAATACTGTTAGACAACTTTCATCAACACTGGATTAAATAACTTCTCTCTCATGAAGGTAAAAAAAATCAATGTGACACAGACAAACATAGGCACCAGTCCATTCCCTAGCACCAAGGGTGAACCAAAAATTATCCACATTATTTAATTCATAGTATTTTTTACTAAAGGATGAAATAACTGAAAAGAATCAAAAATTATCAGACTATTAAATGGGTCTGACCTAAAGGAGTAATTAAAAATGTAATTGAACATAATTTTCCTTCCTCAGACAGGGTCACTCCATTAACAACAACCAAAAGAAGCTCTCTGCAGCATGTGATAGTCCTCCTAAGTAGGCTGCCAAACAGCTGAAGTTACATTCACATACAAAGATCACTGCTTAATGCCAAGTATTTTTAGACATCAGAAAACTAATTGGTCAGCACAGCTGAGATACTATCATGGATTTTATCCTTCTACTGAATCTTACAGTTCTACCAGTCTTCAGATAATGATTCAGTATTCTACAAGTTTCTAAAAAGTCAACAGATACTACAAATACTGAATTGAATGAACAAGATAACTATTTCCTCTGGCCTGGAAAGGAAGTAGAAATTTTAGAAAGCTCTCATGTATCCTCCCCACTGGATTAGTTATTATTAATTTAAAATTTGGTGTTTTTTTAACTTCTGCTTTTATAGTACTAAAGGATGCAACATGCTTCCAGAAGAATGCTTCAGAGATTAGCATTATAAAGACTTTATCTGTTTGGCATTAGAGAAGTGCTATCAGCGCATGATTCACCTGTACTAATAAATCTTAGCAGTGACTCAGTATGTCACTACAAGGGGAATATTCATAATAATGCTAATACCTCTACAATGAAAACAATCTCATCATTTGAGCAAACCTAAAGGAGGTTTAGATTTACTGGGGTTTTTTTTAATAGCTGCTCACCTAGTGACTAGGCACCAGGTATTGACTTGAGATATAGATCTACACATTAAGCAAAACCCTATAGCTTCCAACTGTAGCAAAACTGCCACAAATGGCAGAGATAACTGTAGGATATGAGTCTGATATCCTTAACATTCATCATCAATTTCAGAAACAAAATTAGCACACCAGAAAACTACATTTCTTCTACCCATGTCTTTTCTGTTATTGCTACAGTAAGAGACTCACTAGTGATGAAAACATTTAAAAAATAATAATATTGCCTCAGAATGGTGTATCAATCTAATCACTTTTTAGTAAAGGGATTGTTAAAGACAGGCATTTCAGTTCATCCCGCCTGCTTCAAACTGAATTGTATTGTGCAATTTAAAGTAATGTGATTCCTTGAGCTACTGCATCTACCATATGAAAATTGTTACCATTACCTAAGATTTCTGGAATTACACTGGACAACTTTATTTAACAAGAAACAAATCAAAAAACAGTCAGCCTGAGACTGGCCAGAGTATGGCATCAATGCTACAGCTTAGAGAGCTCTGTCCGAAGCTTTTCCCATCTGAAGAGTTAAGAGCCAGCAACTCAGACAGTGTCCCCAGTTTTCAGCTCTTTCCCTAACTCTATCCTCAAATTTTAAGACTGAAATGCTTACTCACAACTTACGCAATATCTATTGCAGTAAACGTTTACAATGGCAAATCTATTAATACAGAAGTTACAAGCAAAAATCTGGAGAGCTCCTTACTTGGATTTGGTTGTAGTAACACTTCTGTTTGTTTCATTATTTTTTCCGTCCACAATTTAGTGCATTCTGCTTTGCTGAGAAGGTTCTCCAGGTGAGCATCCAGTTCAGTCTTTTCTGCTTGACCAAGCTTTTCTTCTGTGAACTGGGAGATAGTCAGATAGGTTAAAAATAGTTAGTTCACATATATAACATTTCAGGACAAGTTTAAGACAGTACCTATTCACTCATATTAGTTGCAGATCATACTTTTGAACCACTACTCAGTCATCAGTAAAAATCTAAGGGTAAATTTGAAAGCTTTTAAGTTCAACAATGCACCCTTACTATCAGGGAGAAAAGGGCAGGAGAGTGTTTTACAAGGATGAAGAAGGCAATTTACAACATTATCACAGAATGGTTTAGGTTGGAAGAGACCTCAAAGATCAACTAGTTCCAACCACCCCCCAATAGGCAGGGATACCTCCCACTAGAACAAGTTGCTCAAGGCCTCATCCAACCTAGCCTTGAACACCTCCAGGGAGGGAACATCCACTGCCTCCCTGGGCAACTTATGCCACTATTTCACCACCCTCACTGTAAAGAACTTCCTCATAACATCTATTATATCTCCCCTCTTCCAGTTTAAACCCATTACTTCTTGTCCTGTCATTACAAGACCTTATAAATAGTCCTACCCTAGCCTTCCTGCAGCCCCCCTTCTTCACTATGAAGAAATTATCTGCTCTATAATTAGTAGTGGGTTCTCATTTGAAACATTTTGTCCAGTTTTGCACAGTACATTGAAACATAAGCCAGAGAGAAAGAGAATCCAGAGGTAATAAAAACAATTAAAAGATTACTTAAATCTTGTACATTTTGTGACTAAATTCGGCCCTTCTTCCACAGCAAAAACTAAAGACACAACAGGCTCTCACTGCACCTACCTTTAACATGTTTGAAAACAATGTTGTTCTGTCCACAGCAAACAGGACAAAAAGTAGCGAGTTTAAACTTCAGGATGAAGATTTAAATTAGACATTAAAGAAAGATTTTAAAGACAAGGATTAAAAGCTAAAATAGACATCCCTGGGTGAATATCTTTTGGGATGCAGAGCATTTCACTTTTTAGACAAATCAATGTTTGGTGAACTGTTTATATATAAAACTGATCTTGTTATGCTTTACAGAAACCTTAGGATGGCTTCCTAACTGCATTTTCAGTCACAATGAAATACAGTGCAATCCTATTTAGCTAAATAAATCCAGCAGACAATTAATTTCACTGGATATTAAATTCATGCCAAGTCTTATTAATCCACCGGTAGTTTGTACTTCAATCCCAGTTTTGTGGGAGGAGGGAAGCCATGTGTTCCACATCAGGGAACCAAGCAAAACCGGAACTGAGGGTTTTGCCTGCCTCTCTTCAGAAATAGTTTCTCATGATGATGATGATCTCATCACTTGACATCCTGTTTAAAGTTAGGCATTTTCAGAAGAACCTGGCTTATGATTAAATCCCTAACAAGCTTACCAATTAAGAACATAATAGGACTGGAAGCATTTGTGGCTGTCAAACTTGATTCTTAACTACTTATTCAGTGGGATATTTAAACTTCTAATAAGAAAAAAGAATGCAATACAAGTAAATTGCACTGCCCAAGTTTGTTTTCGTCTCAATCACATGTAGAGTAAACCCAACTTTGAAAGCATAGACATCTAAAGTCTAGATCAATGCTACCTACAGTTCTGTATAGAGACAAACTACCTTTATGAGAAAGTTCAGGAGGGAAGAATTTATTTATGAGTGCAACATTACTACTGTTTAAAAAGCTCTTTAAAAATATGTCAAATACTCCAAGCTGTTTTCAAAAACTTTGTACAGATTCGTCATAATACCAATGGGTTTGAAATTATTTTTTACTAACTACAGAGAACAGTATTTCTAAACAAAATGGAGTTTCTCATTAATATTTCCATAAATCTTCTCAGCAGTGTGAAGATTGCTTAGTGAATACCACAGTGCAATATTTCAAACACACTTCGAGGAAAACCTTAATTTTAGCATTATCGAGTAGCATGGTAAACAGTGGTTTGACAGAAGTATGCTGCTGCTCTGATTTCCCATCAGTTACCCTGAAACCTAAATTTGAACTGGTCTTTCTGTGTAACGTATTTTTTCCAGACATTACTCCATCCCTTCAGAATAAGGAAAAAATAAGGAAGAATTTTTCTTCTGCTTAGAAAAACTATTCCAAGATATAAAATAATTAGTGTCTGCCTACTTTGATTAGAGCTTTAGAAGTCTTGGTTTCCTTTCTATTAGAGCCTAAAATTCGTCACACAGAGATACTCAATATAAGCACTTATGAGAACAAATCCTATCAGTAAGCCATCTAATCAATTTTTCTTTATTAAATTAAAAATACATACACAAGTTGCCTGGACATGTACATCTCATGCAGACGAAAATGGTACATTCTCTATACAACTGGTTTATCATGGCCCAAACAGCATTTCAGGTCTACTTTGCAGAATTACTAGGGGGAGGATTACGTGGAGACAAGCCTCTAACTTCAAGGAGCAGTCATGAAAACTAAAAGCATTTCTCCTTCCAAAGAGTAAAAGTCCAGCTCGTTCTCAACCACTAAGCAGACAGCTTGTCAACTACAGAGCCTGACAAGAGGAAGGACTCAAATTACTGTTACTACACTCTATGTCGTTATTTATTTCACCTCAAATGCCACTAACTGTAACCATTTGATACTTTGTTCCACAAATTGCAACTACTGCAAGACGGAGAATGACTCCTTTAAGCCTTCTCTGCCTGATAGAAGGAAGGGAATGAAGATGACTAGTAGGGTTATGTTTTTTTCTTTTTCCATGTTTCACGTAGTAGTCTATAATCTGAACACCCTCAGAAGGAACAGGCTTTCTGAAACATCAGTATGGGGTAAACCAACTCCAATGTGCTTGTGACAGAAAAGTCTGAGAAGCCTATGAAACACTAAAAAGTCAGTCCCCATCTTCTAAACTGAAATGCCATATTATGCTGTTGAACTCCTTTATAAGGTTGGGTGGGTTTTTTGTTGGTTTGTTTTTTTTTTTGGTGTTTTTTTTTTTTTTTTTTTTTTTTTTTTTTTTTTTTTTTTTTTTTGTTGTTGTAATATCCCAAAAGCAACTAGCATCAGGCCGTATCACATAATCCAGCCATGTATGAATATGAACCTAACTCAATATACAGAATTGTAACTTTAAATGGAGTGCACAATCTATGCCCAGAGGAAATTAACAAATATGTGCAAAAATTATATATCTTAATATTATCTGTAGGCCCTACCTAGTAGCTTATAAAATCAAGGAAAGCAACAGCAGCACATAGAATGTGAGCAACTTGGTTTATAACAACAAATTACGGATTTACTCCTTCCCCTCAGTGGCTTCATTGAGCTTCTCATTTTAGGGGAAAGTGGCAGATGGCAGAGAAAAATTAATCCACATTTTCACAGAATTTTACTTTAGGTTAAGCAGATAATTAATTAAGCTATTCCGGTGTTAAACCACAATGCAGGTAGAGCAGACTGGAGCAAACCACAGTTCACACCACCATTAAACCTTGAATTAGATTTGAAATTGAAATTAGGTTTAAAGCAAAAAAAGATGACTTAAATGTAAAAAAAAAGTCAAGACAAAAGAGACGAATTACAGGATCCCATCACAGGATCTTACAGTGAAGGGTGAACTACATCTCCTTTTTGTCCACATTCAGAAAGAAAAAGGGGTGGAGGTTGGGAAAGAGGTCTAGGAAACATATAGACCTCTGAAACTCCCTGAAACAGCCAGGGGAAAGGGAAAAAAGAAAGCCATGGAAAGAGCTCCATCACAAACAGAAGACACAACGACTGCTCATTTAAATATGAACCACATTTTCTGATGGTTTGGCATTTTCAGAGCTCTGTTGTGCTGCTGATCACTAGCTCTATTCGAATATTGAGAATTAGGGCAAAACATCAGACCAGGTACCTGTAATCACTTTCCAAACCTGTCTGTGACCCAGTGAGAACTCAAGAGAAACCAAAGTGGATTACTATGCAGTGCTTTGGCTGCCCACCTCCCTACAGGAAATCTGTTCAGGTTTGATTATATAAAGAAAGGGTATTACAGTCAAGACAACGGCTAAGGAACAAAAGCCAATTATAGTGCCCTTAGTGTGAAGAAAGAGGAAGACAGATTCAGAGACAATGGGCTGTCAAACAAGCTTAAAAATATAAATCCAAACCAAAAAAAGCTTAAGCAGATACTTTAACGTTATCACATCAGAGCTTGAATTTGACCGATCAGGCATCGCGATGCATTTTCAGCAGCCACTGAAAGCACTGGCTTATTTCAGACGCGACACACCTTTGTCCCTTCCACGTATAACCCCGACTATATCTTCTTGGTAGCTGACGCTTGCTCAACGCGACCCCTACCAAGCCCTGGCACCTTCTCCTGACTTTGGGAAGCCTCAGCCTCCCCCTCGCCAGCCTTCCGAGCTGTTTTGCAACCAGCCTGGAAGAAATCCCCGGTTCCTGCCAAAGCCAGGACCAACAGGGAATCCGCAGGAGAAGGCGCTGTCTTGAGGAGGAGGCACATCGCTGCCCGGACAGGCCAAAGGTCCAGGCTCACCCCTCGCAGCTGGGCCTGGCACTCCCCCAGAGCAAGAAACCAGCTGCCAGCCCGGCCCCTCCCCGGCCACCGATCCGCCGGCCTGGGGCGGAGCCGGGCTCCCCGACCAACGCCCCGCACCGGGCCCAGCAGCTACAACAGTGGCAACAGTGACAACAGCGACGACCCCGCCTTGCCCCCCTCCCCCCAGCTAGGGCCGCGGCGGGGAAGTCCAAACCTGGCAAAGCCCGGTCCAGGCAAACCCCAGACCCGGCAAAGCCCAGACGCGGCAAAGCTCCCTCAGGGACAGGCAAGCGCAGGTACCTGCACAGCGCGACTTAGAAAAGCGCCCGCGTCAGCCGCCAGCTTCTTCACATTGAAGTCCATGATGTTCATCTTCAGCAGGGGAGGCGGCGCTGACTCAGCCCAAGCGGCAGCGGCCGCTCCGGCCCGTGCCCGTGGGGAGCCGCCAGGGGGCGGTGCCAGAGCCGGCCCCAGGCCGCAGCGGATTGGGCGCAGCCGCGGCGTCAGCCGCAGAGCCCGGATCGGCTGGTGAAGTGGGGCTGAGGCGTGCCCCGGCCTGGCCTCGCGCCGCCCCGGTCCCGCCTCCCTCCGCGCTGAGGGCGGTAGTGCGTGCCGCCGCTGGGGGCGGCTGACCCGCGGGGCTCGGCACGCGTCCCTGCCTCAGGGAGCCGCGGCCGTTATCGGTGCGCTGCAGGGCTCTGGAGCGTTCGCTAGTCGAGGGGGAAGGGAGGCTCCCCGGAGCCTGTCGTGGCCTGTACCGTAAAGAACGGCGAGCGGGGCAGAGTCCTCTTGTGCGGACATAGTGATCTGCCTGGGGCACGCTGTGGGTGGAAAGCTCGCCACCTCGGGCGCCTGGCGCCCTCGGACTCTTCAGAGGGCAGTATCTTCCCTGCCCCCATTGCTTGAGTCTAGAGTTATAAGTCAGATCTTGTCTTAATGGAAAATAGTTTTCGATAGACTTTGGAAATGGAAGGTGGGAAGGATTTTAAATGTTTTTGATAGTGTAGAAAAAAGGACTGTTCGTTGAAAGGGCTTGTGTAGATAAAGGTATGCTGAGTCACAACTATAAAGTAGTACCAAAGCATCACAAAGGGAGTATTTCAAAATACCTTTAATCACATTACTTAATGCCAGCAACCAAGTAAAGCAGAAAATAGTCTCTAATATTTTCTGTTATTTTAACATCACTTATGCCTTTTAAAATGCCCAAGAAAAAGGCAAAAGGACCTTTGGCACAGGCCAGCAACTAGAAAACAACGCGGCATCACTGACAACAAACTAATATTCCCACCACGAAAATTATCCTGGTTATTCAGTTCAGCAATGTACCTTATAATATGAATACTAAATAACGTTTGGCTTAATTTGATAAAGCCAAAGGAAATCCCAGGGCATTGTGACGAGACGTGAATTTCAGAGAAAGGAAATAACTTCAACAATCAAAGCAATCTTGCTTACATGCAGGTCAGATTCCAGGAATTAAAACCAAAACAAAACCCAGGCTGTGTAAAGTTCCCATTGTACCTCTAGCACTGATAAGGAGAAGGGCCGAACGCTATTGTGTTTGCTTTCTTCAATATGTTTTTCAGCTTTCATTGTCTCATTGATACATGGGCGTGCTTATATGTAAAAGCTGTATAGCAAGTTTCTCTCAATTTCTTAAAATTAGTTTTATCGGCATATAAGGGCCTCATGAGTCTCTCTTGGAATGCTCAGCACTACGTTAGCGTGTAAGAGCTGATTACGATTTCTTGTGATAGCAGTGTAAGGGTATGTGCAAAGACTGCAACTTTAAATATTTTAAACTTAGACATAGGTGCAAAATCACTTCATAGATTTAATTGGTTCTAAACATCAGCAGTTGGGAGTTATAAAAAAAAAAATCAGAGATACCAAACAACTGAGAGCAGTGGAGCCTGATCTTGAAGCAGAACTACCACCTCGGGTAAGATGTACCCCAGTAATGCCTTGAGTGAGTCATATGTTCAAGATGAAATTGACAGCAATCAACATGCTCATCCCCAAACAAAATATTGCTAGTTCTTCCCCTGAACTTGGTTTCTCCCCATGGCTTGTGACCCTTACCTATCAGAAAGGAAAGTGCTGCTTTCTGTGATGTATTGACCAGCAGCCTTGACACTCCACCTTTTCCTTCAGAAAATGGCTAAGTACCTTCTCTTTCTAGCACAACCTGGTTGGAAGAGGAAAAAGACTCCCATCTTCAAAGTCTCCATGTATTAAGAGTGTTCTTATAGGATATGGAAAGCCTACTTCTTAACTGTTGCTTTCCTGAGGAGCCCTAAACAGAACAGTACTACTTTTTTTAAAAATGACTTTAGTAGGGAGTACTTCCACATTTAATAGATGGGCTGCTTGGCATATGTGGGGCATTGAATGTGTTTTTTTTTTAGTTCTCATTTTCAACATCTTTCCTCTTTTAGTGAATGTTTAAAGCAAATGTGAGGGAGAATGTGAGAGAATGGGGGAATATTAACTAGGCTAATGCCTACTACACTTCTCTAAGAGGAAGATTTGTTCTATTGTGTGGTTATATATTTCATATAAAAGCCTAGTGTGGATATTTTTTCTGTATTTTATCCTATAGTTTAAAAAAATGTTATTTGAGGTATTCGTTGTCATCTTAAAAGATTACCACATGCAGGCTGTGTGATCTGTCTTTATTGGAGGCTTCAATACTTTGTTCTAGTAGCAAATGTGGTCCTTTTCCACAGCTACTGTTCAGAGCCAAAAACTTTGTCAGGGGTTTGGGTTCAGGATAAATTCATACATGCCTCGGCTAAGGAGAGCCATATCTAGCATGTGGGCTTAGTTACAAACTAGATGCTGACCTAGAGAGCCTTAAAGGTGTATTCAAAGAATGCACTATGTGCAGAGATACTCTAGCTCATTCTGATAAAATCAAATGCAAACATCTGAGGAGTCAGCATTTTTAATTCTGCTACCTGTGCTGGATGAACATTATTTTCCTTTAGAAAGGAAAGCAGACAAGTAGACAAGAGGGATGGTTGCTTGCAAAAATCATAGAATCATAGAATGGTTTAAGTTGGAAGGGCCTTCAAAGATCATCCAGTTCCAACCCTGTGCCATAGGCAGGGACACCTCCCACTAGAAGAGGTCACTCAAGGCCTCATCCAACCTGGCCTTGAACATCTCCAGGGAGGGAGCAGCCACAGCCTCCCTGAGCAACCCATTTCAGTGTCTTACCACCCTCACTGTAAAGAACTTCCTCCTAAATACTTAAGTCACAAGAGAATTGTGTCAGGACGAAAAAGAAATTGGAACATGCCAGCTATATCCTCTCATCTCTGACAATTAAGAAGAAGGTGATGACCAATGGACCAGTAGGTATGGTGAACACTACTTTGCCTACTGCCTGATCTTCAGCCTTGCTCATAACATGTTAGGTTAATGGTTGGATTCTATCATCCTAATGGTCTTTTCCATTATAAATGTTGTATGATGCTATGATTCTGTGTGCAAAAAGACAAAATAACCTTATACAACATTGTAGTGTTGGACATAAACATACCCTGGAACATCCGTGCCTATGATCAGAAGTATAATTTATATAGAGAACTTGGTAATAATTTGAGTGAGGACTTTGAGAATTTCTGATTAAAATTTCCTGAAGTGGGAGACAAGTAAGACCAATGGTTAGAACTGCTGTAATTCTAGCCCTTTGTATCTCTCTAGATCATTACATTTGTTTACCCAAATCTTGATTACATATCTGCAATAAAGTTTTTACAGCAAAGTATTACGTGTAAGTACACTGCAAAATACAGCAAGAAGCTTGAGACCTGTAGGTTGAATAGATAGATGGTAGAATTGTAGAATCATAGAATTGCATTTATTGGAAGATACTCCCAAGATCAAGGAGTCCATCCATCAATCACCATGGCCATCAAACCCCATCCAATGTCCACAATTTTTTTTTAACTCATCCCAGGGGTGGTGACTCCACCACATCCCTGGGCAACCTATTGCAATGCCTGGCCACTCTCTCTGTAAATAAATTTTTCCTAATATCCAACCTAAACCTCCCCTGCCACAATTTGAGGCCATTTCCTTTCATCTTATCACCTGATACTGGAGAGAAAAGACTGACCCGCCCACCTCACTACAATCTCCTCTCAGTGATTTGTATAGAGCAATGAAGTCTCCCAGCCTCCTCCAGACTAAAGAATCCTAGTTCCCTCAGCTGTTCCTCATAAGACTTGTTCTCTAGACCCTTCACCAGCTTTGTTGCCCTTCTCTGGAGATACTCCAGCAACTCAATGCCCTTCTTGTAGTGAGGGACCCAAATGTGAACACAGTATTGAAGGTATGACCTCACCAGTAGTAAGTGCAGAGGCACAATCACTTGCCTGCTCCTGACAGTCACACTATTCCTGATACAGACGAGGATGTTGTTCACCTTCTTGGCCAGCTGAGCACACTGCTCCTCATGTTCAGCTATCTGTGAACCAACACTGCCAGGTCCTTTTCTGCTGGGCAGCTTTCCAGCCACTTTGCTCCAAGACTGTGGCATTCCATGGAGTTGGTGTGACCCAAGTGCAGGATGCAGCACTTGACTTTGTTAAATCTCATAAAACAGAGCTTGGCCCATTGACCAAGCCTGTCCAGATCTCTTTGCAGAGCCTTTCTACCCTCAAGCAGATCAACACTGACATCCAATTTAGTGTGATTTGCAGACTTACCAAGGAAGCACTCAGCTCCTCATCCAAATTATTGATAAAGATATTAAAGAGAACTGGCCCCAGTACTGAGTGCTGGGGAAAACCACTAGGGCCAACTGGATTTAACTCCATTCACCACCACTCTTGAGACCCATCCATCCATCCAGTTTTTAACCCAGTGAATGGTCCACCCATTCAAGCCATAAGCAGCCAGTTTCTCCAGGAAGACACTGTGGGAAATGGTGTCAAAGGCTTTAGTAAAGTGTAGATTAATAACATCCACTGCCTTTCCTTCACCCACTAAGCAGGTCACCTTGTCATAGTAGGAAATGGGTTGATTAAGCAGGACCTGCCCTTCATGAGTCCATGCTGAGTGGGCCTGATCATCTGATTACCCTGCACGTACTGCACAATGGCACTCAAGATGACCTGCTCCATGGCATTCCTTGGCACCGAGGTCAGACTGACAGGTCTGTAGACACTGCAGTACAGTTGTATTTACTAATTCTGTACTAACTTTGCTTCTGTGTCAGGCTTTTCTATGAATAAATTAATCTTTAGGTTTTATTTCATGTCATTATACTTTTCTTGCAAAGCCTGATGAAAATCAAAAGCATTGAAAGTATTTGGAATCTTGAGCATTTTTTATTGTTTAGAGTTTAGTATGGTGCAGACTGGCTTCATAATATATGTTTTTATTTTGTTTGTTACCTTGCCAGTAATGTTTGCTTAATTTTAAGGGATGCATGATTATCCTAAAATATTTGAATTTTACAGCAATCGTTGGAATACCACTTACCAATAACCAGTTGTATCCATTAGGAGTGCTTCCAGTACTCTTTTCCTGATGCTAACAAGTCTTGAACTATATCCTTAAAAACTTACAAAAAAACCCCCAAACCCAACCAATCAAAATTATATTATATTAACATAAAGTTTTCTGGTATAATTAAGAAAGTAAAATATTTTATATAAATTATTATAACTACTTATGAGCTGACTCCCTATAGTGCCTTCTGACATTATGGGAAGGTAGTGTTTAAACCAAAAGCTTTGGAGTAAAAGATTTAACAAAATGCCTCCATAAATCAGTTTGTGTCACTGTGAAAACACAGTAAAATAAATAAACAAACACTTTTTGGTAGCATGTGTAATGCAAATAATGTAGTACCCATGTTGGAGTAAATACATATTTATTTCTACAAAGCTTTGAGTTATATGTGTCACATCTTGTACCATTGTGTGTACATACATCATTCCCCTTCCCAGTCATGATTATGTAACTGCAGCATATTTGACTAAAACAGCTGTTTTATGAATGTTTACATTTTTTGTGTCATCTTTTAATGCAGTTAAACAGCAGGAAATGAAGAGTTCTGGCAAGGTATTGCCAGTCCCAACTCTGTAGAAATCTGTGTGTGAAAATTTGGAGGTAAATTTGATTGAACATTTATTAATTTAGTGAAAAAAAAAAACTCTTATAAAAATAAAAGGAGCATAATGTGTAATTTAAAATAAATATTATCATATTTTACCTCTATTTAACAGTCAAGTTTGTCTTACTAAAATAAGTAAGGATTTTTTTTTTTCTGTGTGAGCCTATAGTTTCTGTGCCAATAGTAACAACTGTGAGTTTAGCTTGAAAATAACTAGGCAATGATTATAAAATCAGTCAGCTGTCTGGCCTGTGTACAATCAAGCTTTCATGAAAAATCTGTGGACTAGATTTGTCAGAACCAGAAAGCAGCTGTTCTCAACAGCACACTTTCACTCAGATACTGCTATCTGAGTATTAATGCTCTCTTCCACGTTAGTGCATTCTTCCACTGATCCTTACAGCAGCTGCTACTGTGCTTCCTCTTAAACACTTAAACTGAAGTTTTACTAGGACTGTGTGCAGCAATTGGCAAAACACGTAGCATGTTAAAGTCCTGAAATTTCAGGGAAGTGGAGTAGGTCAATCATGTGTTGTTTTTGTGATCTTTGTCCTTTCAGTATCATACTTCCTGGAGCCATAGTGGATTAGTCTGATAGGCAGGAAGGATAATAAATTCAGTCCCACACCCCAGACATCTTTCTTAGAAGCTATCTGGTACTTGGAGGAAAACTGTGTGGAAAATTCTATAGGCCATAATTGGTCCCTAAGAAATAAAAAATTAGTTTTAAGGGTCCTTCTTTTGACTGTGATGTTTAGTGGCTGGAGATATGTTTGCAGCTCTACCGCTTCCCTGCCTGATGACTGTGAGAAAGTCACTTCATAACTTGGTACTACAGTTTCCCCTTATGTGGCATAGGAATAATTGAACTTACTTTCTCTGTGGAACACCATGAGGGCTGTGTGGGAAGCTGATATTATTTTAAGAGTATTGGGAAGACCATACTGATAAACAAAACTTACATGGTTTTGACTTCAAATACTGCAGATTTTCCAGCTACTGAAATTGGCGTGTGACCATTGTGACAGCAACTTGGACACCAGCCCACATAGCTTTTGAGCATGCATCCTATTGATGTAAATAAAATAATTTAAATCAGACAGTCTTACCCTGTCATCTTGCTTGTTAAGAAGCACGAAAGTGCAAATTCTGCCTGTCTTTTGCAGAGATATTTGGGTAAGGGCTGAATCCTGCATTGCTTGAAATGAGCTTTTCAGAGCTTTTACTACAGACCGAGCTCAGTTAACTAAAGCTCCTGATTCAAATCCTCATGCTCCTGCAGTAAGAGAAGTCTTGAGCGCTAAATCCAGCTTTCGACTGATCATAGTTGATTTTCCTTTTAAATATGCGTTTGCATTACGGGCCGAAGTTTCCAAAAAGAGATGCTTTGATCTAAACCCGAGTTTTGGGACCTTTGGGAAAATGAAATGCTGCTGGAGCCCACTAGGTGCCAGTGTCGTCACACAATGCGCTGCTGCAGCTCTGCTGGCTAGGCGGGTGCGACTGGTGCCCCGAGTAATGCGCCAGTTGTCTTGGAACATTAAGATCTGTCGTGCTTTTACATAACTCTAGGAAACAGTTCCAGGAGCGGTGCTGCAACCCACTTATTCTGATTGTATGATGCAGTTCCTACCAAACAATTTGTATGCAGCAGAAATATTTTAGGGTGTAAGAAGGCACATCAGAAGCAGACAAAAGGAAGCATTTCTGAATAAATGGATGGTCGGAGACGCAAAGTATCTCCTGTTCTGTTTTCCAAGTCACCTCCTGGTGCTGCCCAAGACAAGGCTATTGTTTAGTTTTCTGTCTGAGCATGAAGGTCTGTACCTTTACGGGGTGGATAAATAAGAGCAGAATTTCCTTCTGTGTTCATAACAAGAGAACTTATCGACATTGTGCTGAAACTTCCCAGCTTGACTTGGATTTATCAGCAAATACAGATCTTAGTGCATTCTTATAAATGTTACCTGTTTAAAATGTTTTCCAACTTTCATCATGACATTTGCATTCTCTCTTATCTCTTACCACCTTTGCATTCTCTATTTAGCTTATTCTGATTTAGTGGAAATTTAGTGAAGACAAAAAAATAAGATGATCTCAGGGTTCTCAGCATAACATTTAGGTAACCCAAAAATCAGAGAAAGTCAGAAATGTGTAAAATTTGGAAATGATGCAACCAGTAGAATAGGTTGCAGATGGTGGCGAGCCATGGCTGTGATAAGGTAGTTCTAACCACCTCATATTGCAGGCCTTAGGAGAGTTTCAGTTATATAGGCCATACTTGGTGACTTTTGTTGACAACTTTTAGTCTGCTTTTTCTAAATTTCACAGTTTTCTAAATTTTACAGTAAGTGTAAGAATATTAAATTGCAATTTTTTTTTCAGCATTGGGATTACAAAGTACTAAAAATATAAAGAAATCTCAAAAGCAAAAAAAATTGGGGGGGGGGGGGTGGGGGTTTTTGGGTTTGGNTTTGGGTTTCTTTTCTGTAGTGAAAATGGCAGGTGGAACATCTTTTAAGATCAAATGCAATGTTTGTGAATCCAAATGATTCCATTTCCTAAACCTTTACAAATACACACACACATCCCCAACAGAAAATCACACAACTGTCTGTATCACAAACACTCTTTTCTTTTTTGCTCAATTTTGCTTGAAGATAAGTTTGGTGGTTGTATTTCTCACATAGGCATTAACTTTTAGCTCATATTTGGGGCTGAACTATAGCAGTTTCTCTGTCACCAAATGACCCATTTAGGGAAATAAGGAAAGGATGATCCATGAGTTGAAACAAAAATTGATTTAATGAAACAGCAAAACTAACACAAATGGCAATATAAAGCATACAAAATTATACTCAGCTCAGCAAAGGTACAGCAGTTACAATACACAGGAAGGCAGTCCTCAGGAGCAGGAGAGGGAACAGGACTCCAGGAATGAGCAAGGAATCCAGAAGGTGTTTCCTCCCTCAGCAGAATTCCTTCTTTACGTGTGTAATTTGTGGCCTAGGTCAGCTGCCCTGGCTGACTAATAACAGCTAACAGCCTGCAAATCACGTGTGGCCTGTTCTTCTTTCCCAGCGAAACCAGGACACACAATCACCAAAATTCAACAATCAACAAAGAAAGGCGCTGGAGTTTTGAATTTCTGACACAGAAATTAAAGGCTCAGTTATACCTTTAAAGCAGATAAAGTAATGAGCTGTGACCCTCAGCAGAGTTCTTGTAGTATCTAAAGAAGCCTCTTTCCAGCACACCTCTTTTTTTTTTTTAAGGACTTGTAATGATGTAATCATGGAACTATGTCTCATATTTCTAATTATTCTTCCACTCTGTGAATTGTGTCACAGATTCAAATGCAGTTTTGAGGACCAAAACTTGTAACTTATTTGCTGTTTGAGAGGTACAGTGCTAATTATCATGCTAATTAGGCCTCACAGATGGATAGTGGTTGCTTTATTATGTAACAGTGGCCACATTTTAGATAACTGCAACAATTTGTTGCTTCCTTTTAAAAGTAAGTCAATCATGTGGCAAGTTCTAGGAAGCTAAAATTGTGAGTCGTGTTGGAGCTGACTATGAGACACCAAAGCTACAACTCACAAACTGCAGTGCTGAAGCAAAGGTCTGATGAAAGTGGATGACTCACAGTTCAAGGTTGCGGGTTCTGCAGAGAACAAAACACTGGTTCTTTGCACATGAAATACAAAATCTGCCTTGTAAATCAGGTGCAAACAGGCACTGACTCCAGAGTGGTTTCATCTCTACTAGAATTATAAAGGTTGAAATTGGAGTTTTGTTGCTATTATCTAGTGTACATGGCTAGATAATATTCTGCCATGAGTGTGTAAAGGGATTATCTGCTCTATCTTCTGAAATTCCACTGCCAGCAAAAGAAGAAAATAGAAACATGCTGACATATTCACGCTTTATATTATATATCCCAATTCCAAGATTAAAGGAACAAACAAACAATGTTGCTAACATGGATACTTACTTATCAAACTAAGAAGTAGCAGTTCTATCAGTATGTCTTTCAAAACAAAACTAATATCCAAATTATCAGGTATGATCATACATATCTATGCATATGATCTGTATGGCTCCATACAGGATCACAGGATGTTAGGTGTTGGAAAGGACCCAAAATCATCGAGTCCAGCCCTGAAGCATACAATCATTCTTACATCACATGAACGTTCTGCTTTCATAGACTCACAGAATGGTAGGGGTTGCAAGTGACCTCTGGAGATCATCTAGTCCAATGCGCCTGTTCATGCACATATGTCTAGATCAGGCTGCACAGGAACTTTTCAGTACCTGAAGGGTCTGTATGCCTGTTGTGGTGTCTTGAATATTTTATAAATTGCTACACCTAGTGTCCCTAGTACTTCCTCATGGGATGTGATGCAAGAATACTTGGTTTACTTTTCACCAGAATATTTTTATTTTTTAAAAATATGTGGCTTGTTGACAATGTTTGACAGAGTGCGGCCAAAGAGCTTCACATACAGTCAGGTTACCACAGAAGAAACATCGTCACGAATACAGGAAGAAAACAAAAATCCGTGGTAACGGTTATGGCCACTTCGGAGAAAGCGAACGATGCTGTTCCTCCAGCCCCGCCAAGGTCTGCAGAGGTCTCCGAAGCTCCCGTCTCACCGGTGCCCCCATCTCACCAGGTCTATGAGAGCCAGGGCGGCGCGGACCGGTGGGCGACGGTGTCCTCCCGGGGAGCGTCCGCACCCACCGCCACCGGCCCGGCCCGTTCCCGGCCCCTGGGACAGAGCTGCCGGGAGGGCGCCACCGCCTCCCGCCCGCCACCGGAGGAGCGAGCCGCGGCAACGGCTGGTTGCTGCGGCAACGGCTCCCAGCGGGCAGCGGCGGCGGCGGGGAGGGAGCGTTGGACGCAGGCGGGCACATACTGTTGGGGCGCTGCTTGGAGGGAGGCACTGACCCGGGGAGTGGGTGCTGAGCCCGCTGGGCACCTCAGGAGCAGGACCTGCGAGCAGGCGGGTGCGGGGGCGTCGGGCGAGTGCAGAGAGGGTCAGGGCCCAAGGCTGCGCCCCAGCTCCTCACGCTCTGTGCCGGGAATCGCGGAACTGGGAAACTGCGGCTGCGAGCTGCGCTCTGCCCTTCACCTGAATCCAGGTTTCTGCTGCTGAAGGATTTGATTTCCGTGCACCACATATATGAACCGAGCGCTACTTAGGCGATTACGAGTTATGAAAATGCGTGCAAGATTTGGGTTGCATTTGCTCTGTTAAATCTTTGATGGCGCCGGGCTTTACTTGCTCGGGTACTCTGTATTTAGCAGTAACGACCTGGGTTGTTGGCAATATTTCAGTTACTGATTCACAGAACACCAGCATATATTAATGTGCACTGTCTTATTACACAGCATTAAAACAAAATGTCGTCATGGTCACAATCATCCTTGTCTTTACCTGTGTCGAACTGTACTACTCCTTTATTGGACTTTGATCTTCAGGAAAAGTTTCTTCTTCCTCATGCTACTGAGGCAAGTCATTCTGGTCACATTAAGGTTGATTTTTACTTCTATTTACTTTGTTAACAAGATTCAAATCACATACATCCTATCTATAGATGGGAAATAGGTAATATTTCAGAAAATGGGAAAGTGCTGGACATAAAAACAGTATACTGGAAGTATGGGGAAATTAGAATTTGTCCTTTTCTGCTTATATAGGTGGGCTAGAATAAATGAAATATTATGTTTAATCTTCCAAGGTGCTATTTTCACTGGAAGTAATCAAATTTTAAGACTTTGTTTTGTTTATATAACCCCTCAAAAAAAGCTATAGAGATCTGCATTGTGTTACACAAGTTGAATCGGTGCTGTCCACATGCTAGAGGGACAGAATGTTATGCATAAGGATCTGGACGAGCTGGAGAGGTGGGCTCAGGTGAACCTCATGAGGCTCAATGAGATAAAGTGCAGGGTCCTGGACCTGGGCCAGAACAATCCTCATTGTCAGTAGAGGCTGGGGGATGAGGTGATAGAAAGCAGCCCTGTGGAAAAGGATTTGGGAGTTCTGGTGGATGAGAAGCTGGACAATACACGCTTGAACACCAGGAGACAAATTGCATTTTAGGTTGCATCAAAAGAAATGTGGCCAGCAGATCAAGAGAGGCAATTCTGCTCCTCTACACTGCTGTGGTGAGCCCTCACCTGGAGTACTGTCTCCAGCTCTGGGCCCCCAACACAAGACAGACATGGATCTGCTGGTCCAGAGGAAAGCCACAGAGAATGTTAGAGCACTGGAGCACCTCTTCTGTGAAGAGAGGCTGAAAGAATTGAGGCTGTTCAGCCTGGAGAAGGGAAGACTCCAGGGAGACCTTGTAGCCACATTAAAATATCTGAAGAGGACCTACAGGAAGGTTGAGAAAGGACTGTTTAGCAGTGATAGGACAAGGGGCAGTGGTTTGAAACTGGAGCAGGGTAGATTTATGTTAGATATAAGGAAGAAGCTCATTATGATGAGAGTGGTAAAATATTGGAACAGGTTGCTCAGGAACGTAGGTGAGGCCCTGTCCCTGGAGACATTCAAGAACAGACTTGATGTGACCCTGGGCAGCCTCATGTAGTTACAAGTGTCCCTGATCATTGCAGGGAGCTGGACAGGATGACATTTGAGTGTCCTTTCTAAGCCAGTGCAATCTGTGAATATGTAGTACTTGGAGTCTTGTATTCATACCTACCAAATTTGAAATCGTAGCATGTTTTATGTACCGAATTCAAACCACTGACAAAAAAAAAAAAAAAACCAACTTATAATCTGGAGAAATGTTTTAATATTTCCTGCTTCTGTCTTGCAGTTCAACAATAAAAATGTTTACACTTTGATGCAGAACTTAAGTGAAAATGAAACCCAAAATACTGTAAGTAAATTAACATTTCTGTCTCTTTTTATTCTGTGCTGTATATCTGGAAATTGCTGTGTCATGGGATCAAACAATTTCAAGTGACCATGCCAAAACAGGAATATTTGTGGTTTATCATTATAAAGTGCGATCTTAATTTTACAGCTGAAGTGTTCATCAGTGTGTGTTATTGTTGTATTCTTGTGTACAGACATATTTTTTTTTTTCTCTTAAGAATCTAAGGAGAAGACTGCTTGAAAGGGAGAACCACATTAAAGAACTTTTGTCCAAGCTTCAGCTTGAAAAAGTGAGTGACAGTTCTATTGGAATGCATGTTTTGTCCCAGTGTACTAGTTTCTTGTTTGCAAATTTTAGATGTTGAAAAAAACACAAATTATTTTCAAGATCTGCAGACAAAATGAAAATCCTGAAAGATATTTCTTACAGAAACATCATAAAGCCATCAGGACGGTATCCAAACCTATTAAGGATACAGATTTCTCTTTAGTACTAATGTCCTATGGTTCAGGGAGGGGCATACATCTAGACTAGTAGCCTTTGGGTTTTAATTTACAGATTTGCAATAGTTCTGGAAAAAAAATCCTTAGAATGAAGTACTGCAGAGTAAGCTAAACAGCTACTGTTCACAGTTAATTTCCATGGCTCTCTGAGTTCAAGGAGTAGGTAAAGGTAGTACTAACAAAGCAAATAATATCAAAAGTTGATGGGCCTCATTAATTCTCTGAACAAAAGGAAGGGGATCAATGCAGAAACCAGCATAGGAAGAAGAAAAATGTCTGTACTGGGTAGGAAGGTATTGTAAAAGTTTCAACATTGTTTTACTGGTAGTTTCTTAATCTGTGTTGTGGTATTTGTGTGCCTAAAGTGTGCTTTATGTGCAGTTAGTGATGCTCAGTTAAAAGGACCAATGGTGTACTTTGATTTTTGTAACTTGCTGGAGTATATTGAGAGCTATGGTTCTTTATGAATTTTTCTTTTCTTAACCAGGAGATACACTTGTGTGCAGGATAAACTTACCTAGCTAATTGTAATAGAGGAGCCTGTGAGGGTGTCTTCTTTCACACATGACAGTTGACATGTCCTAGTCTTTACCTTGAAGTGAAGCAGCATATCTTCATAGAAACATCCTTTTGTTTGAGAGTAGAAATGCTGAACAGAAGAGCCCACAAAGATTATGAAGACCGCAATGCTAAGAAACCTCAGCATTCATGAGTTCTTGACAGCATTCCGTGTCCTGACTGGAGAGCTATCTGAAGCTGAGTAATTCGGAGTGCCCAGAATCTGAAGGGATAAGCAATTATAGAATCATAGAATGGTTTAGGTTGGAAGAGACCTCAAAGATCATCCAGTTCCAGCCCCCTGCCATAGGCAGGGACACCTCCCACTAGATCAGGACACTCAAGACCTCATCCAGCCTGGCCCTGAACACCTCTATAGAATTATCTATGTTATTCTCTTGTTCTGTCTTATGTTATTGCCAGTAAATGGCATTTTCATCAATACCTAAGTGAATCTGAGTCTGCTTTTCTTACTGGTATCTATAATGAACACTCTCACTGGTGCATTACAAAGTTCTCCTAGTCTATACTGATAATATTACTTCTTTCTACCTGTTTTTATTATTTCTTATTTAGAATGAGCCAAAGGAATCAAGTTGCAAGAAATTTCATAGAATCATCTGACCTCAGTTCTGGTGACCTAGATTGCCTCTTCCTTATACTTTATGCATCCTCTCAAAATCACGTTTTGAAATAAATGTATCAATACTTCTAACAGCAAGTGGTGATATTTGGTATTTAATGAAGATCACTTCAGGTCTAATTAGGGCAGAGCTGAGCAGTGTGGCTTGATTTTGGTTAATCTGCTATCTAGATGCTTTATGCTTTCAGACTTTATTCATACTACTTGGAGTCAGGGTAAATATGTGGCCTCAATTATGCATGCATTCTTTCAAGTTTGTGATTTCTGTTCAACAGTAATAACATTAGTAACAAGTTACTGCATGTTTTATCTTTTCCATCTTTTGAGGATATTCAAATGTCAATTAGAAACCACAACAAAGTAGAAAATATAGGTAATATCATACTTGTTATCTCCATAGATCAGTATGTTTGTGTTTAATTCTCTTTCTTAGGTCAATGTACAGAAAGGAGACCAGTTGTCAAGATCACAAAAGGCAGTACAAGCTCACCTGCAATGTCAGATTCAAAGAAAAGAAGTGGAAAATGAGGAATTAAAATCAAAAATACAGGTCAACATATTTTTAATCATGTTTCAGGTTTGGTTTGCTTTTTTTTTTTTAATTTTAAAAAGTTATCAAAGGTAAAGGAAAAATCTCGAACTGTAAAAATCATCAGCATTTATATTTTGCATAGTCTGCCTGACTACACTACCTTAATTGCAAGGTTCATTTTTTTCCTGCTTTTCTCAAGTTGTGCATGTTAGCAGTTCTGCTGAACAGAAGTGAAGCACATATAGAAGCATTTGCACTCACCTTATTGTGCTATCTAGAAGTTAAATATCAATCCTGAGGCTGTCTCCATACAGTCAATAGAGATAGGCAAGTCCACAGGATGTTTTGGTTGTAAGAATAGAATAGAATAGAATAGAATAGAATAGAATAGAATAGAATAGAATAGAATAGAATAGA
>VWZI01022476.1:506119-532982 GCA_013396835.1 Psilopogon haemacephalus | reverse complement strand
TGAGCCTCCTCTTCTCCAGGCTAAACACCCCCAGCTCCCTCAGCCTCTCCTCATAGAGCTGTGCTCCAGGCCCCTCACCAGCTTTGTCACCCTTCTCTGGACATGTTCCAGTACCTTAGTATCTCTCTTGAATTGAGGGGCCCAGAACTGGACACAGTACTCAAGATGTGGCCCAACCAGTGTCAAGTACAGGGGAAGGATAACCTCTCTTGTCCTGTTGGCCACACTATTCCTGATACAGGCCAAGATGCCATTGGCTCTCCTGGACACACTGCTGGCTCATGTTCAGCCTACTATCTATCAGCAGCCCCAGGTCTCTCTCTGCCTGGCTGCTCTCCAGCCACTCTGTCTCCAGCCTGTAAGGATTATATTTATTTTTAATTGACTCTAAAGTAATCAATAAGCCTCTTAGTAATGACTGAAAGAAATACTGAACACAAATGTCTAATCTCACTTTAAGGTGGGTGGAAATTATTTCCATTTTCTGTTCCAAAAAGCAAGAGATAAATGTTGGCTTCTGCATCAGTTATTTGCTTTAGGACAAGGCAAGGAAAAGGTTGTGTCAGAGGCTGGATCTGTATGTGGGCTTGGATTCCAGTATTTAAAACTTGTCAAGAATGCAGGCATGAATGAGAAAACATTTTAGCAGCATGCATCCTCTATTAATTGTATTATTTGGAGTTTTAAAGAAGACTACAGCAACTCAGTTTTTTTTAAAAAAAAAAAAAGGTATCTATAGCTGTATAGATATATCATGTTTTGTTCTGAATAAAAACCCCTCTATTTTTCTATCTAATTCAATTATAGAATTCCAACATTAGATAAAGTAACTTGATATGTTTTGATTCAATTTTATTTAAAAGTTCTGTTTGTTTGCTTGTTCGGTTATTAATTGCGTGCTGAAGTCTTGTTCATAACTGGACAAAAGCTTGCAAAAGTTTAGCGTTACCCTTAGGGGATTAATTCTCAATTTGAATTTACCTCAGCCACTGAATAACGGCCAAAGCACTAATTCGTAGTGTGATTGTGACCTCCTGCGGTTACGACAGGGGATAGCAGTTGCTCACTTAAACCAGCAGTTAAAGTCCATCTATAGACTCGGGTTTTCTGTTTGCTCTGTTTCTCGGAAGTATTCTGCTGCCCCACCTCCTGCAAGTCACATCATTGTTTATTAAATGCCCTAGAGGTGTCTGTATATGAAAATTACTTCCTGAATATCGGCACCTCCCTGGAGGTGTTTAAGGCAAGGCTGGATGCGGCTCTGTCCAGCCTAATCTAGGGTAGGGTGTTCCTGCCCATGGTAGGGGGGTTGCAACTTGATGATTCTTGTGGTCCCTTCCAACCCTGACTGATTCTATGATTCTATGTGATTTACAGATGTGGTTTAATCTTTATCATAGCCTGTTTTATTTATTTTTGAACAATTGTCTATTGCAGGCAGGGCAGTCAGTCTTTTTGGTTTGCATTTTCTACTTCATTGCCTGTTGAACACAAAATACATTTCCATAAAAAGGAGTTTCTTCACAAAACAATTCTGTTTCATTAATAAAGTGGGGCCATTATATACATGGGAAAAAGTCTGAGATCTTACAAGAAAATAGTTACCTCATTAGCATCTTGACAACAAAAAAAATCAATTATATTTAAATTTCATATGCAGTTATACTGACCTCCAGCCCTAGTTATGTATGTGCTCATTACAGATTTAGAGCACAAACTACTACATCAGTGAGTATCATTAGCAGTGTCACTAAGGTGATATTTTTAAACAGAAATCAGTCCCTAGGGATGATGAAATCACTTCTATTTTCTTCCTCATAAATGGTTTTAACATCCATGCCATGCCTTCTACACTTAAATTCTGCATTTCCTTCCACAAGTACACAGCGATCATTTGATTGTTGTCTTTCCCCCTACTCTTATCTGCTTCTGCACCTCCTCAACCTCTTTTCTTGCTCGTCGTTGTAATGAGTTTCCCAACATGTGTTTTCTTTTGCCTGCTGTTATACATATCTAACTTCTTGTGTCAACCAAAAGAATTGGGGTACAAAGACATTATGGAAATAGATTATAAATGCAATTTGCATTCCCGATTATGTCACAAAATGAAGTCATAAAATATGAAAAGAGTTGATATTTGTGTTTAATTATGCTGCAGACTCTAGAAAAGAAAATAGCAGAGTGGAAACTTCAAGCTGGTGAATATAAACACCAGATGTTAGCGATAAGGGAAACGAGTGAGCAAAAAAAAACTACTCTGAAAAAAGTAATCAGATCTCAGAAGCAAAGAGCTGAACACCTTGAAAAAAACGTGGAAAATTTACTCTCCATCATAAGAGAACGTGTGAGTGACTACACTGTGGGCAATGTCGTGGGTGTGTTGCTTTAAATTGAACTACTGGGAGACTTTCCCTTGTGGGAAACAGGAAATGTTGGTTAATCATGCTGTGTTTGTATCACTTTTACTTTGCTCCTTATTGAAGGAAAAGGTTGCTCTAACAAACATACAAACTGTTACTATGCTCACGTCATTTGTTTCATTAAAATTTAGTTAATATCTTAAGCCGTGAGGTTTTATACTTCATACTGTAGCAAGGAGCTTTCAGTTGCACTTCTCTGAATCTTCCTGTTAGGCCCTCATGGATACACACTGACCGACAGCATGCTAACTGAGAATCCATGGCTGAAGTTTGAAGTCTTTGTTTTCTTCATTGATCAGTAAATGGTATCTCATGCGGATACTTTGCTTTCTGCTTCTAAGATGCTTGCTCTGAACCTTTTCACAACCCAAGTCTAAAACTTCCTTAATCCAATGTGTTCCTCAGATTCTTGCTACAGTGTGTAATTGTTGAAAAAGGCTAGTTGGATCAGAACTGTGCTGGAATCTTCATTGCCTTATTTAGATTTCCTAGTAAGAGTGTGTTTTCATACTCTTCAATGTGTTGCCATCATTCTGGAAATGACATTATTACAGATAAATTTTTCTACTCAGTATACCAGGTAGCTAATAGTATATATGTATATACAGAAATGATTGTGAAAAGAAAGTGGCGAACCTTAAAGTATACTGAGAAGTACAGAGGGCTGGCAAATAACTCCTGAAGTTTTGATGCTTTGTAGTCACACTGTTGTTTTCTTTCCCCATTGAAGACCTGGTGTACTTTCAAGATAGCATTTGTTGGTTAATTATGCATACTTCTTTGAGGCACTTAATTTTGCATTTTTTACCTATTATTTACCTATTATTTTTTAAATTCTTAAAATATTTTGGCAGAATTTTATTTCTGTAGTAATTGAGGTAATTTATGTGTAGTAGAGGGGTATTGGAGGCAAGTAATTTTGCTGTAAGATTTTAATCTCAATTTTTGAAATACTGTGTTCTATGGTTGATACACAGTGCTGGTGTTTAACTGTGTCTCTGCCCTGAAAGTAAGTCTGTATTTAGACTTAAAGTTTTTCTAAATGTGGATAATTTTATTTTCTTTTGAGACAAGACACCTGGTACAAAATAGTGTAAATGTTAAATATCACAAAGACATTTTATCTTGAATATCTCTCTTAAGTTTAGAAAAACTTGTAGAGCTATATGGCGTTTCTTTTGTTACATAATTTGTAATTCCTGTATCCTCCAGGAAATCAGGCTTTCTGAGATACAGTCAGCTTCTGATGTCTGGAAAAACCAGCACGAAAGAATAATTGAAGAAATTACAATTTTAAACGTTCAAACAGAAGATCTTAAGAAGTAAGTTAAAATGTTGATCTATTTTTTTGTTTTGTTTCTGTAGTCACACAATGTGTTTAATAGTGTGGTACTCAGTGTTGCCAACATGAACAAGATTATGTATTCATATGTTAAAATTCTGAGAAGGATTTAGAAGCTGGAAACTGCAACAAATTTAAGACATGTAGCCTTTGCTCTCCTGCATTTCACAACTTTTTCAGAAACTTCATTCTCTTGTGGAAGTAAGGAACTCTTCTTTCCCCTGCATACTTCCGATTAGCCTGAACTTGTTGATAGCTACTCTGCTGCTTCCTCAGAAGCACTTATTTAGTAGCTGATTCAACAGCTTGAGTGTTAACCCTTGTGTATACAAGAAGGTTCCTAGGCTTATAGTTTCTGCTTCAGACTAATGTCGTCAAAATTATTTCAGTTCCACTAATGTCTCACCCCACTAGAGGACAGAGGAGAGTTCCTCTCAGGTGTTCATTTGAACACTTTATACTTCTAAGCAAAAGCAACGCAAAATTGTCCAACCTTATTCAAACTATGCAGTCAAATCATGAAGATTATGCTGTTTTGTTTGGCAAATGGTGATAAATAGCTTTTTTCCTTTTTTGTTAGCAGAAATCTGGACTATAATTTGAACAAACAAAAGAAACTATTATGTCCCATTAAGCCAGGCAGAATGTTGGGGGTTTTTACAAAGAACCTGATTCATGCTCAAATATATAATAGCTCAAATTAAATTGGCTTGACTCTTGTTCTTATTTCAGAAAAATCTCATAGTTATGAAATTATTTTCATCATATTTTAAAATTTAACAGGTACACAACATGAGGCCAGAAATCTGTCTAGCCTACTGTTGGTCCAGTGAATATGAGGACGAATCTAGAAAAGACTAAGAAAAGGGAAATATCTATATTTCCCTCAAGTAGTCATTTTGCTTCAAGCTGTTTTTATTTTAGTTGAAAGTAGAAGTCTTTACTTGAAATGTACTTTTCTAACAGTTCTGCTAGGCTGTGTAAGACTAAATTTCAGTGTTTGTCTTCATTAACATAAAAAGTAAATGGTGAGGTATAGAACGATTTGTAGCTTCTTAATAATGGAAAGTACCATTCCTAAACTAGCTATGGAATGTTCTTCATAGGCCATTATCTGATAGACTCTACAAATTCAGCATCATTCCACTTCGTACAGTATGTGTATGCTTAGTTGCCTTGGAAATATGGTTGGGTATTCTAGATAATGAATTTCCTTATAACTGATCTAGGACCACTTCTTTGGTGGACCACTCTTTTGCATAGCTTCTTATTTCAGTAGAAACTGCTTTCTTTGGATGCTTAAATATATATTTTTTTCCCTTAATAAAATAATAATGATGAAGGCATATGTGTTAATGTGAAAGATAAAATGTAACTTGCATAGTGGTAATTTTGGAAGCATTGTATAATATTATACAGAAATTCTTGTCTCTATAACAAGGCAGATTACAAACCTTTTTGAAGACCTGAAAAGAAAGGAGGAATGGAAAAGAAACTCAGATGAGGAAATACTTGGAAAACTAAATTCTATTAATGCTGAAAATGAAAGTATTTACCTTGAAAATGAAAAATTAAAGGTAAGATCATTATAAATCATTGTCGAATACGTCTGCATCTGTGATACATTAACGAAATAACCATGTTCGTTCCCTTGGGCCCTCCTGTCTAGAGGTCCAGAACATGTAGTATAAATTTTTCCATCCATTTTTTTACAGTAACTGAAAATGTATCAGTGGAACTCTATGGCAAAGCTAGGAACAGGGTTGTCCAATCATCTGTCTGCTTAACCAGGATGCCATTTATTTTACCATCAGTAGCTACAAAATTGCATAACTAGAAATTGTTCTTTTATGTTTGTAAAGCATTCTTTGAAGTTAAAGAACTGATCTTAGATCAATTATTAATTCCAGTTTTAAAAGATTTTACAGGTTTTGTATTTATCCTCCAAAGCAGATGTTCTCACAAGCTGACAAATGAACTATGAGCTATATTTTATTTGCCAGGATAAATAATTGTGTCACTCTTTTTTAATGCCTGCAAGTCGCTTGCTACTAACATCATGTTGCACGTTGTGTTGTTTTAATAATATTTTTACAGTTTTCATATTTTCTGTGTTTTAATCAAGGCTTGCCTTGTTACGTTGGAAAACAGTACTGCTTCTGTTGAAAATGAGCTGCTGAATCTGCGAGAAAAGGCAAAGTGGCAGGAAAACCTTGTTCAACAGTATAAAAATCAGGTGACTAGCATATTTTAAATGTTTATCTATGGGTTTTAAATTTGTAAGGAATCTTCAGGAAAATGATAAAGGTTTTGTTTCTAATACAACACATTTGTTACCGTGTTGACAGGTAACACTGAAAATGATAGAGTGCCATTACAAACCATACCCAAGAATATCTTCCATGCTATTACTAGTCCATGCAATCCTTACTGAATTTTGTGAAGCCAAATTGAGGCTGAACTGATTACATACTTCCTTAAAAAAGATTTAATTCCTTGTGGTGGTTTGGCAGTTTCCCACCCACCCCACATTTTGAAATAACCCACGCTAGAACTCAGTTGGCTAGAAGTTAATAAATGAAACTTTATACTTACAGCTTTGCACAATATACAAGCAGGTATTTACAATATATAACAGTTATTTACAGATATATACAGTGAAAAGGTAATACAGAATCACCACATCTCTCCCAGAGATCAGAATCCCTGAGAGGCGTTTCCAACCATCCTACCACCTTCCCCCTACTTCCCAATCTTATCCCACAATCTGTCTTACGTGCCAGGTAAAAAAAAGGTAGATCAGCCAGGGAGTTAGTAGCAGGAAACTGGTTAGTGAAGTTACACAGATCCAGCTAAGAAGGCGGAGAGGAAGATATTCAGCAATGAGCGTGGCTCAAACAGCTCTGTCTTATCTTTTGTTTCGATTCTACCTTTAATACATTTTCAGTAACCTATGAAGTAGAATCATCAATGTTTTCCTTTCTTGACCTAATTCCTCATTAAAATCCTACAAAATAGTTCAAACCAGCACATTCATAAAAAGCAAGTTATAATAAAAAAAAGTAACATTTGAATTTGGCATCTTTAGTTGAAATATGCAATTATATTTTACCTGTCCTTGGCCAGATCATTATTTTTGCATTCCTAAGAACAGTAAACCAATACTCAGGTACATTTGTAAGAATCTTCTTATTTGCATAGGTAGCTCTGCATTGAAAAGACTACAAAACATATAAGTCAGACTTCAAATGGGCTTTTTATAATTTCCTTTATTTTGCATTTGCAGAGAATAAATGTTAGAATATTCAGAGTTGTATATATTTCTGCTGTACTATAGACAACACTATTTCACTGACAATCTTGAGTTACCTCCTTTTAATATCGTTGACAAGAGAAAAGACATGAGCAAAGTCTCTGTGGAATGTACCACCATAACTAACTTTTTTTCTGCCAGCTTTAAGATGGGATGTGTATTTCCAAGGAATAGGGGTGAAATTCCATAGCTCATAGCTGTGATGATTGTCTGTGATACTTGTCATCTGGGAAGACAGGGTGAATCATGCTGGCTGCTTCTGTAGCACAACTGTACAGAGGATAGTGATACCAGAGTGCTCTTTACCTGGTTATACTTATATATTTGCTGTGGTGAGTAGGATAATGAAAATGACTAACTTCATATAATGAAAATGTTGAGATTCTATTTAGAAATCAAAGCTTATGCTTCATACTAATCATAGAATGATTCTATCTTTTCTATATTTAAAAGAAACGCCGTTCAAATATGTGTGAAAACTCTATGTTTGTCCTAGGTACAAAAGTTACAAACAGCAGTTGAAGAGCTGAGATCTAGATGTGAAACAGTCTTAAATGACAACAAAATAATAACAGCAAACAAATGCTTAGAAGTAAATAAGGTAAGTATTGCAGTAATAAGGCATTTAAAAAAAAAAAAACACTTCTGTGGGACACTGATCTTGCTCTATATTGTTTTGATCCACTTCTTAAAAGTCATAGAATCATAGAATGGTTTAGGTTGGAAGGGACCTCAAAGATCATCCAATTTGAACCCCCCACCATAGTCAAGGACAGGTAGAACAGTTAGAATAGGTCTCTCAAGGCCTCATCCAACCTGGCCTTGAACACCTCCAGGGAGGGAACATCCACTGCCTCCCTGGGCAACCTGTGCCAGTATTTCACCACCCTCACTGTAAAGAACTTCCTCCTAACACCGAGTTTAAATCTCTCCTCTGCCAGTTTAAACCTGTTACCCCTCATCCTGACATAACAAGACCTTATGAATAGTCCCTCCTCAGCCCTCCTGTAAGACCCCCTTCAGATACTGGAAGGTTACTATAAGGTCTCCTCGAAGCCTTCTCTTCTCCAGGCTGAAAAGCCCCAGCTCTCTCAGCTTGTCCTCATTGCAGAGGTGCTTCAGCCCTCTGATCATCTTCACGTCCCTCCTCTGGACTGTCACAAGGTATAGGCTCCTTTATATTTTTTTGCCTATAAAATTGTTTTTCAATTCACTGAATGTTTTACTAACTCTGGTGGTTTTTTTGGATACTGCACAACTGCAAACAGATGAGACAAAGTTCCTAGAGTTAGAAGTTGGGCTCTCACATTAGAATTTAAGAATTATTTTGTTACTTTTAAAACTGTGATTTTGTTATTGATGGTTTTAGAACCAGATCTCTCAACAGAACAGCTGTGAAAGTCGCATAAAGAAGCAAACCTACTGCAAGACTACTTTGTTTTAACCAGCAATTAAAATAGGGAATAGACATGAGCTTTAAAATTTTCAGCAGATGGAGCTAAATACTGAAGCAGAGTTAGCACACTCTTAAGCATTAGAAAACAGTATAAAAATTGGTAGGAAAATCACTTTCCTCACTTTCACAGCTCATAAAAAAATATATATTCTCTTAAGCCATAAAGCTGAAGCAGGGACAAGTTTTATTTTTTAGAGCACAGAATTAATCCTCAAAGAAAATGCATCTTAATTTTATTTCATAATAATTTTCTCTTTCCATTATTGAGTTGCAGAATGGAGAAAAATGTTTTCTGATCCTATAAGTAATATTTGCACAGCATTGTGTGTGGCCTCAGTTGGCATTCTGTATTGCTGTCTTTTCAAATGCTGCAATAGAGCCACGTAAGCTGCTTAGTGTGCCTGTATGCAATCTCTCAAAATATATTGCAGTAAAATTAAAATCTGGGCATTGCATAATGAACTGCTATAGAATCATAGAATGATTTAGGTTGGAAGTGACCTCAAAGATCATTCAGTTCCAACCCCCCACCATAGGCAGGGACACCTCCCACTAGATCAGGACACTCAAGACCTCATCCAGCCTGGCCTTGAACACCTCCGGGGAGGGAGCAGCCACAACCTCCCTGGGCAACCTGTGCTCACCACCCTCACTGTGAAGAACTTCCTCCTAACATCCCGTTTAAATTTCCCTTCTGACAGTTTAAACCCATTCCCCCTCATCGTGTCATTAAAAGGTATTGTAAATAGTCCTTCCCTAACCTTACTGTAAGCCCTGTTCAGATCCTGGAAGGTTACTATAAGGTCTCCTTGAAGCCTTCTCTTCTCCAGGCTGAAAAGCCCCAACTCTCATAGCCTGTCCTTGTAGCACAGCTGCTGCAACCCTCTGAGCATCTCCATGGCCCTCCTCTGGACTCTCTCTAACAGTTCCATGTCCTTCTTGTGTTGAGGGCTCCAGAACTGTACACAGGTAGAGTCTGACGAGAGCAAAGCAAAGGGGGAGAATCCCCTCCCTTGCCCTGCTGGCCATGCTTCTCTTGATGCAGCCCAGGACACGGTTGGCTGTCTGGGCTGCACGTGCTCACTATCAACTTACGTTGAGCTTTTCACCAACCCAGAAACCCAGGTCCTTCTCCTCAGGGCTGCTCTTCAGCCCTTTGCCATCCAGCCTGGATTTGTGCTTGGGATTGCAGCGACCCAGGTGCAGGACCTTATACTTGGCCTTGATGAATTTCATGAGGTTGGCCTGTCCAGTCCTTCTGGATGGTGTCCCTGCCCTCCAGCAAGCTGACTGTGCCACACAGCTTGGTGTCATCTGCAAACTTGCTGAGAGTGCACTCGATTCCTCTGTCCATGTCACTGACAAAGATGTTAAACAGCACTGACCCCCTGAGAGAAGCCACTTGTCACTGGTCCCCTGGTGGACATTGTGCCCTTCATCACCACTCTCTGTGTGCGACCATCCAGCTAATTCCTTATCCAGCAGTGCTCCATCCATCATTTCCCCCCCGCCCCCCAGTTTGGTGACCTGGATGTCATGTGGGACAGAGTCAAATGCCTTATTTGGGTGCATTTGCATGATTTTGTAAAGGTTCATTTTGAGTGTTACCAGGTCTTTCCTGAGATGTAGACAGAGACAGAAATTTCTCCAACTTGTAACTTCATCAGCATTTCATAAAGTGTGTGATATTATACAATTTGTGTAGAATTTCAGATTTATTACTGACATGGAAAGCCATTAAGTATTGTATCTATTAATTTACAGTTTTACTCTTACATTTTCCTTCTGTGATGCTACTACGCAGGTGAGGGTCAAAATGGAGACTGAGTTAAAGGATTCAGAACACGCTTGTGACTTGCTGAAAGAAGCTGAGGAAAAGCAGCAAGGATGTCAGGAAATGTTCACCTTCTGGGAAAGGATCTGTGCACAAAAATGTAAAACCCTTAGGGAGCTACATGTTCAGGTGCTTAGAACATAATGATTTTTAAAAAGGCATGACAAAATTATGTGGAAGAAATTATCTGGAATATTTTTTTCCTATTAGCATGTGACACTTGAACAGCTTGGGGAGGTTTTGTTTGGGGTTTTTTCCTTTTTCTTTTCTTTTTTTTTTTTTTCCATGAATAAAAAGATGCTTCCGTAGAATTAGCACAATGCAAATAAAACTGTGGCCGACTGTATTTATATTAGAATTTAGGAAAATTTCTTTTGAACTAACTGGACTAACTAGTTTTGAACTAACATGAAGAAACCCTCTGCTGGCTTCAACTGAACTTCAGTTTCCTACCCCTCTGCTGAGGGTTTCTGCTACTGCCCACTTCAGTCTGCTAGCTGAACAGTCTGTAGCTCATGTAAGCAAAACCACTCAGACCAGTTAAAGTACTGAATAGCACTGCTTGAGGTAGTTCAGTGAATGATGGAGGCTGCCCCTTCATGGCTCCAGCAGGCTGCTGATGTGGCTGTTTATTGCTAATCTGCTGTGGATACATAGTAGCAAAAGCAATAATCTGAGCACCAGTGTTACAAGGTTTCAAATAAAACATGTAAACATTTGTCAGTCTGGATTCTGGGCAAGGGAAGAAAGTCTGATCTCCTGCTTCCTTCAGCTTCTGCTGCATCTGATATATGAACATCATTGTATTTTTTTTTCTTTTTTTTTTTTTTTGTCTTTTTGTCTTCTTTTTCCCCACTACTGTCTGAAATCCTTTGCCAGTGCTACACTGTTCTCTGATAACTATATATATGCAGTGTTACTTTTATGCTTCCTGTGGCTGTAGCGTGAGCAAATTTATTTTTGCTGGAGTCCAGGGCTTAAGAGTCAAAGTTCACAAGGAGATGGTTTCCGCCAATCTCTCATACACAAGGCTGCATAAGCAGCATATGGGTTTTGTTAGATTTCATTTTGATACAGGGCCAGTTTTCAGTCTTATTTCAGTCTGTTGCTTTGAGTGTATTTTATTTGTTCTAAATACAAGATAAAATTTACTCGATAGTTAAATTGTTTGATTTGATTTTAATAAGCAAGCTTACTTTATCCTCTAACACCCTGTACATAGATCTCTTCAACTACAAAGAATTTGTCATTTTCACAGGAGGAAGAATATATAACTTCTGTGGACAGTAATTCCTTAGAGAAAGAAAACCATAACATTCAGAAAAAATATGAAGATCTTAAAAGGTAACTTTTGAAAAATCTGATTTCAAGCAATTCCTACCCTTTTCTGCTATAGTGATTTATAATGAATTAATCTGTTTGACATAAAGGCAATTAGAAAAGGTGGAATTTCAAAATGAAGAACTTGCTTGTCAGCTCAAAAAAGAAGATGAGAGTCTTCAGTGCAGTAAATTGCAGCTTGAAGAGAAAATTGCAGAATATAATGGATTAACCAGACAACTGGAATCTGCTTTGGAAGATGGGAGGAAAATGGTATTGATAATTTCATATGTCCCTTGACCTTGTTTGCCATTCTCTATTTTAAAATAGCATTAAAATAAGATGTGCTTGAGAAGAAAAGATGGAAGAAGATTATTTTGCATGCAGGGAGCAATACTAAAAAGTCACCATTAATTTCTGGATGCTTAAATATGGATTGCACAATTTACCTTCTTTGTGGAATTTGTATTCTGTTGAAATCAATGACAAAGTACAGTGGACCAACATTTCGTTATCTTTTCTTTTGGTGGCACATCAGTTGATATCAACTAATACTAAGCCCCACACATATAGTGAAAAGTTTCTCAACAAAAGCTTAATCTTGTCTCTTTCTTATTTTCTTTGGAAGTGGCTGTGCACAAGAACATTGGTGTTGAAATTCTCCCCATTTTAAAGACTTTGCTCATGTTTGATATGAAGCAGATATTTGTCACTTTGGATAAAGGATGCAAACAGTAAATCAAACGGAGGAGGGAATGTAGGAATTCAGATTGCAGTGAATGATATTAGTTTGATCAGAAAATATTTGTGAAGCTGTGATTTTTTTTCTAGATCAATCATGGTGAAATAAACTACCTGAATTTTTTCAGTACTGCCTGAGGATATTTATTTAATTTTGGAAAAGTAACAGAAGTTCACAAATGAGTTACAGAAGTGTCTCACTCACAGTAATATTACAGTTATTTTCCAAATTGAAAATTCTTTCACATTTAACCAGAATATTTCTGTGCATAAGAAATAAATAAAGTATTAGATGACAGAAGAGGAAATGGAGCCATTGATGATAAGGTATAGGAAAATAATTTGGTTTGGGCTTTAAGTGAAAGTAAATATATGTAATTTCTGTTCTAGATAGCTGAAGAACTGGAAAAGATGTCATACAAAGAACAAGCTCTTCAGACAAAAATGCTAATTCTTGAAACTGAAGTGAGAAAGGGGCAAGAAGAGAAAAAAGAACTCATCCGTGTATTTCAACGTGTAAGTAAATAGTACTGTTTATGACCTAAATAATTACCTACCTCATCACCATTTACAGTAGAAGTTCCTTTTACTGAAAAACACACTACCAATACAGTTGATAAACAATTTCAAGTGTGGCAAATTTGTTGAACTCACAAATATACTTTGTATACTGACATTTCTAATAGTCTTAGCAGATGTTTAATCTAAAGAAATCACTGATAAGTGTACTACATTCCTTTTTTTTTTTTTTTCCTCCTTTAGAATGAAAAGCACCATGAAGTACATCTGAAAGAGTTGGAAAACAGCCTACAGAAGTCAGAGAACAAGAACCAGAGCATGCAGAATTATGTGCAGTTTTTGAAAGCTTCATATATTACAATGTTTGGCTGAATATATATATATATTTTCTATCATAAAATACTTCTCAAGATTTATCTCTTACTGTTGTTGGAGGCAAGGCTATTGAGGACTTACAGTATTCTGCGGGACTGAGTTCCATAATGACAGTTCTCCCCCAGGAAAGTTTCTGTTGTAGGCAGGGAGATGCAGGTCAGTTATATCCTACTGGCTGGTCACATACAATTTGCCTGGTATTAGTGATAGAAAAAATTGTATTATTCATGGAACAGAAGTGAAAAAGCAGACTGCATGGCCACAGTGATAGGTATGCGTGGGGTATGCATACAAAGTTGTAAGTTGTTCTGTGAATTTACTGTGTTAGGTCCTGCACTATAAAGTCTTACAAGCATCTCTTTTAAAAGTCCATAGTAAATGTAGATGATCACAGATTACCTTTCTGTTTTGCCTGGGGAAAGAAAACATCCATGGACTTGTTGCATAGTAATTTGCACATTTTAATTATTTATAATTATATTTGTCATTTACTTCCTGTTACTGTAGAAATCTAGTTGCCCCAGGCAAAAATACAGAGAGCATTAGATTCTCTTCCTTTATTTCCCCTGTAGCTCAGCAGCAATACAACCCTCACTGCAGTACTGTATGAAATAGTTACCACCACCAGGCTGTCCCATCCAGCCTTTTTTCCCTACAATCCACTCTGATCAGCTGTGTACTGTGGTAATATTTTGCAAATATAAGTAGGAAAGTATTTTAGATATAAATATGGTTTAAGATCTGAGTGTGTTGACGTACATATTTTCATGGTGACATAGCTCCAGTAAGGTATTGAAGTATTGGCCTGAGTAAAAGAGCTGCTGCTCAGTGATGTAAGACTGATTTATGCGTCAGGTTAAACAGATGTAAATATTCAGCTGATACAAGACTGATACATAAACCAATTCCAGTTGAGAAACGGTTTGGTTTTATGTATATATGCTGTGATATGCTATATGAAAAGTAGTACATTCAGACAAACATATGTAATTTAGAACTTATATTTAAATAATATATTTTTTGGACTAAACACATAGGTTAGCTCATGCATGGACAATATCTGCTTATTAAACATAGTATTTGATTGTTACTTATTTATGATGTGTTTTTATTTTTTATTTTCCTTTTGTTTTTTTCCCCAAATGCTTATCCATCCTAACAGATATTGGTACAGTTAACAATCTGCTTGTATGTACTTTTAAAAGATAAAAGTATAATTTATTATATAGGACATGCTGGTAGCACCTATTTCTGTTAAAATCAAGTTTCCATCCTAAGAATTTAGACTTTCTTTCCTTTTCTTCATATTCAATCACTGGAATATACATCCATGAGCTTTGAAGACTTAGAAACACCTTACAAATATTAGACAGCATTTTTCAAATTATGCTGATGTGTTTTTGTGGCTCTCCATTACTGTGGGGTTTTTGTTTGTTTGTTTGTTTGTTTGGTGTTTATTTTGTTTGTTTTTATGGTAGATGTAAGCTACTAGTCACAAAGATCACCCTTTCTCAATTTATTTTTATATTTTCTCATTTAGAGTCAGAAAGTTACTGTGATTAAAAAAAAACAAACAAAAAACAGAATGGAATTACTTCTCTAACTGCTTAAGGATCTGGCATTTACCCTTAGAGCTCTGCTTGTATTTTAGGTAGTTCTCACATTATTAATTTTACAACACAGAAAGCCATGTGCCGTGCTGCAGAATTCTTGGGTACAGATATACTGAAGTGACTACATTTTTTGATTCTGATATTTTATATCAGAATGTGTATGTATTTTATTTTATATCACAGCGTTGGTGGTATAGTGGTGAACATAGCTGCCTTCCAAGCAGCTGACCCAGGTTCAATTCCTGGCCAACGCAGTCTTGCCTTTTGGTGTCTCTCTCGGGTCCATACTGGGACCAGTGCTCTTTATATCTTCATTAGTGGCATAGACAGGGGGATCAGGTGCACCTTTAGGACCTTGAAGTCCTGACCTGAACTCCCTATGCCTGCAATTCTTTATCTGTGATAAAATGGACAGCAATATGTCAGTGCCTTGTTTCTTACTTTTTCTAAGAAGCTGCCTGGGGTCCTTCCTCCTGTAATCCTGTTTGCCAATTGAATTATTATTTGCACCTTAAAGTTGGTCGAAGAACTTTACATGTTTCTGACACTGTTCTGGCACTGTCATGGAAGGCTAATAGGCCTATTAGATGTCCTGGGTTGCGCCATCCTTCTGCTGATGGGGGAAGCAAGGACGGGAGGAAAACAAAGGAATGGGCCATTATGTCGCCTCCCAAAGTGATAAACAGGTACCCACAGGTGTTTAGGTACTTGTTAGTGTCTTGCCCAAGTAAGGGTAAGCAAGCTCTGGTTCACCTAATATGGTCAGCTTTGCAAATGCCATTCTAACTGGTGAATCTCTGTGGCCAAAGGAGCCATTACACTCAAGCAAATAATATAAACTGAGCCAAGTTTCAAGCAGTAGAGCTGCTCTGTGCTGCCTCTGCCTCACTGCTCTGCTCTATGTTCTACTTTATGGACTGCTTGGCTTGAACACAGTGCTCTGCTCTGCCTCATGCTTCAGACCAGCTTAGCCCTAATATTTGGGCTTGAATGACCTGGAAACTTAAGTGCCTCAAGTTTCCCAGAAGAAGGCATTAAGTGCCTCACACTGTGGTGAGAATTGCCACCAACATTGTGCTCTTTGCACATCTGCAAGAGATCTTGCCTGCACCTCTGCAAACCTCTATGCCAAAAGGAACCAGAAACAGGTCAGAGGTTGTCTGCCTCTTTCTCAGCACCCTGCTAGAGTCAGGGAAGATCTGGAAGCCTCTCAACAGCTCTCAAGATGCCAAGCAGTTCCAGCACTACCACAAAAGAGCCAGGGACAAATTTTGAATTCTGCTACACTGCTGTGAGTAAAATAGAGTTTCCCTAGGGCTCCAGGCTGCCTATTTATAAGTGGGGCAGAGCCATTTTGTGGCTAAACTTTTCCAACGTTCTGGTTCTCCTAAATTAATTAATTGCCCATAAGCATCTTTGTGAAGATTTTCTCAATGGAATTAGAACCCAAATTTAACTAGTTTGTACATAGTCTGCGAGCGTGACTTTTTTGGAAATAAAACAACTACATATTTCATAATTCCTGCCTTGTTAATTGCCCACAATCAATTCAGGCACTGCTATAAATCCTACTGTAATATTGAGTCATTCCAGAAAGAGCACAGAAACTCAGTAGTTTCTCTCTGGGCACCTGCCTCCTTAAGGGATATCTTTACAGAAGACAGGCAGTGTTAACCGAGCTACATAACAGTGACTCCTCAGAGAGTCTGATAGGTTACTAGCACTGCATTGGTTTTGACTCATCCTTTTGTCTGTGTAAAGGTGAATGAAAGCAGTGTTTGGATTTTTGTTGAAATGTTTAAGTGGCCAGTGTCCTGCCTTGGAAAAGGGCCAGAGTAGACTTTTTGTGCCCATATCACTTTGTTGGTGACCTTTGTAGAGGAAAGTGACTTAGCTTACTCCACTGACAAGCTCTTTAGCAGCCTAACATCTGTGTACAGTCCTTAGAGCTGGCCAGCACAAACTGAGATCAAAGCTGGGCCCAACAGGAAAGTGTTGTGCAGAGTGTGAAGTAGACACAATGAATTCATCAGATTTCTTTTTGCCTTTTCAGTGAAAGTTTCCTGCTGATGTTTTAAGTCTGACATGGCTCAAGCATGTTCCTTACGGTCAGGGAACTGAGAGCATTGTGTTGATGTCCACTGGTGGGGAACTGAAGCAGTCAAAACCATGAGTTTATTGCAGTCACACAGGTCACAGGTCAACATTTTATGCATTTTAGTTCAGAATATTTTCTTGTGTACTTATGGCTGAACAGTTGCTCAGTAGGAAAGCTCCTGAACTTCTGAAAATGGACTGTGTTTTGTATTGCCATCCACTTCTATCTGCACTCCTCAGTCGGAACTCTTGATGTAATGCTTGTTGTCTGGAAATCTTTGGGTTTTACAGGCACTAACAGTTCAAAGGAATACGATCCTAGTGATAATAAATCATTCACACTCAGAGAAATGCCAGTTTTATTGAGGACAAAAATATTATTTTCAGGAAGCAACTGGCTTATAAACAAGTCTTTTTTATTTCTGATAAATAAAAGACCTGATCAAATACTTGATTAACATACTGTACTAGTTTTATGGCAGATGAATCTGCTCCATTCAAAAGTGATAGGGAAAATGATGTTTTTAGATGTAAAGACTTTGTTGCTATCTTTCCTCCTTTTAAAGACAGGATAAACATAGTTGGCCGTAGAACTGTACCTTCCAACTTATCAGCAACAGAAGTATTTCATATGCCACTCTTCCTTTTGATGGTACTACTAAAAATTGAAGCCAGGTCTTACCAGTTAAACATTTCATGCTTTTAATCCAGTTCAATATTTTAAAAAACCCCAAATCTTTGATAGCATCTATTTTCTAGAGCAGCTGTTAAACATCTCCAGATCTCCCATCAATGGCATGCCAAGCCCTTGTTCATTATCACCATGACCACATTCCTATTCTTAGCAAAGACTCTCCTTTGCAGAACAGCAGCCTACACTGCTGTGGCAGCAGTCCACTTACTAATTTACAGCTCCACCCACTAAATGCCATCGTGAATTATAAACTACCCAAGTAAACCATGTATTTTTAACAGCCTTAATTTTGTCATCGTGCCTGTTTAGAAAAGTCAAAGACTTTTTTTTTTTAAGTGCAGAAATGCTAAGTTGGCATTTCAGGTTATTCTCAGGACATTGGCTGTTCCTCCTCAGTAAGGTTTCCTTCTCCTGAAAAAAATCAGTACATCAGTATGCTGCAGAATACAAACTGCTTTGAACTACTGTTTCAGTCTCTATCTAGAGGGAAAAACCTTAAGAAATCTGTAGAAAGAGCCCAACCTGGGAACTTTCAAATCATTATGAAAATCCTTTGTGTAAAGGGTTAACCCCTCTTGGGGAGTGGTCTGAACCTGATCCCAGGTCCTCCTGACTCCTGGGGATGGTCTGAACCTGACCCCAGGTGCAGTGGCTAGCCCACTCCCATTTGCTGTCTTGAAGCCCTATAAAAACTAGAGGAAGTTCCTATTTCTCTCTGTCTCAGCTCTGCCTCACCAGTCAGCAGCATCCTGATTCCTGTTGCTTCTGCTTTGCCATGTGTCTCCAGCCAAACAGGTGGTGGGAGCATCCACCTCCATCCACTCTGGTTGTATATGTATTTTGTATTTTGTTTTCCCTTTCTTATATTTTTGTAACTCACCTAAAATACCTTTTATTTGTTGTTAATGTTTTTCTTTTAACTTCCAAATCAAACCAAGGCTATTCTTTGAGTGTTTTACCCCTTTTGACTCTCTACATCTAATTCCTTTCTTTCCAAAGTGGGGAGTGGTGAAGGCATCCTATGAATGTATTGTTCTGTTATGTTTTGGACTCCAGGAAGCTTAAACTAGAACCAATACACTTTGCTAGAGCACAAGCAAACTGTTCTGATTTTGTCCTAGGCTTTATTTTCAGTTTGTTTCTGAATTTCTTACCATGCAGTAGAGTATTAGACCACATAAAAAATGATAATGACATCAATATCTACATGCCACTGATAAGGTTGGTTTGTTCTGTTGGTGTGGGTTTTTCAAATGTGATTGTATTGTAGAAGGGATGACATTTGAGCTCAAGTGGAATCTGCTGTGGCAAATTTCACCCACAGTCTCCTACTCATTAATAGATGTTTAACACAAGAGACCCTTTTGGGACAGTCAATATTTCAAAAGCCAACTTTGTTTCTTACAGAAACTCCATGGCTTGCCATATTGGATAATAGGTTGATAATAAATAAATTATATGATGTAAAACATAAAATCCACATCGTACCTTTCTGACCCCTTGAGTATGGTTTTGTAGGGCAAGGATAATGGCTCTGGAAGAGGTTCAGCAGGATCAGAAGGTCCTGGAATCAGCAGAAGATAGCAACTCTGTACATTGCAGCCTGCTGTTAATAGGAAAAATCAAGGGAGAGGAGAGTGCCATTAATTAACGTGAAATTATATGCTTGCATTTCTCTGGAATTAAGTGTAAGCTGAATGATCTTGTTTATACTGCAAGGATTTTAACTCTAAATATATTTTTTAAATTCCAATTTCTTTCAATTTCAAGTAAATATCTTTTTTAAACTCATGTTTTACTCAGGTTTATAGTTTAGGGTAAATTTCATGTGGATGTTTCTAAAGTTACATAATATTTCTCTATAGAGAAAAATAAAATTCAGGTTCTATAAATGGAGAGTTCAGATATTGTTCTGACATTTACTGATGGCATTCCAACCCTTAGTAACTTGATGTAGTTATTCTCAAGCAGCTACGTGTTTTATGAAGCATTTATGACTCAAAAATAGAATTTTAAATACCTCTTGGCATGCTTGTATTTCATGGGACATTTCCCTGGACAGAGTCATTCAGAGCAGCTTGCTGATTTCTCTTTCACTGTGCTCATAGAATAAGGGAAGGGAAATGTGGTTGTCTTCTAATGACATATTTCTAGTAGTAGACCTATCATCCCAAGATCTGAAACAAAGCTCCCTAGAGTGAAATAAATTCCAGTAACAGGAAAAAACCCTCCATGCTGTTGTTTTGTGGAAGGTATCCTTTGAATCCTGCTAGATATTGCTTGTTTATAGCGTTCTTGGCATGGTTCCACTCCCAAACTTTGTGTGCTTAAGCAGTACTCTGATCTGCTGGGGGTGCTGGGAACAGTAGTCTCCACTGCAGTTCCTGTTTTTTTCTGAGATACCACTTGCTAGGATTCAGCTCTTCTGGATTCAGTTGCTAAGGTAAATGTCTGGAAACAGAATGACTTTTATGATTTACATACAGTAAGTTTTGTTTCTTTCTAGGAGTGTAATCATTTCTCAGTTGTTGATATCATATCTGGATTTGAATGGAGAACATAAAGAATTTTGCTGCTATCTCCTTGCTATATTTAATGAACTAAAATTCTGTATTAAAATAGGAACTTTGCTCCACCCATCCAGTTCTGCTGCCTTTGGAGCACTTTCCACTATATTAATGGAAAAATAGAGTCTCTTCCTGGAAAGGTGTGTTTTATGAAGGTGCTTTATTTGAACAGTCAAAGCGTGAAAAACTTCAAATGCCCAAGGACTCTGTTTTTCCTAAGCCCTCTAAGCATCCTTTTCTCATTGTGCCTTTTGGCAAACTCACCTTACACTTGATCTAACCACTCTCTACAGTTTCTAAAAGGACATCTTGATGATTTGGTTTGAACAATATAGAAAAACTTTTGTTGGTTTGAGCTAATTGGAGAATTTGAGTGAGAAATTAGACTGTTGGCTGAGAGAGAGTTAAACACATTGTGTCACTTCACAGAATTTCACTGAGAAGAAAAAACAAAATTGTTTTAAGAGATGTTCTCAAAACAATGAGATAGGCAGAGGGTTGTTTTTTTTTTTTTTTGCTGTGATCTTCGGCTTATCTGCAGCATCAACAGGTGGTGAGATAAAGCTGGGGAAGGGGGGAAAGGTGGTAGGGGGGAGTTTGGTTACCCTCTCTTGGGAATTTTGGTCTCTGGGAGGGGTGTGGTGTGTGTATTACCTTTTTTATTGTATATTTCTGTAAATATCTGTTATATCTTGTAAATATTTGCTTGTATATTTGCATTTCTGTAAATATAAAGCTTCATTTATAAAGCTCCCAGTGTCCTGAGTCTTAGCCGGGGTTTATAAAAGGTGGGGTGGGCAGGTAACTGCTTAACCCACTACACATGACTTCCTTCTTTCAAGCTTTTTTCCAGGCAGGAACAAACACATTTTCTAAAGCCTGCTTTGGAATTCAGATCAGAGTTCTGTTACAAATACCTTTGCACACATTAGAGTTTAGTGCCTGGGGTTTTTATTCACTGCAGCTGCAAGACGCCAAGAGAAGATGTGACTTAGCCCCAAAATTTGTTGTACATTTCCATTTCGTCTTTGCTTTACATCTTGCTATTTACATTAGCTGTGGGAGTTTCAGAAACTCTGGAGAATGTACATCCTAGGGATTATGCGATTCTACAGTGAACACTTTGTTTTGAATAGCCATTTCACTTTTTCTCACAAATGGCACATTTCAGTGACAGCTGCAATTGGGCCAATCAAGTACAGGAAACAAGACAATCAAGCCAGTGGGAACTCAGTAATTATCCTATAGTGGGTTTTTGTTTTGTGGTTTGGTCTTTCTTGTTGCCCAAATCTGGCTGTAACAGCAACTGCCCTCCTTAATAAATTCTCTAGAAATCTCCTTACTTATTCAACACCATTCTAAATTTGCTGGGTTTCCCTCTTTTTTTTTTTNACTTATTCAACACCATTCTAAATTTGCTGGGTTTCCCTTTTTTTTTTTTTTTTTTTTTTTAGCAAAACCTTATGTTTAAAGAAATCTTACAGTTACTAGATTCACAGTATCATTTACTCAAATAGGGATAAAATGTATTTTACTGTAGCTATTGCTGCCTTGGTAAGTATTTGCTTATAGTAGTGAATTGTATACTTCATTTTGTGTGTCAGACTTTGGTTCCCAAAGTAAGAAGAGATACATCTTAGAACTGTAGACATGGATTAATTCTGTAAGGGTATATCCAAGGTTGACAGATTTGATTTCAGATTTTGATGATTTATCATCTGCTTTGATCTGGGATGATATAAATTTAGTGCTTACAAAAGGAGATTGTAATGGAGACCCATATACACTTGCAACGTTTTGTTAAAGAATATATGGGTTACAGAAATCCTTCCAGGATGAATGCCCAAGCAGTTTGTTTTGGATGGGTGGCTAGACATGGGATGGGTAGTTTTAGGTACAGTGTCTGACTGCACTGCCAAGTTGCTGTAAGAAGGAGATTATTTCTTATCTGATAGATGAGGCCTCTGGTGGGGCATGTGAGATGTGATCAGACTTCCTGAATTATCTTACCATTGTATGTATTTGGTTAGCCATTCAGAAGCTTATGTTCTTGAATTTAAAAATCTGGAGTTCATTAGCCTTCCTTAATGTTTATCACACTGGAATGGATTAATCATCCTTTGAACTAGATTGTTTCCATACTGATACATCACTCAAGATTAGCTTAGATTTATTAAAATTTTATTAACTAAAAGTCCATAGGCCATTAATAAAGGCTCTCTGTCATCACCAGTCTCAGACATTTCCGTCAAAGAAGTAAACTCTTCTCAGTGAACTGCTCTGTTTTTATTCTACTTCTTCAGTGGCTTTAGATGGCTTTCTGTTTGCTCATGGAAGGTGCTCCTGGCCACGACTAGCAGAGAATATACTTGAAGTGCTCAGAGATGAAAGCACACATGGTGGCATTCACTTGTATGAGAAATGTATGGACATGTTAACATATTTCAGACATGTACACAAATATTAAGAAAAAAAAAAAGGTGTTGTGAGCAAAGTGTGAGTGTCTATACTTGTGGCTGCAGCTATTGTGCCCTCATTTCAAACTATGCTCATTTTGTCTGCCTTACCTGTTATTGCCAGCTAAATGAAACAATACGCCCATGCAGAGGTATCTTAGAATGCTTGGCTTTGTTCCTCTACCTTGCTTCCCTTCCTCCTTTAAAAATAATGTTTGCACAGAACTTCATGGGAAGAGAAATTCAGATTTGTGAACATCAGTATTTTTTAATTGGAGTTTGTGTGCAACTCTTCCCATGCTTCCTCAGACATGCTGCTGTTCTTAGTTGAGAATAAACAAAGACAAAAAGGTTTAATTTGCACAATGTATTACATTAAATGAAGCCACTGCTATACTCAGTCTCTGCCTAACTCACTTTTTTATATTCTAACAGTATCTGATGGAATCAATGGCCAGTATTTTAATAGAACAGAATAAGCCAGGTTGGAAGAGACCTCCAAAATCATCCAGTCCAACCTATCACCCAGCTCTAGCCAATGGCACTAAGTGTTCCATCCAGGCTTTTCTTGAACACCTCCAGGGATGGAGACTCCGCCACCTCTCTGGGCAGCCCATTCCAATGGCAAATTATTCTCTCTGTGAAGAACTTCTTCCTAATATCCAGCCTATACCTTCCCCAGCACAACTTGAGACTGTGTCCCCTCGTTCTCTTGCTGGTTGCCTGGCAGAAGAGACCAACCCCCACCTAGCTACGACCTCCGTTTAGATAGTTGCTGAGAGCAATGAGCTCACCCCTGAGCCTCCTCCTCTCCAGGCTAAACACCCCCAGCTCTCTCAGCCTCTCCTCATAAGTCTTGTGCTCCAGGCCACTCACCAGCTTTTTCTCCCTTCTCTGGACATGTTCCAGTACTTCAATATTTCTCTTGAATTGAGAGGACCAGAACTGGACACAGTACTCAAGATGTGGCCTGACCAGTGCCAAGTCCAGGGGAAAGATAACTTCTCTTGTCCTGCTGGCCACACTGTTCCTGATACAGGCCAGGATGCCATTGCATCTCTATAGAAGTTTTGTGAGTGACATCAGCACGGCCAGGACTTTGTCCAATACTTTTCTACTTACTGTGGGTTCAGTAAAAGTCTATAGGTGGTTTCTGAAGCTGGAATTTTTGTTTTGTTGAGAACTGTGGATTGATTCAGCCTGTCCACAAACAAGTGCAGCACCTTTTATCCCGGTATGGGGTGACAAACACCCTAGAATTGGTCCAATCCCTGGGCTCTCTCCTCCCCCTACCGTCCAAGGTCCAGCAGGGGTTGAGGGGTGGGGGCACCCCACCTAGCCCCAGGAGTCAGGGGTACCTCGGGCGGCACGCAGGCATGGAGCTTTTTGAATCGATTGGCCAGCTGAAGAATGCTGAGTGCCTGTTGGTCAGTCTCACACGCTCCCCTTGGGTATTTAAGGGGGGTTACAGCGACCGTTAGTGCTCTTTCTTCCGCTCTTCCTCACTCTCCTCGCCCATCGTCATCTCCCGCAGTGGCTGTGAAGAGCCCAGCCACGTGCACAGCAGCAGGCAGCGAAGCATAGCAACGGGGACAGAGAAGCGGCAAGGCTGACCCCCTTCTCGGTCTCTCTCTCCCTATTTCGGGCTAAAGTCGGTTTTCCCTTCCCCCCCCCCCCCCCACTCGGGTCCGGGAAGGAGTGTGTTTTCCCCCCTCACGTCCCGCGGTATTTTTGTAGGCGTGGTCGGGCTATATTTGTATGTAGCCTCTCTGTTTCCAGAGTTCTGATTGTTAAAGTGTTGCACATGGCATNACGTGCACAGCAGCAGGCAGCGAAGCATAGCAACGGGGACAGAGAAGCGGCAAGGCTGACCCCCTTCTCGGTCTCTCTCTCCCTATTTCGGGCTAAAGTCGGTTTTCCCTTCCCCCCCCACCCCCGACTCGGGTCCGGGAAGGAGTGTGTTTTCCCCCCTCACGTCCCGCGGTATTTTTGTAGGCGTGGTCGGGCTATATTTGTATGTAGCCTCTCTGTTTCCAGAGTTCTGATTGTTAAAGTGTTGCACATGGCATTTGAGCAACACGTGCGTTTGTTTCTGCCGACCAGAACCCAAAAGAATCTCGGGGGGGGGAGGGGACACGGGACGACGACACACGGGACACTGGGACCCCCTCGTTCCACGGGATATCGAGCCTAATTAAGTTTATCCCGTTACACCTTTTTAGTCACTGATCCTATTCCAGATCCTAGTCTAGCTCACTTGTGAACTTCTGTATTAAATAGGGAGCCTGCCGCATGAAAGCAACTTCCATGTGCTAAGCCACTTAAATGTGTTGAATGTGTGGAATTATTTTACCCATCATAATTCGATGTTTTAATTTGTCAGTTCCAGTGACATTGCACCCCAAATCACATTTCTTAAATATGCCTCTAATGATGTAAAGTCATAAGGTAAGGCACCTGGTAACCATCTGACACTTGATATTAATTCTAGAGTTCTTAGTATTCCACTGTATAAAACTCAGTGTTTCCATTTTCATAGTTCATGTACATATGTGCTGGCAAATTAAAAAAAAGAAAAGAAAAAAACAGAACCGTGTTTGGGCTGCATACCTGCCTGTGGTGAATTGACTGTGGCTACATTTCTGGAACTAGAAGTAACAGAGAGTGTTCATGTGAGTGCCTCTCAGAAGAACATATTGTTGACAGCTGTTTCATTTTCTAAGCACTTAAACATTAAAAGAAGCTATATTTAGAGTCCTTTAAATAAATAATCAGGGGATTGGTAGTTCTTAACATAACCTTCAACTCTGCAAAACCAAATGATAAATTTGGGTTGAATCTTTGGAACATTTGCTCGAGAATAAAGATGTTGAATAGCTTTTCAATTATAGTGACATCATTAGCTGAAAGCCTTCTTCTTAATAATTGTATCAAATCTTACAAACAAAAGGAGGTAATGATAGGAGAAGGCTTCAAGAAGACCTTATAGTAGCCTTCCAGTATCTGAAAGGGGTCTACAGGAAGGCTGGGGAGGGACTGTTCACAAGGTCTTGTAATGGCAGGATGAGGAGTAGTGGGTTTAAACTGGATTTAACTGGGATGTTAGGAAGAAGTTCTTCACAGGGAGGGTGGTGAGATACTGGCACAGGTTGCCCAGGGAGGTTGTGGCTTCTCCCTCCCTGGAGGTGTTCAAGGCCAGGCTGGATGAGGTCTTGAGCAACCTGTTCTACTGGAAGGTGTCCCTGCCTATAGCAAGGGGTTGGAACTGGATGATCTTTGAGGTCCCTTCCAACCTAAACCATTCTATGATTCTGTGATTTAAATTTTGAAAATTAGATCAAAATTCTACTCCCATCAAACAGTAAAACTTTATATAAAACAGCCAGGAAATCCCAGGCCAATATCCTGGAATACATTACCTTTTAATCGTTCTACTTTACTCTTCCCAAATACTCACTGTATACCAGACTCCTCATTTCCCCTTATTGGCTTTGAGAAGTTCTATTTTTGATATGTTGGACAAGGAAACTCTTGTAAAGTTGTGCTTGCAAGTGAACAGGCCCTACTTTTAGCAGAATTCCATCTAGTGCATCCTTTGATGTTGGCTGCTGAGGCACATGCCATCTCCTGTGTCTTTATGAGCAGTGCATGACTGCTAGTAAAGTCAATAACTGGAAAAAAAATTGTGCTACAGTAGCGCAAAAAGAAGAAAAGAAAAACCTGCAGTTTCCCACTCATCAGACTACTGAAGTAAGTCCTGCTGGTGAGTGGCAGGAGTATGCCTGAGCTCTCACTGTTATAAATTTGTTCCACAAATTATGTGAGTCCGAGCCAATCAGAATTTAAGTGTTTATTAGCAAGCGACAACAAGCAAACAGCGCTGGGCACCCGAGGAGCTTCCTGCTCTACCAAGGGGCCGCACCCTGAAAAAACAACAGGTACCTTTTATTTGCTATCCTAATACATATTCATAGAATCATAGAATGGTTTAGGCTGGAAGAGACCTCAAAGATCATCCAGTTCCAACCCCCTGCCATAGGCAGGGACACCTCCCACTAGAACAGGTTGCTCAAGGCCTCATCCAACCTGGCCTTGAATACCTCCAGAGAGGGAGCA
>VWZI01022476.1:480079-501769 GCA_013396835.1 Psilopogon haemacephalus | reverse complement strand
GCAACAAAGCTGGGGAATGGTCTGGGAAAGAGGTCTTATGAGCAGCAGCTGAAGGAACTGCAATTGTTTGGTCTGGAGGAGACTGAGGGGAGACCTCATTGCTGTCTACAACTACCTAAAAGGAGGTTGTAGTGAGGTGGGGGTCAGTCTCTTCTGCCTGATATTGAGTAATAGATGGCCTCAAGTTGCATCAGGCAAGATTTAGATTAGATATTGGGAAACATTTCTTTACTGAAAGGTGGTCAAGCATAGGATTAGGCAGTCCAGGGAGGTGATGAATCTCCATCCCTGGAGGTGTTAAAAATAATGTGTGGACATGGCACATCAAGGTATGGTTTAGTGGCCATGGTGGTGTCAGGTCAACTGTTAGATTCAATTATCTTAGAAGCCTTTTCCAAACAAAGCAATTCTATGTTCCTAAAACATTAACTAGTAGAAAGAGGCACTAGAATTGCACCTCTGTCATTGAAGGAAAAACTTTTTCTCAGGCACAAAAAGGATATTGAACTATTTGCTGTCACAGAAAAGAAATGTTAATCAGCAATGCAAGAAAAGCAGCTCTTTGGTCAACCAGACATTTCAGGCACTTCTCTGTGCCTTTGTTAATGATTTTCCACTGTATGCTGGAACATCAACAGTTAGTCCCTTCAAGGTGGATAGGAGAAACGTAAAAAACTTTCTGTGGTGTCAGTTTCAGTCTTTCACTTCAGATTCTTTATCACAGTTTGTGCTCACTAATTTACTACTGCTGCTGCAATCTCAGTAGGATTAATAACACATGCTTATATTTACTGAGATACTCACTCCTGAGTGTCCTAGGCTATCATCTGGAAACAGTCTCCAAAGGAGCTTTTCTCCCGAGATGAATCCAGAAGGTCATTGGAAGACCAAGTTTAATGTTCTGTATTCCATGTGTGTTCCAGCCTCCTCAGATTAGGTTTCAGCAAATCAGGCTCATCGGCTGCAACTTTTCTCCACTGCCAGAGGCCAGACAAAAAATTCAAGGGACATGTTTATCAGTTATGAATTGCCACAGAAGGATGATCCCAGCTGTAATGAGAGGGTATGTCATGGGGCAAGGCACAGAGCTAGAAAGTTCTTTGTGTTCTCTGTGTAATAGAAACTGGTTTGTGGGGAAAACTGTAAATAAGAGAACATGTGGCACAAATTATACCATAAGCGCTAAACAAATCTCAAATTGTAAACACCCTTTTGGGTTAGACCTTCTTAGCAACCCTCTGCTGTCTGACATAAACTGATGGCTCCAGTAAATGTTGTTTCACTAAAGGAGTTTATTTGGTTTAGAAGTTTTATGTAAGATAGGTGACCCGGTTGCTGTGAGAGACTTCTAGGAGGTGGCACTACTTGCTTGTCCCTCCTTGTAGGAGGGATGACCAGTGTGGTTTCCAAGTAAACAGGTGGTTGTGTGGCAGTAAGAGATGCCTCAGATCCAGCTCTGCTGGAAATAGTCAGTGGGAGCTTGCCTTCAAGATGGAGCTGCATCTGTGATTCAGCTATGACTTTCTACAGACAGGGATTATGTCCTCCTGTGCAGAGAAACCTTTCTCAAAATCTCTCAAGCTGTTGCCAATTAACTGCAAATCTTATTCCTAACATATGTGGAGTTCCCAGCTGGACTTACTCAAATAAAGGCACTGTTACTGACTGGAATGATGTAATTTTATGTTTGGAACCCGTTTTTTCTTCACTAACTATTATTTATTGTGAATAAAAATCTCATGCGTGCCACAATACCTCTGTATAACATTCCGAAAACAAAAGACAAGATCTCTTGACAAAAAACTTTACAGCCGAAAGAATCCCTTAAGCGTTTTGTAAGCTGTAAAGGTAAATAGATTTTTTAAAAAAATATTTCTGAGGTGGAAAATAAGACTTTAAAAAAATATTTCTGAGGGGGAAAATAAGACTTTAAAAAAAAAAAAAGGTTAAAAAAAAAAAAAGTCCTAAAATCTTCAGGTACTTACAATCATGGTTCTTCAAGGAGACATTAAAACCTATAAATGTGCTGAGTCCTCTGATACAGAACACAAAGTCAATTTAGTTGGACAGGTAATAACTAAGTAAAAAGAATGGTAAGACAATGATGAAACAAGTAAAAATGAATAATCACCGACAGCAGAATGATGTATGAAATGATCATGAACATCATGCCAGTGCAAGGCTCTGACCTGTTCTTCACTTTGGTTAAAATGTTCGTATTGCTTCTGTCTTCCATACTGGGCTTTTAACACTTCACTCTTGCTTTAGTTCTAGGAAACTGCTTCCCAAAGGCTACAGCTTGCAGTGAAATACCTCTGGGCTATTATGCTTAGGACAGACAAGTCCTAGATGGTGAAATGTGAAGAGAGAAATCCACTCATAATGAGGTCTGGACACAGAGCTGCTTCCCCAGGGATCTGTGCTTTCCCAGGGAGCCATTGTGCTGGTACCAGCCGCTGCAAAAACATCCTCAGAAGCAACTGGAAATGTAAAAGCAGGCTCTGACATGGCTTTGCATAGACTGACAGGAGTTCATCCTCTCTCATGCACATCTGGTGTGTATTTATGTGCTGTAGACTGTGGAAAAGTAAAAGCTAAACACATGGGCTTAAGTCATTTCACCTAAAGAGGTGAAAAGTGGGTGTTTGGATATTATCAGGTCTGTAGCTGGCAGTCACATACACACTGTGTAAATCTCCCTGCACCAGAAGCACCTGGCATGAAAGGGGATCCTCTGAGAGCAGCCAGTAAAGTCCAGCAAATACTCATGCATAGTCAATGCCATCAGACCCTGGGGGTGGGTGGTGCAAGCAGGAAGGCTTGCAGAGATACATGACATGTCCCCAGAGAAGATAGCCACACCTCAGCATTAAATACTCTCATGCTCTTTCAATGCATAAATGCAAAATGATCCAGGAAAAAAGCTTCTTCTGTACAGCACAGGTTTCAGGTTTTACTGACGATGGCACAGTGGCCTGTCAGTAAAGGCATCTCCTCAGAAAATTATGTTTTAAGTAACAATGGCACCTTTAGTGAGACAAACCTGAGTTATCAACCAGTTGGTCTATTTTGGCCCCAGACTCTCCTTAGCTAAGTAAACCTGGCACTGGAGGACATACAGCAGGACCTTTTTTTTTTGCTGCCATTCAGTGCAATGAAGTGTAGTCCATTCAGAAGAAGCACAGGATTGCTGCAGGTCCCAGAAAGGCATCAGAACCAAAACATACATCATACTGGAAGACACTGTGGTGATGTCCACTATCAGCTGTAGTTCTGAACCTACTTTGAAACTTGCCATTTACAATGACCCACATTCAGCACTGCTGTAGGGTGCATTTGTGCTATGGACTGAAACACAGCTGAACCTGCTTACACCATTGCATTTATCCATCTCTCTAAATACTTGCCCTATTAGTGTTTGTCTATTTTAATTTAAGAGGTACTTACAGGCAGATGGTTTTATCTCATAAATCACTTCAGTGTGGAAATGTCTATACTTCATGCAGAAGTGAAGTTTGTGCTGCCTTTTCTTGCTTATTCATACTAACTGGAATGTGTATGCAAAATTCCTTTCCCCTAACAGCTACAATAAATGGCTCTGGGCATTTGAACCCCTTCCAGCTTAATTTATAATTTCAAAGAAATGTTTAAACGTCCAAACATATATATATATATATATATATATACACACATATATATAGGTATACGTGTGTGTGTATATATATATATATATATATATAAACTTGGGCAAGGGTGAAAGTTTTAGCCCCCACATTAGCAGTTTTTGAAGGTGCTATGGATTTGAAGAGGTAGAACTGTCTTTCACCACCTCTTTGCATGTGGGCTGCTGTTCAATAAATCAGGAAAATGTAAACAACACAGATATGAATAAGACATAAAACACAGACTGATGATTAAGTACATTATAGCACTCTATATGAGGGCCAGCTTCAGCCTTTGCTAAAGCTCCAGCTGAGATGCATTGTTTCTAATTACCGTGATCAGTTCCAAACAATCAGCTCATTTCCCTATATACCCCCCCAGGCCTAAGGCAGCCCTTTTCAGTGCTAGGGGAAGGCTGCTGAGATGATGCCCTGCAGAACTGCTGCTCTTCAGCTGGGTTAATGCTGGCCCTGGGCAGCTATTTTGGGTGTTTCTATAAGAAGCAATGTGTAAGTAAAGCTGCTCTTACTTGCGGGTGGAGTGTCATGCCTAGTAGGGTCAGCATGCTTTAATGAAGCTGATTGACTCTTTGTGAGAAGATGTTTGGATTTTTTTTTTGTTGTTGTTTTGTGAAGAAATGGATGTGGCTTGTCCTGCAGTTTCTGATGCTGGCTGAATGCAGTAGTTATGTAGATCTTGCATATGGATGGGGGGTTTGAGTCCCTATTTGGCTCCTTTCTGCTATTTCATTTCTCTGTTGTGATGCTCACTATGAAAGCCTAGGCACCCATTCTCAGTGATCTGCCACTGTATGTGACTACAGCTGTGATCACCTGCATGAATATTGCAAACTGTCCATAGGCTTGTTGTTGCAGATGTGTGCTTGGATCTTTTTACTGTTCTTTCTCTCTTGCAGCCTTGGTGTAGCATAAGGGAAGAAAACCAGAATTATGACTTTGTTGTAAAACTTTGGAAAACATCTGTTAAGAGTGGAACACTTATATCATGTGCTGTGTCACTGCTGCTGTGATGCCCTGTTTATTTTCCTTTGCAGAATACTTGTGAAAGGAAATCCAAATATAAACTTTGGTTTCTATAGCTAGTGAAAAGTACAAATAAAGTAAAAATTTTAAAGTCCCATTGTTAAAACACTGTGCACAGTGTTCTTTCCAAAACCTTTCTGCTAACCAGCTTGCTACACAGCAAATGACTGTTAGATGAAAAGGAAGAACTTTTTCTGCCCATCCTGGAAGTGAGTAGCTTTGGACCTTCGATTCTACCACTGAAATAAATTATGCTACACCACAGAGTTGAAGTTCTGCATTATAACAAAATCACTGTTTTTCTCTCAACTGCAGGAAACAAAACAATGGTGACTTTACCTTGTCCTCCTTTTAAAGTCAACAAGAAGCTATATTATAGGAAAGCATTCCCAATGTTTTGGCATGACTGCTATATTACTTGTGTTCTCTGAGGGTATAATTTTGGTAACACAGGAAAGAAGTGTGATCTTTGGAGGGAGAGGAGCTCTAAGGGAAGGGGAGCAATCTTAAATGTTGTGTTTTGGTGAAAGGAGGCTTTGTCCTGCGTAACAACTTGCATCATGAAAAGATCCCTTGAAGATGGCAGTTTTTAATAAGTAATGCATACACATTCACTGTACTTCCCACAAAGGCCTCCAAATATGTTTCTCTCCCCTGCAATAGAGGATCGAGTAGGACTGACCTGATGTTACCTGTCCTGGGTGTAGGGAGAAATGAACTAATGGGTGGGGTTTTAGCACTTCTCTGTGCCACCCCCTGTGTCAGGCAGCAGCAGTCTGGGCAAGGATGCAGCTGTGCCTTTGGACTATGAAGGCTCAAGTTAAGCACAGGGCGAGTTGCAAAGCCTCAGGCATGTGCTGGGGCAGCCTCGGGCATGGGAATGTTATAGGTGGCAGAAGGTGGCCCTTGCAGCACAGGAGCAGGCATGAGTCACTGTGGGTTCATCTCCTGCTCCCTGTCAGGCTTTTCAGACAGAAACCCTTGACCATCTCATCCACATGCAAAAGATGTTTCATTCTATTCTCTGACCCTTACCAAGTGTACCTTTGTGTGCTGGTTTGAAATAATTGGAGGATTTGAATGAGAATTAGACTATAGGCTGGGAAAGGAAAACACTGATGATGCTACTTCGCATATAGCTTTACTGAGAAAGAAAAAAAAATGTTTAAGAGTTGTAACTCAAATATAGATAAGTCAGACGGTTTCAGACTGCTTCAGGCTGTGGCTCTTGCATGGCTCTTTCTCCCTGCCTTGTAGCTTAATCTGAATAATTTCACTAACTTCTTTCTTGCTGCTAATTCTCCTAGCTGATCTACCTTTGCCTATCTGCTGCATAAAATGGTGAGATAAGATTGGGGAAGGTGGTAGGGGTGGTTAGAAACCCCTCTTAGGGATTTTGATCTCTGGGAGGGGTGTGGCATTTCTGTATTACCTTTTTACTGTATATATCTGTAAATATCTGTTATACATTGTAAATATCTGCTTGTATATAGCTGTAAATATAAAGCTTAATTCCTTAACTTCCAGCTGACTGAGTCCTAGCCTGGGTTATTTCAAAGCGTGGGGGGGTGGGTACCTGCTGAACCACCACACTTTGTGAAGGCAGGCTCTGGGCAAGGACAAGGGGAATGCTGGAAGGGGGGAAGAATATGTGGCTTTTGTGAAAGGGTCCACAGCAGGTGCAAGGCCATGGCTTGATGCATGGGCAGACATGCTGTGTCCCCTCCTTCTTTCCTTCTATAAATGTTGTTCTCCTTGATTAGCAGTCTGTTTCGCCACTTCTGTTTCAATGACCTAACTTAAAGCAGGCTACAAATTTGCATCCCTACAGCCAGCTCAATGTCCTTAATTATATGTGTCTTTATATGCCTAAGGAAAATTTCAGGTTTGAATATGAATGGAGGGAGGAAAGGTTTCTAAATTTGTAGGGCTATGCATTTTTTCCCTGTAGTATTTCCTGTGAAGACATCTGGGGCTGATTCTTACTTATGGTACAGCTGCTTTATGTGGAAGGCAGTATAAAGCATAAATAGTGATGTGTCCTGCTAAAGCAATGCTGGGGGACTGGTGGAAATGGGAAGCCCATCAGAGTCCTGGTGTTCAAGTGCAATTGCCTTGTTCTGAGACACGGTCATTGGAATTACTTCTTCCTCTGTTTGTGGTCTGCTTAGATAAAAGGTGTGTTTCTAACTGAAGGAACATATCCTGCTTATCCTGGTTTTGAGAGGGTGTAGTGGTTTAAGCAGTTACCTGCCCCCCCACCTTTTTATAAACCCTGGCTAGGACTCAGGACACTGAAAGTTGATAAATGAAGCTTTATATTTACAGCAATGCACAATATACAAGCAAAAATTTACAAGATATAACAGATGTTTACAGATATATACAATGAAAAGGTAATACAGACACCACACCCCTATCAGAGACCAAAATCCCCAAGAGAGGGGTGACCAACCACCCCTACGACCTTTCCCCCCTTCCCCAGTCTTATGTCACCACCTGTTGATGCTGCAGATAAGCTGAAGTAGATCGGTATGGGGGGTTAGTAATAGGAAAGTAGTTAGTAGAATTACTGCGAATTAGCTACCAAGACAAAGGGACAAATGAGACCATGCAGAGAGAAGCAGCCGCAGCCAGAGCGGTCAGAAACCATCTGATATCTAATGGTTTGGGTACAGCACTTTAAAAACAATTATTTTTTTCTTTCTCAGAAAACTCTGGTGAAGTGACACACTATGTTTACCTCTCTCAGCCAATAGTCTAATTTCTGACTCGAATTCTCCAATTATTTCAAACCAGCACAGAGGGGGATGCCTTGCTGTGAACTGTATTTGCTGTTCAGTGCTCATTGAAACCTTCATGTTGCACTTGGCCCTTTGAGCCGTCTTTGACCATGCAAAAAGCACCATAGTAACATGTGGCTTAGTCTTGTCTACTGCAAACCTTACCTCTTCATGTCCTTATCAAACATGGCATGTTTCGTAGGCTTGCTTTATAGTACCTGTAGAAACACTTCTTCCTTTCCTCCCCTCCCCCCAAATAATCTGTGCAAAAGTCACCAGCCAAAAACCTTGCTCTTTTCAGGATATCTGTAACATTTTCCCATTCCAATAAGCTTCCAACAAGAAAGTCAGAGTTCAACATCATCTAGGATGCAGAGGAAATATGATAAAGCTTGCACAGCTTTCTGCTTGCTTTTTATGCATCAACCACAGTCTTTTCCATTTCCTCCCCTAAAACAAGGCTGAAAAAGTCATCAAGAAGATGCATTCATTCATTTTCAAAAAAGACTGTTGCATTAGGAAATGAAATGGAAAAGTAATTTAAGCGAGGTACTTTCTGGTGTTTTTTTACTGTGTAATATTGTGAGATGGTTCCTCTGCTTTGTCACCAGTTCAACTTTGTCCAAGTCCTGAGCCAGACATCAATATTTAGTATGTTTTATAGATGTCAGCTGTTTTTTGTTGAATCATTTATTGCCCTTCTACTATGGACACAATATGCTAGCAAATGATGAAAAGTACCTGCTGGCTAAGCAAAAATACCAGATGCAAAGAATTCTTGTTTATTTACAAATGCATTTACAAATGCATTTTAAAGCATGACAATAATCTCTTTTTTTTCCCCATTAATGTCATTTGTTGGGCAAAGAAAAATTCCTGAATAAGTCTGTCTCATGCCTTGTTAGTAGATGAGCTGAGCAACAACAACACCACCCCGCCAAAACAAATAAACAAACAAAAAAAACCCCTAACCAGCAACAACAACAGCGAAAACCCAAACCAAACACAAAAGAAAAAGTTAGTGAAAAACAAATTTAAGTGAGGACAGAATGGATTGAGTGTGCAGCTGATTAACCTGTATTGATCTGGCATGACCTAGAGTTCCCTGTCCAAGTAGCCATCCTGCTGCTTCTGCCCTGTTTGTGTCAGCACAGCCTCCTGCTTTGGCCCTTCAGCCCTCTACCATCAAGACTAATGCTGTTGTAGCACCTATGTGTTTGACTCTGCTGCAATGGAGTTTGAAATTAGCAGTAAAAATACGTTTCAGCATAGCTGTTTGGTGGTTGCGTTGAACTACACGTGTTGGGGAAGATAATATGGCTCTTCAGGCAGAGGGTGCGCCATTGAATTTGAAAGAACTGCAATCCCGGTAGTGTTTTTAGGCTAACCTGTGTTGATGTCATGGCAATAGGTCTCACTTCTGCAGACTGGCACTGAAAACAAACTCCTAAATATGTTTTCCCCAAAGTAGCCTGTGATGCAGCAAGGTATGACAGGCTGTTCTGGTAGGGGACAAATTAGTTCAAACCCCTGCTCTCTCCTTCTCCTGTAGCAAGGTCTGGGGGTTGAGGATGTAAGCCATGGCACATGACCAAGTCAGGTACCAGGTGTCTTGTGCTGTCCCTCAAGTGTTAGTGTGGACACCTAGGAGCAGAACTTTGAACTCATTGGCCAAAACAATGGACGCTAATGCCTATTGGCCAGCTTTGCTCTTCAAAATAGCATATTTAAGGGCGTGGTTTAGAGCTGTTCTATCTCCTTTTCCTGCTGCTTTTCACCGGGACCAGAGTGGCCACATGTTTGCAGCATGCATTGCAGATTTGCACCAGTAGCAGCAAGGCAAACCTTTCTTTCCTCCTCACTCAGGACACTTTGTACCTATGGTGTCTGAGTAAAGGTGGGGTTAGAATTTCTCCTGTTATCAGGTTCCCTATTTACCATGTTCTGACTGTTTAAGCTGTTAAACATTTTGATTCTGTGTTTATTAATAACCCCTGTGTAATTGCCTCTTGTCGACCGAACATCCGGCAATTTTCCCTAAATTTTGCGTATTAATAAATTTTGAAAATAATATTAATAAAATTAGTAATAATTAATAACTGATTATTAATAATCACAACATAGGCTGATACCTCAAGATTTTCCATTTCCACTTTTATGTCAACTTGCTACAGTTCTGAATCTTTAAAGGCTCTTGTATTTTGGTTACTAGTGGTTTCTCCATTCTGTTTCCTACGTGCAGCTTTCACGTTCAGAGAGAGGAAGGTTCTGGTTCAGAGAGTGCAAGTAAGGAATGGCGAAATGTCTTCTCTGGTGAACCCGGGGCTCAGTCCAGAGGCTGCTGAGAATGAAGTCCCTCTGTCTTTGGATCTTCACATGAGGAAGCTGTAAAGCAGCCTTGACTGCAAGGTTCTGGAAGTAAAACTGCTCATCCTTCTTTCTCCCTGAGAAAGCAAACAACGCCACGTTCAGGGTGAGAAACTCTTTCTTCATAAAGAGATTGCTGTCCTAAATACATGTGGCCTTGCTAACTTAAGTGTTAGACATGTATCTTCTTTAGAATATGAAAGGGTTTAAAGCTGTTTCTTCAAAGCTATGGAGTCTATAAACTAACCTTTCAGAGATTCGGGGCAAATAATACTTCCGCGATTTTTCTTCACTTCGCATGACAGTTCTGCCAAAAAGGCTTGAAAGGTTATTCCAGTACGCAGTAACACCTACCAGTGGAATTAACTGTACTCTAAAGCAGTCACATGTAACTACAACATCTATGAAGTCTTGTCTTAGCACCTGAAAAATCAAAGCAGTATCTTCTCAGGAAACAGTTATATTTATAAAATCTCCAAGATCTTCCCAAAGAAGCTGTTTCAACAGTTATCACCTTCATGCCAGCTTTTTCCCCTCCATCATATCTTAAGATTTTTTTTTCTTCCTGGTCACAGACATACAAATATTTGACTGAAATTATCAGTTAATCTTCTTGCTCTGGAATCTGTTCAGGCTTAAATGGGTGGTGTGGCTGCCGATGATCTATGGGTAGCTATTGCTTCAGTCATGATGGCACAAAGAAATAAAGCAGTTAAGTCTCATTGATTTTTATTGAGATTAAATCCCAAATAAACCAGAAAATCCTTTATTCCCCTCAAGAGTACTTGCTGATTATTGTATTCGTTCCCCTCAAGAGTACTTGCTGATTATTGTAAATATTTGTGCATGAAACTGCAAAAAGAGCTGAGATGTCCCTGCAGAAAACAAGTTAAATTCTGTCTCTTTGAAAAGCAGACTGCAGACTGCAACTCCTTCCTTAAATATTTGTGTATGTGAAAGCAGTAGGCAGATTTTTGCAGGTAAGAGAAAAGAGGATGTATTTGCCCAATATAGAATCACAGAATCATAGAATGGTCTAGGTTGGAAGAGACCTCAAAGATCATCCAGTTCCAACCCCCCGCCACAGGCAGGGACACCTCCCACTAGATCAGGTAGATATTGTTAAACTTTAAGTAGAACTGGATAATGTGTTTCAGAGTAGCTACTTTTAAGGAGCTGGAGCTGCTAATAAATACCACTTGAAGTATTTTACATGCATTTTACATGCATCTTAGGATGCTGGAATGTATGCAGTGCCTTGGTCTGCAGCTCGTGTCTGAGCTGCTGCAGGTGGTTGTCCAAGGGTACCACCATAGTCAGGGGTCAGGCAATGAATGTGGGGACTGATGGATAGTAAGGGCATCATGTGGTACCTCTGGCTCCACACTACATCCAGGCTTTTCTCTGAGACATCAAAACTCACAAATTTCACTCTCTCACTGCTTCTCCTGATCTATTTTCCAGCAGATTTCTCTGGAGAGGCTGAAATGAGACAGCTTAAACTTGATCTTTCACCACTGAAACAAGGGATTCATGAATATATCGTGTTTAGGCAAAAAGGGTTTTGTATACACTCTTGTTGGAGAGGAGACTTGCTAAGTATGAGCTATATATCAAAGTTTCATTCCAGAGCATGGCTTGACTTGCTCTACTGAGAGACTAAAACCAATCCCCTACAACTTTTTTTGTGAGTGCTTATTTTCACCCCTTTACATATGAAGCAGTATCCAGACAACACCAGTTCTCTGGTGGAAAATTTTAACTAATTCTCTCTCACAGAGAATATTTCTCTCTCACAGTGAATTCCTTCCATAGCACATTCAGGATTAAACAGTTGCAAGCTAAAACAGAACTGAAAATATGAAGAGAGAGGCAGACCAAAATAAACCCCTGGTGTGAGATGTCATTGCATGTCATTGGGAAAGCAATTCAAGATCTTTATACAATTGACTAAAACATTTCCTGAGCTAAATTATGTTGTCAACAAACTGCATAAAAGTAATTTAACAAATGTCAGAACATCTTGGAGGGGTGGGGGTGGAGGGGAGGAAAAAAGCCCCATGTAAGTACAAGGACAGGATAAAATTATTGTATGATTGGTCATGAGAATCAGTGAACGGTGAGAGGTGTTTCTAATGCTTTGAAAGTATCTAGCACAGCTATAATCCATCTGGCTAAGATGATTTAAATATGCTGACTGGGGAGAAGGAGAAGAAAGATTTCTTTTCACCTAGCATGAAGGGGAAAAAAAACTTCTTTAAAAAGGTTATCATGATTCCTTTTGCATTAGCCATGGCACAATTCAACCTTTGACACTGTTGGGTTGAGTCTTAGTTCAATAGATTTTATTAAAATTTTGTATTAAATTACTGGAAATTATTTTCCCCTTTTAGTTTATATCTCTGCATGTACTGCTATAACTTAGTAGGTATTTAAGAAAGATGGGTATGTAACATATTTTAAGAATTGCCAGTGAGGGTGAGGAAAATATCCATAGTATTGGAGTATGAAAAAGATGAAGTCTGTTCTTGCATGTGACCAGGAGATAAAACACTGCTGTAGTTTGCCAAAGAAACCTTTCTTGATTATGCTGGAATATTTTAGGAGAAGCTGCCTATATACTTAAGTAGAACCACATAACTTCAAAACCAAAGTGCCACAGAAGATGCAGCTATATGAATTGCTGTTCAGATGTGCAGAATTGTTTGGTTCCCATGATTGCCTCTGTGCATGTTCTTGCCCTTACAGGGAGCAAAGAAAAACTCCGCTGTCAAAGATGCCAAAAGATTTGGCTTTACAGCTTTGCACAGCACAAACGGATGGGGAAAGAGCTGGAAGAGATGCAAGGACCCAAGCTCCAGGCAGGAGAAGTGAGACACAGAAGAATAAGGTTCCCAGTGATTCTTGGGACAAAGCCAGGAGGTGCAGTTTAATGAAGCGGGAAATTACATCCTATTAGTAGACTATTCCTGGTTTTGTTTTAAAATGAAGCAGGAATATTATCAGGGTGTAGTATGCAGCTGTTGTTGGAAATTCTTTCAGGTGGAAAAGAGCAAGCCCTGTACTGTAGAGTCCAGTATAGTGGTAGCAAAATCAATCCAAATAATTGAGAATAAGTTATCTTACAAAGCTAGTGCTGCTTGGGAGCACAGTCTCTTCAGAGAGGTATTACAGGACTAAAAGGAAGCCCAACACAATTTGAAATTCCATCATCCATTAAGTTTTTGCATTTACAACACTTGGAACAGGAAGACTCAGAAGGAATCTATCTTGTGTGAAGAAACTCCATGCTACAACACTCTGGTAGAGAGATGGAATACAGATGCAAGGCTGCAAAGGGCCAGTCTCTGATACTATTACTGTGGAGAGCAAATAGGGTGAAATAAAATCATAGGACTTGCATCCCATGGAGAACAACAGCATTACTGATAGTGTCTCCGATGTCAGTGACTCAGGAGAGAATGATGATACATCCAGTATCTATCTCCAGATGACAGATCTACCTCAAGCTCTGAATGTGCCCTTGAAAAGAAGTACATTGCTGAAAACAATGAATCTCAATGGTCGAAAAAGCCAGTGAATTTCCAAGATGATCACCATATGTTATAGCAGCTACCAGCACTTGCTCTGTTTTGCATGCATTTGATGCTCTGCTTAGAACTGAATGGTGCTGAGGACTGGAGGGTAACACACCCCCCTACTGTGTGTGCTTCCCTCTGCAAGCAGTTCTTGTGTCTGCAGCTGTGTGCTCCTGTTTGTTTCATGCATAGAAAAATTAAATGGCTTGAATGATATAATTATGAGGTATGTTTTTGTGCACCATATTCTTCTGGGATACAAGATGGGAGGATTAGTTAATCTTTTTGTAGTAGGTTAGAACTGGGTTGAGCTGGGGTTAATTCTCCTCTAATGCTGTGTTTTGCGGTGCTGCAGCTAAGCATTGATAAAGCAGCAGTGTTGTGACTACTGCTGGGCTGAGCACCCAGGCTGGGGGTTTTGGTTTTTTTTTTTTTTTCAACATCTCCCCGCCCCAAGATGCTAGGAGGATCCAGACTGGCCAAAGGGATATTCCATACCATATGACATCAACTCAGATATAAGAAGGAGGTAATAGGAGGAAGTTTGGGGAAGATTCGTCTATGGCGTCAGTCCTCCAACAGTAACCATCAAGCGTAGAGAGCTCTGCTTCCAAGACCAGAACATCATCCATCTGATGGGAAGTAGAGATTAATATCTCTCTCTGCTCTTGCTTCCATGTGGTATATTGCCTTTTGCTTTATTGTTATTACTAAAATTGCTTCTATTCTATAAGCAGCCTTTGTTATATTTTTCCCCTCTCCCCTACCCATTTAAGAGGGGGAGTGATAGAGTGGCTCTGGTGGGCATTCGGCCCCCCAGCTGGGGCAAAACCACCACAATTTTATACACAGCAAGAAAGGTGTGTATAGAATGTGCCAGTTCAGAGTTGCTGCTGTTCAGTGGACTGCAGTCAGAAACTGCTGCACGTTTACATGCAATTGTACCTATGTCACTGAAGAGTGAATCTTTAAAGGTTCCCTTGTGATGCATTACTTGCAAGAGGCAGAAGTATAATATAGTATTACCAAAGTAGACGATTCATCCTGATATGCTACTTAAAACACATCAAGGACATTAGCTACAGCTCAGCCAGAACCTCCCTGTCTGAAATAAACATTGATCTGATGGCATCCTCCATTAATTTTTAAAGCATAACAGCAGGAGTCAAAGAGGGCTGAGGTTTTGCACTGCAAACCAGCTGCTTACACAATGAGATATATTTTCAGCCCTTGTTCTTTTTCTAAATGTCCCCAGAAGCTGTATTTGCAATGGCAATGTTCTGAAGAATTCCAGGGAGTTTTAAGCTCTTCTTTGTGAATAATTCATTTTTCAGTAAACAGTCTGGAAAAACACCTCTTGACTTGAACGCTGTGCATAAGGTTACAGAAAGGTATTTTTAGGATCATGAGCTAAATTAGCATCTGGTTCAACTGATATTTTAGCTGTATTACAGGCATTTGGGCTGAATGAAACCCATTGGTTATTCTTTGCCCTCAGATTATGCAGTGTATGCATGTAGCATTCAACCTATCCCTAACATCTGTATAAACCTTGGATTTTCTGTCATCTGGCATACTTGTACGTTCTCCATGTTTTTTAATTACTTTGCTTACAAGTAAATTGCTCTGGATACAGCACAGTCTATTTATACACTTTGTAAACACTCTCTCTACCAAATGCTCTGTGGTATCATTTTCTTCAGTGTTTTTATGGAAGACTGTCAAATGAGGGAAGTAGCTGAACTTGGAGAGGCACAGGACAGAATGGAAAACAAATCTCCTAACATCAACAAGGAAGTGGTTCTTGGTGTTAGCAAGTATTTCTCTGATAACCTGTTAACATATTACTACAAATCTTTACATAATATAACTGCCTCCATGCAAAATGAAAATTTGCTTTTTACCTTGTCAGATTGCCAAGTGAAGTAATTTCAGTGCATAAAATCCTGCAGGACAGAATAAGTTGATTTGGTGCCACTGGGATTTTTCCTGCTTCTTGATGATGGTCTGACAGCAGCAATCAGCCTTTTAGTGCTCCTGTGGGCACCAGCATTTCCTCAAAGGCATCATTAGCATTATGAAGTGATCTTTTTTCTTAAAATAGATTTGTGTCTTCATCTCCGTGGATTAATGCTTTGTCCCCAGTACACATGTGTGACAAGGGCATGCTTGCTTGCCTGCTGTCAATACGTATCCTCTTCCAGCAAATAGTATGAAGACCAGAAGGAAGTTTTCTTTCCCCAAGTTTGCTAAACCAAAGGCCTTCAAAGTGTAGAAAAAGGCATTAAAAGAAGGCACAGAGTTTTTCTGGACTGTCAGGCATGTGTGGTATGCTCCCCTTACCTGTGACTAAGTTCCCAAAACACGGAGCTTTTCCACTGTGTATTTGACAGTTGTGAAATTCTGCAAAGACGAACTGGACCTGATAGAGGTGCTATTGGCAAAAATTAAGATTATGTTCCTGCAAAGAAATACATTACTGAAATATCCAGAGAGATTTGAGGAGAGGCTTTTGTCTTGGAAAACTCAATACTTTTAGATTGCCACAGCATCCTCAGGAGTCTGAGGACAAACATGGTGTTTTAGGGCCTATTAACACTCTGAATGAATTGTCCACATTTCAACAGGAAGGCTTTGTTTTATAATCAGCCTCCTACTGCCCCAGCTACTCCAGAGAACAAAGAAAAAGATCCCCCTGCAAAACCAAAACAAATGCACAAAGTGCTTCTCCTTCCCCTGCCCCTCTCCACCCCACCCCTGAGAAACCGAAACCAAACCCAAACCCTACCTAAAACCATTTGTAAAGAATATTAAGCATAGGGAAATACTTTTCTAATTATTTGAAAAAGAGCAGCTAGCTCACATGTGTTGGCTGACCAATTTAAAGCAAAGCTAAGCACCTGATAACCATAAATGTTAATATTTGTGTGCACATTCTAATGCTGTAAGTACTTTAGATGAAACAAAGTGATCCTCCAAGTATAAAGTGGAAGAAAAGCAAATTATAGATTTTTTTTTAAATGTGGTTTTATTTTCCTCTTATTTGTTTTAAAAATGTCTACATTTCTGTCTGCGAGAGCATCCATCTTAATCGTTTGGTTTCAGAAAATATTAAATGGCTCCAGTAGTTTCTGAAGTGAGGGAGCAAGTCTGTTCTTGTCCCTGTGTTTGAAAATGGACACCGAGGTAAGGTTTGGCATTTTTTTGCTTCAAAGACAATGGCTAAAATCTGGCAGTGCAGAAGATTGCTCTCATCAGACCCCACCTGGAGTACTGTGTGCAGTTCTGGAGCCCCCAGCACAAGCAGGACATGGAAGTGTTGGAGCCAGACCAGAGAAAGCCACCAAGATGATCAGAGGGCTGGAGCACCTCTGCTATGAGGGCAGGCTGAGAGTTGGGGCTTTTCAGCCTGGAGAAGAGAAGGCTTCCAGGAGACCTTATAGTAACCTTCCAGTATCTGAAGGGGGCCTACAGGAAGGCTGGGGAGGGACTGTTCACAAGGTCTTGTAATGACAGGATGAGGGGGAATGGGTTCAAATTGGTGGAGGGGAGATTTGCATGGGATGTTAGGAGGAAGTTCTTTACAGTGAGGGTGGCGAGACACTGGAACAGGTTGCCCAGGGAGGTTGTGGTTGCTCTCTCCCTGGATGTGTTCAAGGCCAGGCTGGATGAGGTCTTGAGCAACCTGATCTAGTGGAAGGTGTCCCTGCCTATGGCGGGGGGTTGGAACTGGGTAATCTTTGAGGTCTCTTCCAACCTAAACCATTCTATGATTCTATGATTGTAGTGCCAGCCTGATATCTCTTGCCTTGCTGTTCCAATTCATACAGGTGATGAGCCTTTCAAACAGCAGCAGTTAAGTCTTGTGCCCAGAAGAGACAATGCAGTTTTCACCTCTACACTTCCTGGTCCTGGAGCACAACACCCATTGATCTTTAGAGGACCTGGAACACAAGAAGAAGGTTGGAGGCCATTGAAAAATAATCCATGATTCTGTAACGACTGCAGTGCACAATGTGAGCTTGTAAACAAGAGCTAATACTGATGCTTTGACTACTTCCAGACTTCTCAATCTTGATGATGTTAATTCATTAAACTCTTAATTGTGTGTTTGGGTCAATGTGGTTCAATTAGTCATATTATCAGTTGTTCAACTTTTGGCCATGTTTAAGCCAACACTGGATAACTGAACAGCCATGGGGTTTTTATGACTCTCTGTAATAAGAATAATCCAGGAACATCTGGCTGAATGAAGTTGTCTGATCCAAGCAGAAAAAGAATTCTCATCTTTCATATGTATTCAGAATTGTTCTCTACTTTTTTTTTTTTTTTTTAACCAGTGTTTATAGGGGGGTTTTGTTCAGTTTTAGGTTTTTTTTGCATGACAAGAGAGAAGGGTTGCTCTGAAATAGTTCTGTGCCTGTTGAAAGACCTAGTCCTTACTTTCCTGCAGCAATAGTTCTCACCCATAAAGCTAATCAGGTTTAAATAAGTGAAGAACAGGATCAAAATTTCATCTCTAAAAATAAGGTGATGAAAACAGCCTATTAAAAATACTATGCTATATTGGTGGCACAGCTGTAAGGGATTTACAAAAATTAATTATATTACTATTGTAAAAATACCAGCATTGAAGTTAGTGCCAATGTATTTTGGTCTTGGATTCCACATATTCATCTGTCTGGTATTTTCAGAAAAAGCGATCTACTTACAGTCTCTTTCTCTATAGAAAAGTTTTCCCACTTGACCTCAAATCATCAATCTGGGAATTAAATGCTCACCATACAAAACTACAACGTTGTACTTGACAATAGTTTCCTTCATTGGGAGCTAAAGAGTACTGAAGAAGTCTGATGATGACTTACTAATGAAGGGAAATCAAACAAAAAAAAACCCCAACAAAAGCCCCACCCACCAAACAAAAGTAAAAAAAAAAATCAAAAGGGAAACAGTCCAATTTCCACTTTCTTTGATATTGTTAATACCTATTGACTCTAGAAACTCTTGTTTTATCACCATCATCAACAAATGTCAGGTTTATGTCGTTCCATTGTTCTCTGTGATTTAGGTATGCTTTGTGTTAAGAGATTCAGACCATTTGGAAGCCACTGGAAAGAGTTGGTGGGAAGTTGGAGGAAAATTTCTGACATATCAGAGCAATCATTTATTGTCAATGGCTGAAATAACTACACGAGGTTGGGTAAATTATTTAGTATTTTGTGACTGAATTTCTCTTTCCAGAGGTGGGGTTCATAAGTATTCATACTACTATAAGATTATTGATCTTTCAAAGTTTGGCCATGGAAAACGGAGTTCTTGTAGCTGCCTCAAACTGTGTTTTGCATCATTTTGAAGATCATAAACTGGAGTATCATGGAACTGTCTGTTTCTGTAAATGGGGAAAAAAATCTGAGAAGATTTTTAATGTGAGAACAAGTCTTCCTACTCCAAGGCAGAGGTTTAATGTGGTGTAAGACACTTAATATCAGTAGCTTCCTTCTCAGGTGAGGAAGTGGAGGACTGAGAATCCTACAAACTCCTCCTGCTGTTGCCAGACACTAATTTTGCAGAAGCAAGTCAAAACTATATTTTAGTTACTGCAGGAGGAATACCTGGGAATAGATGTTTCATGCTGCAGGGCAGCACTGTGAAAACTTGCACAGCTCCAGGGCTGGAAGCAGAGATGGTCAAGAAGAACTTTTCAAGACTAATGAGTTGCAGAATGAAGCATCTCCCATAGTTGTTGAGAAAAGTGAAGGGAATGCCTTTTTAAAAGGACTGGCCTAAGGCAGAGCTTTCTATGGCTTGGGAATGAAATACTTCTCACATGACTGTGCTGGTTCTCCCAGATGTGTGAGCAATTTTTAGAGCCGAGGAGATTTTGCTAGTGGGCTGAGAGCACCATATAAATGTGGAAAATTTCACTTCAAATGGACTCCATTTTTATTCTTTCACAGAGAGTGGTCTTCAGAAGTACCTGCAGATCTTATCCTGCAAGATGTCTCTAAAGGTTTTCTGATCCATCCGTCCAACATGAACAAGCGCTCCCAGAGAGGTAAAATCTTGGGTGCCATGAGATAACCACAGCTTTTACATTAAAAAAATAAAAAGGAAAGAAAAAGATGTTTGCTTGCTTTTACTGATGGACTTGACACCTGTTTTCAAACCAAATCCCCCTTAGCAGAACAGAGTATTTCACAGGTTGTACTGATTCTTTTGGGCTCCTCTTCTTAGAATCATAGAATCAGTCAGGGTTGGAAGGGACCACAAGAATCATCTAGTTCCAACCCTCCTGCCATTGGCAAGGACACCCTACCCTAGATCAGGCTGCCCACAGCCTCATCCAGCCTGGTCTTAAACACCTCCAGGGATGTGGCTTCAACCACCTCCCTGGGCAACCAATTCCAGTGTCTCACCACTCTTATGGTGAAGAACTTCCTCCTCACTTCCAGTCTGAATCTACCTACCTCCAGCTTTGCAGTTACGTTTTATAGAATCATAGAATCATAGAATGGTCTAGGTTGGAAGAGACCTCAAAGATCATCCAGTTCCAACCCCCCACCATAGGCAGGGACACCTCCCACTAGATCAGGTCACTCAAGACCTCATCGAGCCTGGCCTTGAACACATCCAGGGAGGGAGCATGACAGACAAACAGGAATCTTTGGGGAGTGCTCCTGCCAAATGCAGGAAGTTTTAGGAAGACCTGCTGGAGAAGCCCTCAGACAGGGGACCCCACTGAAGCTGCTGAATGCTCATGGCTGGAGGTCACAGCCACCACTCAAGTGGGGGGACACCTGCTGAGGCCTGTCTTGCTCTTTGTGTCTCTCACAGAACATGTTGGTAGAAGTGGTAACTTGGTCCTAGGAATGCAGATTCTTGGTTGTACTCATGGATTTCACCTATAAAGGGATTTTCAGTTCAATGAGTATCCCAGAAAATATCTCATGTCAAATACATCTTCCTGCCTGTAAGAGTGGGTGTCTACACTTCCTGCCAGGATGGCAAAACACACCATCGATGATGGGATAAAGATTAACTAAAAATGAAAGTCATTGAGTTTTCTCTAACTCCTCTGTTTTTTCTTTCACTAGCTGTTCGTAGCCTCCAGAGCCCCTTTTTGAGATGGAAATTTACCGTACTTCTCTCTTGGCAGTTTGGAATATTTGGTAATTGGATTCTTCTCATTTGGTGAGCTGTTCCCATGGTTCCCACACTGCACTCGTTCTTGCTCCTGTATTTTCCCTTCCCTTATTACTTACTAATAACTGCTTCTCAAGCTTCTCTCTTCCTTTAATATGTTCTTGTGTGTTTGGCTAGGCTTCTCCACATTCCTGGGACAGCGTAAGATGTGCCATCGCTGAAACATGACGTCACAGCTTTTCAGCTGCTGCATGTGGGGTTGCTCCTCCAGAAGGCTTTGCTTCAGTCACCCAGCTTCAGCTCTCTACAAGAGTTTCCTCTCTGTCTTATAGTAGGTGTCTGCTATAGCAGTGGCTTTCCAAAATAGCTGACACCTAGTTTTGTAAACAATTCCAACTATCTTGTCTTGGTGAGACGCCTTTCTTAGCTGGAGCTGCTGAAGCCTTATGGTCTGGAGCCTCCCCTCTGTCTTTCATTTCACTGAAGCTCTCTTCTGTTCCTTGCTCCTGGCTGGATATATTCCCTTATTTCCTTTTAACTAAGCATCTTAAAGAATCTCAGTAATCTATATGGTCATTTGTGGCTTGATGTTATTGTCAATCCTGACCCTGTTGTGCTGTGTTTTTGCTCTGTGTGCAAGTACCTCTTAAATTTGGTCCCTTGCACCCAGACCACCTCTTCCTCTCTCTCTCAGCCCTTTCTCCTCACAGGTTTTTCTGTGCTGGTATTGTAAGGCAGAAAAATCCTCTCCGCTCTGAATTCTTAAGAATATAAATTTAATTATCTGTTTAGTTTGCTAGCAGGAAATTAGAAGAGAAAGGATTAGTCAAAAAAGGCATCAATTGTGCATTTTTAAAGGCGTTTGCAGATTTCTGGAATACTCAAAACTGGAGAACACTGCTTCTCACTAATTCCTTCTATCAGAAGGTTACAGGCATAACTAAAGAGAGAATGCAGATGCTGGTCTTTACAATTTCTTTCACTTTCTATAAAGAATAGACGTGTCTAATAGCTTCAGACCTGGACTCCCCCTTTCTTTAAACTTAGCCTGTTGTCAAAGACATGCTGTAATCCTTTCCATTTCTTGTATTTCTTAATCACATTTGATAGCTC